>JANBXA010000730.1:8700000-9182500 GCA_030556225.1 Cricetiscus sungorus
CAGGAAGACAACTTGTACTCAGCCTTTTCCCTTTATGTCTTCCTGACAATTATATGACCATAACACTTTGAGCCTTCAAGAAATACTGTGGTGAGTCTAGGGAGACGTCTCAGTTGATAAAGACCTTGCCACACAAGCTGGAGGACTGGAGTGCAGATCTGCAACAGCTCAAACAAACAAACAAACAAACAAAACCAGACTGGTGTGGGGCCCCATCTGTAATCCCAGCATCTGGAAGGCTGACACCAGGGATGCCTGGGCAAGCTGGCCCACTAGACTAGGGGTACCAGGGAGCTCTGGGTTCAGCTAGATGCCCTGCCTCAATTAATTAAGTGGAAAACAACTGAAGAAGACATCCTGAATTGACATCTGACCTCCACATGTACACACATGCGCTCAAACACATGCAGACATCCGTGCGCACGCGCAGACACACACACACACACACACACACACATAAATATTGTGATGCAAACTTAATGTAAGAAGTTCACTGCATCTGGAATAACTCTTAATTTCACTGAATTTAGAATGACTATTTAAAAAATTAAAAACCACCATGTACTTTAGAGAGGGACAGCCCAGGAAATGAATCTCAGGTTCACCCTTTGAATACAGCTTGACCTCTCAGCTTCTCCATCTGTAAAACATGAGTGAAGCTTATGCTCAGGGTTTTTGTGAAGATGGTAAATAATGTACACAAAATGTTTCATACAATGCTTAGTAACTCACTCAGCAAGTTGGGCAAAGCCTAGCTACGGGGCCCTACAGAGGACAAACTGGAAAGACTAAAGCCTGAACCAGAGAAGATGCAGACCCTGAGCATCAGGAGGATGGGAACCCAGAGTTTGCTTTTACAATCTCTTTTTTTCTGTGCTAGTTAGAAGTTTCTGTAGCCTCTTGGAACTCCAGCCCCATGCTCTCTAAGCTAGCAACACGGTAGTGGCCAACCTGTTTGAGGGGAGTAAATACAAGAACCCTTGCCGAGTATGTGGCAGAAAACAGGACCCGCCACTCTTCCTTCTGTTTTTGACAATATTTGTTATAATATTTTCACCTGTACTTTCCCTAAGAAGGCTTCTCGATTTTCTGAAATGTGTACTTGGCTTGCAGGAAGTAAAACTTGAACTTGGCTCCAACTGGCACTTTGAGAAGTGAGCCACATCCTGGGGGGGGGGGTGGTCAGTCCATTTCCTCAAGCCAAACCACATGGCCTCCAAGCAATGACCTGTCAGTCATCCATGTCCCGCAGAGCCCATCCATTTCCCTGACCCAGAATGCCTTGGCCAGCCGGCTCCCTGTGGATCTGCCCGACCTCAGACATCTTCAGACCTGAGACTTGCCTTCCCTGACACATTTATTTTGCTAAAGCAACTGAAGGATTCTTGGGTCCACACAACAGACATTGGCTGCTTTGGCTTCCTTCATTCTCAGGATGTTGCTTCAGGCACTGAGGATGTGATAGACAACAGAAAGGCCAGCGAGTGGCAGCCTGTGTGGGTCTGGGTCGCCACCTGAACCTGGGTGAGAACAGGGTGACACATTAACGCTTCCCACCCTCACAATGGCATAGATGCCACGCAGACCTGAAGCTTTACTCTGTGTGACTCCTGGAAGCAAAGGGTACCCTGTAAGCCGAAGATCCTAAAATTTAAAAAGGAGTAAAGAACGAGCTGAAGTGGGGAGGGGTTTTAAACTTAGCTGTGAGTGATGAATGGAACGTGCTGCTCGTTCATACTGAGTCCATGAAGACTGGGGAAATCATGAACGGGACCTAGTGATGGCATGAGAACGCTGGTGTGATTAGTTTCTGAGTGCACAGAGAGCTTGGAAGGTCTCTACACTTCTCTCCAAACACCACATTTCTCACACAGCCTTACCTACCTCCAAGCCCTGAGCCCTGGCCTAGTAGACAAGTAGCTCTGGGGGCTGTGTGGATGGCTGTGTTGAGGAAAGCACTTTCCAAGTAAACCTGAGACTAAATTCAGATCCCAACAGTGTAGGAGAAACACAGGGATGACAGTGTGAAACTAATGCCATCCCTGGGAAACACAGCAACCCCAGTTAGTCATTAGACCTAACTGCCTGCCTCCAGGTACAGAGAAAGACCCAGTCTCAAAAATAATGTGGAGAGTGATGATGGACGCTTGGTGGCTACCTGAGTGCCAGATGATGCAATATTATGCCATCAAGTTTTTTTTATAGATACAGACACACCAGTGAATTCGAACACTGGGGCTCACAGTCTCTATCCACACCTCCCAGCAGTTAGGTCAACCATGTGTCTAACTCACACCTCAGGTGGCAAGATGGAGGCTGTGGCATGGCAGTGGGCTGACCTTGATAAGTACAAGGTAGTCCTCACCCAGGGAAGGAGCTCCATCTAAAGTCCTGAAAAAAATCTCTGCTCCTAAGCATTGAGTTTTCTTTACAGAATGAAATGCTTGAGGTTTCTTTGTCCTTCACCTGTGCAGTCTCTGAAGGCAACAGGACATCATCCAGTTCAAATGTTGCTGCTCTGTCTCCTCATCTGGTGATCTGACCAGAAGGCCTGTGTGACCAAGCCCACAGAGCCACAAGGGAAATGCCTGAAACAGTACTGAGATACAGTGTGCACTTCCCACTCATGTCCCCTAGTGGGCTTGGGCACCTTGCGCATCTCACAGCCATGCATATGAACGCAACGGGTCATGTTTCATTGGCTAAAGGGAAGGGGGTGAGAAGTGATGGGAAGAAAAGAAGGGAAAAGGGAAGGGGTGAGAGGGGAGGAAAGGGTCAAAAGAGTCAAAGAGAAGGGGAGGGATGATGAATAGAAACAAGAGGATGAAAAGGGAGGGGAGGAGAAAGGGAAGTGGGGGAGGCTAAGGTCTCAACTTAAATTCTACCATGACCTTATATATATATGTTCTACTTGAGGGTAACTTGCCCTCACATTTCCTTAATCCCATCCCTTAAGATCTGCCAGGCCAAAACTAATGAGCACTGAGCATTCTTCACAATACATAAGAAGGGAGCACGGGCCTTTAAGATGTGTTTTTATCAAATTGCTAGGGGGGGGCTGGGTCTCCTCCCAGCCCACACCCCCATTTCCTACATCCCTCCCTATCCCCACCTCCCACCTGTGCTGCACCCACGGCTTTCCGACTGGGCCGTGGGGGAAAGCCTGCAGAGTGGGCTCTGAGGAAGGGATCCCTGCTGGAGCCCCTCTGAATGTTTTAACTAAGGTTTCTTAATACGAAACCATAAAAAGCACAAATGCCAACTTTTAATGCTTGTGCCCACAAACTATATTTAATCACAGCGTAGTTACCAAATAAAACAAGACTGCAGAAACAGCTTTAGTGCCTAGGAGAAAAGAAAAAGATACATGCTTTCAGAGCGAGCGGTTTCTCTCACAGTCACACTGCCTGCAGCTTCAAACGAAGGCGGCAATCCACAGGCAGGTAACTCAGTTTTCCTTGGGCTCTGTGCAGGGCTGCGTGTCATGGATAGCGCTCCCTCGGTGCATTAATGGTAGGTTTTTAGAAACCCTCTTCCTGCAATTAGTATAATGGGGGATGTAAGTGTGGAAACAGGAGATGTTTTCCCTGCTCACCTAGGCAATGAAAATGTTTAAAATCGTAAATAGTCCCAAGGTGAAAGAGAGGTCACACAGCCATGCCTCTGCTTCCATAACCATGCCCAGGCTTTGAGAGAAATTCCTGCTTAAAAAGTAGTTCTGGTCTGACCACAGTCCCCTTACATAGATCCAATCAACTGTCCACCAATAAATATAGCCCTAGAGGAAATCCTTCAGCTGCCCAGGGTCAATTGGGCGGAGCTGTGTAGCCTTCTACCCCCAGTAGGGGGCAGTACGCTTTCTGAAGACTATGGCTGTGAGTGCTGGGCCTTGGACAGTCTTCCTACTTCCCTTCCAGAATGTCCATGCATTTGAGCTGTTCTGTTGCTTTCCCTTCCCCTAGCCCATGCAGTCTCTGTACGTGCCTTGCCTCAGTGCTGTGTAGTTCCCTCACATCCAACGGTTCTTAGCCCATGCAATCTAACAATGTGAGAGGCTAGGGAGCTGACTCAGTGAGGTCTCCGTGTCACCATGGAGACCGGTGCTCAGATCCCCAGTCATGTGAAAAGCTGGGCTTATGGCATGTTCCTATAAGGGCAGCACGGAGAAGGTCAAGCCAAGCGGATCTCTGGGGCTCATTGGCCGGCTAGGTCAGCCAATCAGTGAGCTACAGGATCACCTATGGTCCCTATCTCAAAAAATACGGTGGAGAGTGAATGAAGACCCCAGTGGTGACCTCTGACTTCCACACACACATGCACACTGTACACACACATATTACACACATAAAGACACCACATAAAGATGCATCACGCTCATATAAGTACAACAAAATAAAAAGCAATGAATGAATAAAAAATGGTGTTTGTGTCTGTTTTCCTTGTTGCCTTTCCAAATAAGTAACTAGAGAGGTCAATTATTCAATCAAGTCCTGATGGTTTAACAGTTGGTAACTTTTATGCTTTATCAACTACCTTTTAATAAGTTAATTTAAAGACAACTGACAAAGTCCTAAGTACCTGAAAAACAATTCATTTAGTGTGTTAACCAAGTCTGGAAATTCACCTTTCCACATTTCATTTCTTACTGGAAATTAAATGTCCTCAGAAATATTTTTAAATTGCTATCAAGTAAGAATTTTGGGAAGAGAATTTGATAGCTATAGAAAAGGGAATAAAAGAGAGGAAAGAGAAAAACATAGTTGGAGAACAGAAAAGGGTTTTAAATGAGAACATATTAAATGAGAAGGCCCAGAATTCCAGAGGCCTCATCTTCACCAAAACGTGTGTGTGTGTGTGTGTGTGTGTGTGTGTGTGTGTGTGTGTGTGGTGTGCACATGGTGTATGTATGCATGGTGTGTGTACATGGTGTGTGTACATGCCTGGTGTGTATGTGTGCATAGTGTGTGAATGCATGGTGTATGTATGCACTGTGTGTGTGTGTGTGTATATGTGTGTGTGTGTGTGTGTGTGTACATGGTATGTGTGTGTGTGTGTACATGGTGTGTGTGTGTGTGCATAGTATGTGTGCATAGTGTGTGTATGCATGGTGTATGTATGCACTTTGTGTGTGTGTGTGTGTGTGTGTGTGTGTGTGTGTGCATGTGTGTGTACGCATGGTGTGTGTGCATGGTGTGTGTATGCATGGTGTATGTATGCATGGTGTGTATACATGGTGTGTGAGTGCATGTGTGTTTGTGAGTGTTTGTATATGTTTGTATGTATATTTGCAAGCACACACATCATTACAGCTTCTTGAGACAGGGTCTCATTTTGTATCTCAGGCTAGTCTGGAACTCAATGTATAGGCTGGAGTCCTTTTATATTAAAGTGCACCCTCGCTGATGGCTGCAGCCAATCAAGCTCCTTCAGACTAGCTGCAGTGTTTTCTACATGGCTTTCATTAAGGCCAAACAAATAAGAATATGCCCCACTCAACAAAGATTTGCTTGTTGATTTATTTTTGAGACAATGTTCTGTTAGGATGGAAAAATTTAGCCTAATTCTCCGATGACCCCAGGAAGCTGGGAGTCTTAAATCCCAAGCTGACGGTCACCTACTTTAATGTTTACGACAGCCTGTGAGTGAATGAACACAGGAAACGAGCCTTGTCGCCACACCCAGAAGCCTGTGCTTGTCACCCTACCCAGAAGCCTGTGCGAAAGCAGACTTTCTGGGCTTAGCGTGGGCTTGGATAGTTTAAATTAATTGGTCCGCACTAGATGCTATGAGGTGATTGGTTCACGATGCTCAGGCTTTGTTGTAACCCTATAAAAGCTGTCTCAAGCCTGTACTGGGGGCTCTCAGCCCTCTACCCTGCGTGGCGTATGGCTGACGGCCCCAGTGCACTGGAATATAAAGGACCTTATGCATTTGCATCAAGACCGTTTCTCGTGAGTGATTTGGGGGGGGGCGCCTTTCCTGAGTGGGAGCTCGAGGGACCACGCTCTTGCGGGTCTTACAGTTCCATGTGGCCCAGGCTGGCCTTGACACAATACAGTTAAAATAACCCTTCTACCTCTGCCATCAAGAGTCCAGGAATACTACATCACACCAGTTTTACCTGGCACTGGGAATCAGATAGAGGACTTCATACTTGCCAAGCAAGCAGTCTATCAAATTGAACTTCGCCTGTTCTGTTACTCTTTCTTCCTTTCTTTGTTCTCCAAATAAAGCCTATTTGCTGCAGGCATTGCTCTGTGCATAGAAAACCAGCCTAGCATACTAGAGGCCCTATACTAGATCCCTAGACCTCCTAAAACAGGGTGGTCGAGGCAACAGGGGCCTGTAAGGTAATCCCAGTGCCCCCTAAGGGAGAATCTAGTGGCTAAAGATTCCAAGTCCCCCCCCCAGCCTGGAGCTCACCTGGGCTACATGAGACCCCAAAACAACAAAGCTGTATTCAGATGCGCCTCATGGAAAGGGAAGTTGATTCAGAGAAGGAGGGGGCCGATTAACCAAATAAGCAGTGAGCAGGAAGAAAATTGCCAAAGCACAATTGAATCTGCTCACCCCAGGGCCCATCACAGAGTTGATGTTCCACACAAGGGCAGGACTTAGGGCCTACGGGCAGGCCACTCACCCCCAGGAGGAGAAAACAAAGTACATTTTGCACTAGAAATCTTGCTTTGGAGTTTAGCACCCTCGCTGATCCCTATTGGCTTTTAGTACACACTTTAGAGACCATTTAGCTCAAGTCGCTAGTTTTACAAATGAAGGGATTGGGGGAAGGGGGGGGCGACTGTGGCTAGGGTAGAGCTGGGCTCACAGGGTAGGCTTCAGCCGCCTTGTCACCTCTCCTAATAAATGGAGGTGAGGGATCCGGGCTTCTCTTGGTTGACAGTGGGAGGTGTGGCTCAGAAAGCACAGCTCAGGCTAGGCATGATGACAGTCACTGCTGCCAAGGTCTTCCTGGGTGGCTGGCAAATAGGGCCGAGTTGAGCCTTAGGGAGGGCTGAGGGTTATGGGGCTGCTGAAGAGAATGGGTATTTGCTAGGAGAGCTGTGGAATAACAGACGTGGATAAGAAGGCTCCTCTGAGTTCTCTTAAACTGAGTTCTCTTTCGAGAAGAAACAAAAAGAATCAGTTCTGCGGCTAGGCTGCGTGTGTCTGGTGCCTGGTGTTCTTCGCTCTCTGGCTGGGGCTCTGCTCTTTTTCCTCCTCTACATTTAAGTAGGAGGGAGGAAATGACTGGGCTCCAGTGGATGCCTCCACATCCAGGAGTATATGCATAGCACAAATGAGAATTGAGATATTTCTGAAAAGAAAAGAAACAGAGATAAAGTTGGGAGGGGGAGGGCTGGGGAGGCAGGTAGACCTAGGATGAGTTGGAGGAAAAATGGGGGGTGAATGTGATCAAAATGCATTACATGAAATTTTGAAAGAATTAATAAATTCTGTAAAAGGTGGTTGGTGGTTTAGCGCTGGGGGCCCTTAGCTTTCTGGCAGTGCCTAGTCTTCGAGCGCCCCCTGCCGTTCACCTCTAGTACTCAGCCTTTCTCGGCTGAGCCCCTAGAAACAAGTTTCCAGGCTATCAAAGCAGACACTGCTGCTGTGTGCTCAACAGGAAAAGCTTGGGAAACAGCAAAATTAACTTGATAAAATTTGTTTCCTGTAGGAATGCCTCGGAATTCAAGTGGAATGTGGCTCACTACTAGGCTTAAATAAACCTTTTATCTTAAACATCTACTTTATCATGAGAACCGCGCTGTTTATTCGGCTGGCGATATCTCGTGTCGAAATCTAAACAATCAAACAGGAAAGAGAGACCAGCATCAGACAGCAGGCCTCCGTTTTCAGGGATAAAACCCATATTCATTCACCCAGGCTGGCTCAAAATTTAGAACAAAGTCCAGAAAAGCCAGCACTGCACGACAAGTTCCCTGGGTGATCACTTGCTTCATCCATTTTCTCTTCCACAGCAAACAAAAAGACAAGAAAACCGAGCCCTCAATGTATCTGCTAATGAATCCATTTCCAGCCACATGTGTGGGTTTAATTTGGAGGCAAGATTTCATGCTGTCTGACTGGCCTTCGAATCGTTGTGCAGGTAAAACTGATTTTTAGCTTGTGTGTGTGTGTGTGTGTGTGTGTGTGTGTGTGTGTGTGTGTGTGTGTGTGTGAGTTTATGTGCACCTGTGGGTGCAGTATCCCTCAGCGGTCAGAAGAGGGCCTCTGATCCCTCTGAAACTGGAGTTAACACGTTGTCAGTCCCTGGATGTGGGTTGGGAATTGAATCCCAAGTCCCCTGAAAGAGCGAAATGCTCTCTAACCTCCTGATTTTGAATTCTGCCCATGACTAAGTTCTAGTATAATTTCTGGCTCGCTTAGCAGGTAAGGGGAATTTTCAGAAGTAACCAAGTTGTGGATTCTTTTGATGTTAGTGTCTCTCAGATATTCAACCAACCTGTTGTGTTTCAGACAACCTTCACATCCCTGCTGTTAAGATTTTCTTAGACTATTTCCAGAAGCCACATTGATCACTTGCCTTTTTTAAGACCACCTTCTGGTTGTCGTCCCCTGATAGGTGTATGTGTTGCTTAGACATACTCCGGCCTGATACCCCAATGGCTTTTAAATTAAACTCCATTTGTCATAAGCACACAAAAAGAGGATTCCTGTCTCCTGTGCCAAGAGCTCCAGGCATTGCTGAAAGGTAATAACTGATTGTGGAGGAGGCCCAGTATGGGGCTTTTCCCATCATGGTGTAATCCAGTGGGGATTATGAACCCCTTTTTACAGCATTGCAGTTTCTGTTACATCATGATAAATAAGTATTATCTATTTCAAAAGAATGATTATTTTAAAAGAAAACAGGCGTGTTGAGGGAAAACTGAGCCCTGAAAGTATTTGCCAATGAATCTGTTTCAGCTATATTTGGGAGGTGATTTGTGACCGAGTTCCCATGTAGCTGAGGCTAGCCCAAAACTCACTATACAGCTGAGTCTGACTTTGATCTCTTGGGCCTCCTGCCTCCACTTTACAAGTTACAGGACGGCAGGCATGTGCCTCCACACCCAGCTCCAGATCCCTACTCATCCTTTCCCTTTGTCAGGGTTCTTACATGATGACCACCGAGCAGCCCACTGGGAATTGCTTCTGTCACAACCATGAACAACTAACTGCAAGCTGAAGTTCCCGCCAGTCTTTCGTTCACCATCCTAACGGCTTCATCAGCAAGCAGTGTGACCCACTCACTCACTGGAGTTCTCAATGCAATGAGTGTCCCAACCTCTTTCCTGTCACTATGATAAAATATTCTTCCAGGTGATTCTGCACTGTGGATGGTTGAGTGTTCTGGAGACAGTTCTCTTAGTAAACTCATCAGCCACATCTTTTCCCCTGGTAGCCACTCAGAGATGTGGAAATGGGAAAGCTCCCATCAACCTGTGCTGACTCACAGCTGCGTTTTTGCTCATCTGTTTTTCTCTCCATCTGCCAGTTGACCTTATAGGACATATGATGAATGGCCTTTACTGGGAGCTTTCTCCAAACACGTTTCCTAAACAACCACCAATCCCCCCTTCTGGGGTGGTTTCTGCCTTCAGCATAGCACTGGTGCAACCAGGCCTCTGAACATCCTCCAACAGAAATGCCCAAGGTGCTTATTGTTGTTGCCAAATCCCAGGCTCCATCCACCCAGAGCTCCTGTGTCAGAAGCTCTTAAGTGGGGTGTGGAGTTCTGCACGTACTGTAAACTCTCCTGAGCTCCAACAGCTATGATCTCTTTGTCCACAGCATTGTGAATGAAAAGAGCAGTGACAGATAATTAGCAGTGTCTAATTCTGTGCCAAGCACTGTCCCAGGCACTTCATGCATGTACTGACTCATTTCACTGTCACAGAAACTTCCAGAGGGCAGAGATGTTGATTATTGTCTCTGCAATAGTCCTATTAGGAAGCTTGCCCGGTAGCACACAACTAACCGATGACAAAGCAAAGCCTCCAGTCCTGGCAGTCTTGTTTTAGGGTGCATCTCTAGATCATTAGTTTCCACACTCTCTCAGACAACTCTGTCCTGCCTCCTGTCCAAGGTTTTGAATTCACTGGACATAAGAATTTTGCCTCTTAGGCTAGGAAGATAGATGGCTCAGTAAGTAAAATACTTCCCATATAAGTGTGAGAACCTGATCTACACACATGCCATGGCATACAACTGGACATGCCCCACCCCAGGCTTCATACACACACATACTCAAATGATTAAGGGAAAGAATTTAGTGTCTTCAAATTAATAATTATGTGCACGATATAGCCGATAACTGTTTACTAATATATTTAGTGTAAGGACTGAGAGATGTTCTGTGGTAGCACACTTACTTGGCATGTGCAAGCCCCTGAGTTCATCCCCAGCACTGCAAAGACTTTAAATCAAGTCAACTAAAACAGCAGATACTACCATGTTTTAGATGTGGATAATATCTTCTTGAAGGTTTCTTTTTGTTTCTGTGTATGTGTATGTGTGATGAGAGATATTATTCTGTATATATATTTCTCATACTGGTTAATAAAGCTCCATGGCCAATAGGAAACAAGATAGGCGTGGCTAGGAGACAAGGAGGAAAGAGGAAGTGGGAAGGAGGAGTTGAGATGTAGCCCGGGGAGGAAGGAAGACATCCGCGGCTCCCCGATAAGACGACCACGTGGAAATACTTAGATAAGTAGAAATGGGTTAATAATTAAGACAGAACTAGCCCATAAACAGTAATGGTAACTGGCCAACAGGATTGTATCAAATACAGAGTCTCTGAGTGTTATTTGGGGCTGGTGCAGCTGTGGGCCCAGACTGGTGGCAGGCGGGATGAAGCCGGCGGGAAGAAAAACGTGCCGTAACATAAGTGTATATGTCACCTTTGTGAAGGTACCTAAGGAGACCAGAAGAGGGCCACTGAGCCTAGGACCTCTGAAAGAGCATCAAGTACTCTTAACCACTGAGCCATCCTGGATATCCAGCACCCTGGATAATACTGGATAATAGTGTTTATTTAAAAAAAAAAAACTTATACTATAAAACAAACAAATAATCCAATGCTACAATGCCTCGTGAAACACCAACTCAATCACATCTTCTCTTCATGAGCCATAAAAACACACAAATAAATGAGTTCAGCCCCGAAAGCCAAGTCTGTAATGTCACACCTGAGTCTCCAGAGAATTTCAACCTGATTTTCATGTCTTTGACCTCAGTGTAACTTCAAAACCTAAAGCCATATCGATGGATACAGAAGCCCCTCAAGAACTGTCATGCCCTGCTCTTTTTCTCATCTAACACCCAGAACCACTACCCAATTTCTTGGGTGACTACACATTTCAAATTCTATGGAGAAAGACTCAGCTTTACCACAGGATGGAGGCACTGGGGGGGGGGTCTAGAGGACAGAGGTGTTCATTTATGTCACCCGTGCGTGTAAATAGATGGTCTAAGGTCACTGGAAAGGCAGGGCTGAGGAGAAGGCACAGAGGAGGCTACGAGCATTTGTTGCTCTTTCAGAGCTCAGTTCCCAGAACACTGCCAGCTGGGGTTATCATCGGTAACCCCAGTTCCAGAAGGTCTGATGCCCTCTTCTGATCCCGGAGGACACAAGACTTACACATGGTTCACAGACATACATAGAGGCAAAATACTCATGCATATAAAAGTAAAACAGATGTCATAGGTATGACCAGTCAAAACCAAAAAATCTCTCTGGCCTGAGTGCCACATGCTACTTACAGAGCTGACCCTAGTCTACCCTTAGCCTGAAAATTCAAATAAGAGCTAAAATGCATCGCACTGGCCACTCAGCTATAATTAGAATTATATTTACACAGTCTTCAGTTATATGTGTATCTCTACATAGATAGATAGATAGATAGATAGATAGATAGATAGATAGATAGATAGATAGATACACATGTGTATGGGTTTTATTGTTTTAATCCAGACTTTTATGTGGTGCTGCAAACCCAGGACCTCACACAATCTGGATTTGTTTAATGTTGTTGGCACATATGCACAAATGGCCACAATCCTCGGACATCTCTGCCATTGCCTGACCTCTGGAGCCCTCTAGGGTCTTGCCCATGGGTCCTGTACAGGAAGCCCGTGGACCGATTCATTCCAGCCAGCACACACTGCTGATCCTAACAGGGTTTGGGTGAGCTGGTAGATTTCACATCTTCACCAATCAGGAGAGCCCAGCAAAACAAACCTCTTCTCCCCAGAAACAGGCTGTCCTCTGCCTCCAGCCTTGCTAAGAAAACATTCTTCTCTTTTGTAGAAAAAAAAATGTATACATATCATCCTGCAAGAGCACATATCATCTAAACTGTTCGAGTGTCAGGGATAGTTTGCTGCCCAGGACTTAGAAGTTTGGAATAAACACTCAGAGGAAACAGAATGTGGACGGACAAGCTGTTGTGAGACATGCATGAAGCAGCATGCTGTGCAGAGCACAGGGCAGCAGTTCGTGACGCTTTTGGTTACGTGGGCAACAACGGATAGGATCGTCAGATGGAAGGAGCAGCGGCTTGCCCGTGCAGAGAAGCGGAGCTGTCAGCAGCCACTGCCTTTCAGCCCCGGAACATTAATCTCTTGTTTTCCGTTTGCAAGGCTCATCACAAAACTGGCGAAGGAACATGTAGCTCCCCTGTTTGTGTAGCAGAGCTCACTGAGCTGAAAGAAAGATTCGATGTGATCTCTGTCCCCTTCTGTGATTTGCTTCCCCGTTCTCCTGCCAAGGAATGCAATGGCTTCCTAAAGAGCGACAGGAAGACTGAGTCAACCGTGGCGTGGTTTGGATCTGCAAGGGGGAAGCACTCTGTGTTCATTCTGATGGCTTTGTTCAGCTCTTCTAAGGAAGGCTTACCCCCAACCCTCAGAACCACCAACACAAAAGCATTTGTCTCTCACTTTAGGGCTTTTCCTGGCTGAGGAACGTGTCTCTCCATTCAGGGAAGCATCCCTCAAAGCCAAGCACAGTTCTGCAAATGATTCATGCAGGACAGGACAGGAGTGGTAAAGCAGGAGGCTGACCCAGAGTCAACTGTGAGTGCTGTCATGTGTCCCTGGCAGATCTGTAACTTGAGGGTACCCTTCCAGGGTGATCACTGAGCAATGCCTGGCTCCAAAGACAGTGTTTGACTGTGACCACTGTGATTGCACGTCTGGGGTGGGGGGGGTATTGCTTTCAATAAATGCAATGTGTTGGGGTAAAAGGACTGAGGTGATTGATGTGTGCCCTACAACAATAAGCTACAATAGTCACATTAGATCAATGGTTCTCAACCTGTGGGCCGTTACCCCTTTGGGGCTCAAAGACCCTTTAACAGGGGTTGTACATCAGATATTCTGAATATCAGATATTTGCTACATTAGTAGCAAAATTACAGTTATAAAGTAGCAACAAAATAACTGTGTGGTTGGGGGTCACCACAACCTGAGGAACTGTGTTAAGGGGTCGCAACATTAAGAAGGTTGAGAGCTGCTATTCTAGATGGTAGAGAAGCTATAGCCTGGCCTTGGGCATCTTTTACAATAATGGAAGCAATTGTACAGGCCCAGCATTGAAAGCCTGGGAACCACCATCCATTGGCATGTCTGAGCAATAGCTCGTGGATATTGATGCGGTGGGATAGCTACCTCCGCTGGGCCTAGGCCCAGTGTAGGCTCCAAGGCATCCAATGCAGGCTCCAAGGCATCCAGCTAGCGCCCTCCCTGGCTTGTATTCCTGCGCAGTCCCATACTAGTGTCTCTGAGACGGCACCTGGACGCAATGTGAACAGCTAAGAGGAAGCAACACAGAGTCGATGCCAGGCTGGGACGAAGTGGAATACCCTGAGTAAATATGGCGGAGGGGCTGGGACCCCCAACCCTGGCTGGCCGGTCCCCCTTGCCTCAGCCCTGGCCTTTGCCATGGGCCCTCAGCCCCTTGCAGCACCATAGCTAGGCTTCCCCTATCCCCAGCCCGCAATAGGTGGGAGTCCCAGTTATTTTTCAGTTGTTTCTATACCTGTTAAAGTAGGAAGAGGAGTCTCAGCCAATCAGGTTCAAGATAACCTAATCCCCTCCTGGTTGCTTATAAAAGGAGCCTGTGAGCTCCCCTGGGGTCGCAGTTATTTTGTTGGCTGGCTGACCCCAGCATGCTGGAGTAAACAACACTCTTGCTGGTTGCATGTGTCTCTGTTTTGTAGAACTCAGGATTGGTACATCCTGAATATTATGCCAGCCAGTCAGCAAAATGTACTGGTCACCTCTGCCCCATAGAAAGACCCAAGGCTTTCACCTGAGAAGGCCATTCGGGCACTCAGAAGGCAGAAGCAGGTGGAGCTGGAGTATGAGGCTAACCTGAGCTACAACCACTTCAAGGCCAGTCTGAGTTATATAGCAAGACCCTGCCTCAAAGAGGGGGCCAACGGCCTAACACTAAACTATCCTGAAAAAAAAACAAAAAACGAGGTTTAGCAACAGCACAAAGAAGAAGGGAGGGAAGGTGGGAGGGGACCGTACGTGTATAACATAAAGCTCCGTGCAAAACAATTAAAATGCACCACACTCCCAGTACCACAAATAGGAGCCTCAATCAATAGTGATCAGCATGGGCCTTGTTGCTCACATCAGAAAAAGCACCTCAGATGAATCAGCTGTTTACCCCAAATCACAAGGCTTCATAGCACAGGGCCACACTTGGTCTGGTATTTCCCCACCCCCATTTCACACCCCTCCCCAGCTGTGATCACTACCAAGAAACTGAGTCCCAGAAGCTCCCTGGAAGAGACTTAAGTTCTCAGATCACTACAAAGCCTCTTGAGATGCAAAGGACTGTAGTGGTTACACAAGGGAGAAGTCCCACAGCTATTTCCAGGTACCCGTGGGCAGGTGAGCCACCCTGCCAAAACTCCTTTCAAAGCTGCTGCCAGTAGGCTGGTTTTGGCCCTACTGTGTGTAATCCTAGGTTAGACTCCAGGAAACAGGAAGATGAGAACATGAGCTTGTATGTATGTTAGAATGAGATAGGTGTAAAGGGACCAACCAGGAATCCTAGCTCTGCACCTGTTTGCTTCACGGCCTAGGGAAATTTGGTTTTCAGGGGCACAGAGTTATTCTGTTTCATGATGACTATAGCCTCAGCTTCCCATCTATCATCTATGAAAGAAATAATAACAACAAAACAAAAACAGGAGCTGGAGAGGCAGCTCAGTGATTAGGAACCTTGCTGCTCTTGCAGGGGGCTGGAGTTAGGCTCTCAGCACCCATATTAGGTAACTACAGCTTCAGGAGCCCCATCACCCTCCTCATTTGGCCCCCCTAGGTACTCAAATACACATAGATAAAAATTATTAATTATAATTAAATAATTAGAATACCCACTTCTAACAGGTCACTATAAAATTAAGTAATATTGAAAACTAAGCCACATATTTCCCAGCATTTGGTAAGCACTCAATAACACTATTAATATTTGTATCATCATTAACTATATGTTTATAAAATGCTCAGAGAATTAACTTTGCCAAAATGCATGCACTCATTTCCTGTATTAAGCTAAACTGTGGAGGCAATATGCCCAAAGTACATTTGGTCTTATATACACCAGTTAGTATGTTTGCAACAGAAAACAACCTAATGGACATTAATGAAGACCTTGGTGCTGAGGAAGGCACAGGCACAGAAGGAAGCATCTAGTACAGTGTCGGTGCAGAAAGATGCTCTGTCATAGAAGTTTAAGTTTGGTTCCAGGGTATCAATTAGAACTCAGGAAACTAAATCTGACACAAACCTGTATATACATGCATGGCCCACATGCACACATATTTGCACACACATGCATGGTCCACATGTACACAAATCCACACACATGCATGACCCACATGCACACAAACCCCACACACATGCATGACCCACATGCACACAAACCCCACACACATGCATAAAACCCACATACACACAAACCCCCACACACACACACACACACACATGACCCACATGCACACAAACACACACACAGGACCCTCATGCACACAAACCCCACACACATGCATGACCCACATACACACAAACCCCACACACACATACATGACCCACATATACACAAACCCCACACACATGCATGACCCACATGCACACAAACCCCACACACATGCATAACCCACATACACACAACCCCCACACACACACACATGACCCACATGCACACAAACACACACACAGGACCCTCATGCAGACAAACCCCACACACATGCATGACCCACATGCACACAAATCCCACACACATTCATAACCCACATAACACACACACACACACACACACACACACACACACACACACATATGACCCACATGCACACAAACACACACACATACAGGACCCTCATACACACAAACCCCACATGTATGCATGACCCACATGCACACAGACCCACACACATGCATGACCCACATGTACATAAACCTGCACATATATGCATGACCCACATGCACACAAAACCTTCCACATATGCACACAAACCCATACGCATGCATGACGCACAGGTGCATGAACCCACACACATGACCCAGACACACACAAACACCACACACATGCATAGCTCACATGCAGCACACCCATGCTTTAACTGGTCTTCAACCGTTGTCTTCTGTTGAAAATAATGCCAACCTGCTGACCCATTCTCTTGAGAGTTTGCTAAGAAATTAATCTGTTTTGATAAAAAGGATGCAAGCTCAAGTTTGACAGTCTTGGAAAAGAAATAGAGGGGGCAATGGCAAGACACCAGAAACTTGGAATTTTAACTGTAGCACTTACAAGGACCCCCATAAGTCTGCTTTGGCAGACACAAGAGTGCCAGCCAACTACCCAGCCATTCAGCCATTCAGCCATTCAGCCATTCACTTAATAAATGTGCCAGAGTAGCATCACTGAACCATACAACCCTGGCCCTGACTTCAGTGGGCTTACAAGCCATCAGAAGTGGCCAGTATCCAACAAGTGAGCCAACAAAGAAACTATTCCAGAGTGGTAAGGGCCATAATACAGTACAATATAGAATAGCAACAACAGCAGAGACACTTGTGAAATGATAACGGATGGGCTGAGGACATGCACATATCGCGTACTGTGAGGAAGGATATTGCTGACGTGGGGTAGGTATTTAAACTGTTTTGTGCAGAAGGACAGGTCAGGAGCACATGTGGAAAGAACATGGGTCCTAAGACTCTCATGAGATGGTCACTGTAAAGGTTGGCAATAAGAGCTGGGGGCGGGACGGGAGGGGGATGTGTTACCTTGGAAACCCTACAAAATGAGCTGAGATTGTATGAGGAGCTGCACTGGGGAAGCTGTGTGGACCCCTCCACATATAAGATTCTTTAACATATACTTTTCGTTTACTAAACGTGGATTCATTTTCATGTACAACAAAACTTTAGTTCTCCTAACTCTTTGATAATGCCGTTCTATCATCCCATTATAATTTCACATTCTGACACTTCCCAGTGCATTGCAGAAGTGAGCACAGACTACCCCTGTTCTGTAGTGAATACTGATCAGCGGTGACCTTGAGTCAAGGACTCACCATCATAACTCTTGACTCCTCCATCTCTAAAGTGGTGGGATAAAATGACCTTAAATATGCCTATTGCTTCAAATTAATTTGTTCAAAGCAGAAGCAAAGGCTGTCCTAACCTCTCGGTACCTGAAGTTGGCCTCTCTGACTCTAGAGACAGCCTGGTGTGAGGTAAGCTGGCTGAACACAGGAGCACTACAGACTGAGATGTAGTCATGGCTCTATGTGTGAGTGCTTAGTTGGGTCATTTGAAGAGCTGGGGGCCTAATGATTGATTGAGTCATTAATATTATCAATGCTTCCTTCCTGTAACAGGACTGCATGACAGGAAACCATAATGGGTGTGAGACCTGAGGCATGATCTCGGAAACCATGAATGAGCATTCACTATCCCAGTGATCAGGCTGAACCAACCTGGAAGTGAAATTTGATCTGCCTGGAACTCAGATGTAAAACTTGTTCTGGAAACTTGAGGCTGCTACAAGGTTTTCAATTGAAAAGGTGTTTACCCACTTGATATGAAACACATGGTCTACCAGGAGCCCCAAGAACCCCCCAGCCATCCACTGTTGCCATCTGTTATGTGTAAGACTCATGAGGGGTTGGCTGAACAAAGCTTAATTCTATTAGATATATGCACTGCCAGCAAAGAAAAGAAGAAAAAAATAATTAAACTTCTCACATGAGCTAAATCAAATAAGCCCACCAATTTCTTAGTAAATAAAATACACAGGCATTCAGTCAGGCTGTGGTAACTGTTTAAAAAAAAAAAAACTAACTTTCAGAGGAACTGAATGTGAATGCATGGACTTCAAGCTGTGTGGCTTTGGGGAAAACTCACATGGCAGAAATGTCATGGGATGGCATTATTGTCTTCCTTTTGTTCACAGAGGCAAGGGACTGAAAGGTTAATCAGAGACCATCTAATTCCAACTTGATTTCTGATGCTTTCCCTTCAGAGACAAAATTCTTCTGAGCAAAATGACAATGGGTTCCAATTGTGAGTTCAAGCCTTGACCAAGTCTGAAGAACCCTAGAGAGGAACTGGAGACAAAGGAACAAGAATCTGAGGCCAATCCTGGCCACCTTTTCATTTCTGAGAGCTCACCTACCTCCTAGTCATTGTCACAGCTGTAACTCTGAGGACACTCTCCATTCTGATACAGCAACCTAGTCCAACACATCTTCCTCAGTCAGTGTGACTGCTTCCTGAGCCTGAGTGCTCTCCTTGGAAGACACTGGAAACGTAAATGGGACTGGGCACAGAGTATGAAGACAGGCAGTGGGCAGGTAGCCAGCTCCAATGATTTTCTATGTACACATAGGACATCCAACAGAGGAATAATCACTTACTGTCCAAAAACATCCACAAGGAGTGATGATGAGTCCTTGCTTTTTCAATAACAATTGCTCCATTTTGGTGTTCGACACAACAACATACATATTTTGGTTACCAATTTGTATGTGTCTATATCTCACATGTGGCTTTTAAAATGAGGAGGACAGAAGAAAGAAATGAGGAGGGGGAGACTCCACATAAAAGCATGATCAAATACCCTAAAATATTAAATATTTGCTCACAACTATTTACTGAGGTTTAAGCCTTGTAGCCTTATGCTATGATTTAAATATGTTCTTCATTTTGCTCCTCAAAAAAACAATAGGTTGGGCTGGAGAGGTAGAGAGGTGGCTCAGCAGGTGAGAGAGCTTCCTATGTAAGCATAAGGGCTGGGATTCATACCCTCTCCCATTTAATAAGCAGGGTGTGGTCCTGTGCATGCCTGCTACCCCTGTGCTGATCAGGATAGACAGGAAGATCTCTGCAGTTTGCTAGCTGCCAGCCTAGCCAAAGAATTTGAACACCGGGTCTAGTGAGACACCCTGCCTCAATGGAATAAGACACCGCGTGATAAAGGAAGAATGGAGATGCCCTCCCCAGCCTCTACATGTGCACAGGACAATAGCACAGAGAGAGAGAGAGAGAGAGAGAGAGAGAGAGAGAGAGAGAGAGAGAGAGAGAGAGAGAGAGAGAAAAGGGGGGCTATAATCCCCATCTGATAAACAAAAACTAATAATAATAATAATAATAATAATAATAATAATAATGATAATGATAATAGAAACCTAGACGTTTTATTATAGCTTCAGAAGAATTGAATGTTTCCTCATCTTCTCCTTTTGGTAATGCAGAATATTCCTTTTCCCAGCAGAAATAAATATTAACTGTCTGATGATTGGCCACAGATCTGTGCAGGTAAAAGCTAGGCAGCTGGCCACTCTTCCTCCTAACAACACAGAAGAAAACCACCAAGAGTCAATGGGAAAGGGGACTTCCCTTTGTTCAGGGCACAGGAGACACAAACATGCTTACAAAGGTGTCAGAAATCATTTTAGTGACTGTTTCTATATGGTATCTCTCATCTCTCTGAAAAGGGGGTAGTTCAAATCCACATGACACATCCCTTCTTTCCAATCTAGTCTAGAAAGATTTGTGTGCAAAAAAAGGACCTTGCAGACACATTCCCAATGGAGGGATACCCCCTTAACCCAGAGGCAGGAGAGAAGTCCTAGTCCCTACTTCAAATGACTTGACAGATTTACATGACCCAACCTGGATAGCATAGCCCTACAAGTGGAATGGGGGTGGGGGGATGGGAGGGGAGTGTGGCCAGGGTGCATGTCACAAGGGAAAGTGGGGAAGAGGGAGGGAGGGAGGGAAGGAGAGAGGGAGGGAGGGAGAGGAAACTGAGATTGACATGTAAAATTTTTAAATTATATTATTAATAAAAAAATCTGGAAGAAAGAAAAAAAAAGGATTTGTGCAAAGGATTCAACTCAACCCTGCTGAACACTTACTTACTTGAGAGTACTTTATTCAACATTATCTAATGTTTAAACTTACACGGATTACCTTTTAAAATAAATCCTTTTTTATGACTGTGTGAGCATATACACATGTGGTGTAAATGTGTGGTGTATGTGTGTGCTGTATGTGTATATGCGTACAAGTGCCCCTGTGCATGTGGGAAGCAGGGAAGAATGGTGGGTGTCCTGCTTATCGCCCTCTATCTGAGTCCTTGAGACAGGGACTGACTCGCGCTAGGCTGGCAGCCAGCAAACCCCAGTGACCCTCCTGTCTCTACCCTCCACAGTACTGTGGTTGCAGGTGTGCACAAGCATGCCTGCCTTTTCAGATGGAGGCAGGGATTCACACTCAGACCCTCATCTTTGCGTAGCAAAGCTTGCCCATTGAGCCATCTCCCTAGCCCTCAGCTTTCCACGTTTTGTGAATGGGATTACAAAGGTAACAGTATAGAAGAAAGCAGGACTGTGACAGCAGAGTTAGCACTAACGCAGTCTTCTGGGATGGGGGTGGGGGTAGTGGCCTACTTTCTGTAACAGCCTCCACATGACATCTCTGGGTACTCTGCCAGATTGTGAACTCGACACCCCACAGCATCTGATTTTGGCAAGCACAGATCAAGACACTCAACAGCAGCCAACACTTGCCTGGGGGCCATGTGAAAAAAGACCAAGTCTCAATTAGCAGGGCAAGAAACAAGGTAATCAATTAACAGTCTGGCTGTCTCCAACCCTCCAAATTAAGATGCCTTTAAAAGTACAACTGATCTCTGGAAAAGAGCATTCTCCCCGAGCACCTCCTCCGGGAGGCGAGATTATAAGAAAATAATTGAATCTTCTATATTTCTGGAAAGCACTCAGCATGTCCAGGTGTGATACAGATGGTGAGGGATAAAGAGGGGAACTATGTTTCATGAATAAGGCATATGATTATATGCACTCATAAATGCCAAATTCTCCTCACTTCCCGGCAAGACTCCCCACCTCTCCCCAAGGTCATTGACAGTACCAATGTCCCACACACAACACCCAATAAAAATCCCTAAAGGAACAGAGAAGTCAAACAATGCACAATAGGCCCCGAAAGAACTATGGGGGATCAGACTACCCATATTCAAACTCCTCGACTACAACTCATTTGTAGAGGGAAAGTGAGTAAGGTCTCTCAGCCTAGCACCTATACAATTGGGACAAAGAGATTATCTTTGCCCCGAGATTATGATGGAGGAAAAAATGAGCCCATGTGTGGAAAGCAACTAGCAGGTGTCGGAGATCAGGTGTTCCTGTCAGGGCATAATTGCTAATTTGCCTTGTTCCCTTGAAAATAAAGGGAGACAAGGAAGAAAAAGACAAAAAAGAAGAATAGGGAGATGGCATGGGGCTTAAAGGACTTGCTACAAAACAAAAGGACAGGAATTCCGATGCATAGAACCCACATATATGCAATAATGCATGTAACTCACCTGTAATTCTAACCTCAGAAGGCGAATGAAGGAGATCCCTCAAATCAAGCTGGCTAGACACCACACACACACACACACACACACACACACACACACACACACACTTGTTTACATGTGTGTGCATGCATGCATGTGTGGGTACTTGTGCATGTGTGTGTGCCCATATACATGCACAGGTAAGCTACATACACATACATGTAAAAACAAAAGAAGACAAAAATATTTTAATTTAATTTATCCTCTTATATCTGTTATGACACAAGGAACTGTAACAAATGTCATTAGAGTGTACCATAGCCAAGAAAAACAAGATGGCCTTTAAAAGGAGGGAGTTGGAAGTGAGGAGGAAAGCAAGAGAAGCAAGTCTGAACACGGATGATGACCCAGTCATTGTGTATATGACCCACTTTCTGAAGATGTATGCGCTCTACCTCATACATAAACAGTTTATAGCTTAACGTTGAGTCTGCTCATCCATAAGACTCTTTTACACGTTCTTACAATATTCACCTACTGCCGAGGAAGTCAACTATTTGCTTGGTTTCTCTTGTTCTGGTGTGTGCTGTCCTTCTAAACAATGCTGTTGGGGGTGAAGTATAGACTATAGTACTATTCTGGGTGAGTGTTGTGTAGTCCCTAGTTTTTAACCTTGAATGCTAAGAGGCTATAGGTTAAGTAACTGTCATTATTGTCAATACCAACCTCTAGTCAAAAAGAGAAATTGTGATTCTTATAAAACATTCTGAATAAAATTGGATTTAAGATTGGAGACATGGCTCAGAGAGTCCTCACTGGATAAGCTTAAGGCAGTGAGTTCAGATCCCCAGAACCCATGTCAAAGCTGGACAGGATACACTGGTGCATTTTCCTAACCCCAATGCTGGGAGAAAGAGATCAGAGAATCCCAGGAGCTCATGGGTGGAGGGGATGGGGAGATGACCCAGTAGTTAAGAACACTCGTTGCTCTTGCAGAGGACCCAGGTTCTGTTCACAGTGCCCACATGGTAGTTTTCAACCATCTGTAACCCCAGTTATAGAATATAGTTCTGAAGACACCAACAAGGCCACACTTCCTAAGCCTTCCGAAACAATGCCACTAACTGGGGACCAAGCATTCAAATACCACAGCCTCCAGGGAACATCCATCATTCAAACCACTACAACCAGCATGGCTCAGCCTGAGACTGGAGCAAAATTACAGGGCCTTTCATGGCATGCTTAAAATATTTAACCAATTCTAAGGGCAGTGCATAGGTGTTGCATGGGTGCCTACTGAGACCCCTGTTGTCATCATACAGGGACTAACAGGGAAAGGCAATGGTAGACCAGCAAGACTGGTGTGGTAAGGAGGAAACCCCACAGCTGTGAGGGAGGGCTGGGAAGACCTGTCCCATAGGCCTTCCTGTGCTCTTCCCAATACGAGCCATGAGTGCAGACCTGAAGTTCCAGACTTCCAAGTATCTGGGATGATAGTTTGTCACTGAAACTTAATTTTATGTGTGCAATGTGTGTGTGTGTGTGTGTGTGTGTGTGTGTGTGTGTGTGTGTGTGTGTGTGCAGGTGTGTGTAACCTGTATGTCTATGCAGAGGATAAAGGTTGTTGTTTGGTAGCTATTTCACTTTCCACCTTACCGTTTTTTTAAAGGACTTATTTATTTTTATTTTACATGTATGGGTGCTCTGTCTGTGTGTATTTATGTATTGTATTCCATGTGCACACTTGGTGCAGTTGGGGGCAAAAAGAGGTCATTGGATCCCCTGGAACTGGAGTTACAGATGGCAGTGAGCCCCCATATGGATTCTGGGAACAATCTGTGTCCTCTGAAAGAGAAGCAAGGGCTAGAGGAAGTACGTCACCGGGGGCTTTGAGAGCATTTCCCCCTCTGTTCCCCACTTGTGAGGTGTGAGCATTCGCATGCTAGCCACCGTGCTTGGTGCTTGCTGCCATTGCTTTCTCTCTGTGATGGGTGACAGACTCCTCTCTGTGGAACTGTAAGCTCAGAATAAACCCTTCCTTCTGTATGTCACCTCGGTCTCAGTGTTTTATCACAGAAACAAGAACGTAAGTAAGCCACTGACTAATCAAGTCTTTGGAAGGTGGGGTCCAATTCAGAAGATTTGGTGTGAGCTTTTCACCACCTTTGGCCACAGCCTTCCCTTAACGCAATGAAACCCAATATTAGGAGATGATCTGTTGAGACAGAGTGCCTATGCCCTGCCACAGCTGTTTTCATAACCAAGTCTCACTCTGACTCTTTCAAGTATTGCCTGTATCACTCACAAAAGAAAACAAATCTCTTTTGACACAACATTCTGACCAAGTTCAATCTGGTTATTCATGTTATTCCAACTTTTTTTTTTTGGTAGAAAAGATAAACATGGTCTCTGAAAACAGAAAAGAAAAAAAAAAAAACATAATCAGAAAAACACCACAGGCCTTTCGTTACAAGGCCTGGTCCTGCTGCCCAGATGTGCTCTTCCTTCAGCGTGGTTTAATTACAGCCCCAGATGTCAGCAACCCATCAGCTTCAGGTGTGATTCAGATCTCCCCAAAGCATCAGGAACCTGCCAAAATCCCCAAGCTTTCGGGCTGAGTTGAGAAATGTATTCCGTATAGCAAAGTCCCTGTTATAAGCAGGAAGCTTGTTTGCAAGAGGGGCAGAAGTATAATCTCCCTTCCGGCTCTCTCTCATTTAGAAGCACAGCAAAGATAACTTGGTTCAAGTTCAACCCATGTCTGAGATCAGTCAAGACGCTCTCAAGGGAGGTGTGAGACTTCTGAAGTCTAGCTCCTGGTCAAACTTGGCTAACCCTCAGTCAACGGTCACGGTATGCAGAGGTTGCTGGGAGCACTAATGAGTCTGTACTCTTACACAGTAGAAAGAGCACAGCACGCTTGCTTATTCTTTTTCTTTTTCCCCGTGGTGTGTCAGAGCTAAAGTTTTTATAGTGCCTCTGGGTCCATAGTTAGACAAAAATGCAATTAGCAAACAAGGTTTGCTGGCTAGGATAGCCAAAAATTGAAAGATAATTCCCAACATGGTCCAGTCATAGATGAAAACCAAACTCCTGTGAGAAAAGGGAGGAGATTTTCTTTGAATAAATGAGACCCTTGCTCAAGACCTGAAGTCAGGAGTGTTTAGGCTCTGTGGTGTCAGCAAGAAAATGAATGAACAGCTCCCCAGACCCATGATCTGGAATGCCAATCTCCAGATCACAAAGGGAAAATTAGCCAAAACCCAGAAGGATTTTTCTTGCTATACCAGAACAAATGTGGTACCAATACAAAACCAGAAGATACAGACAATTCATTCTGGGAATTACCAAATGTCTTTGCTCCACCACATTTCCAAGATATCTGACTACAGGTTTATATTCTGTGTAATATAGTATGTGAGTTGTTCATTAGCATGATGGTAAAAGCAGGTCTACCTGGGGCAGCAGGAACATGAGATAGCTGGTCACATTGCAACTACAGTCAGGAAGTCAAGAGATGAATGCCAACACTCCACTCACGTGGATCTGTTGACATCCATGGGATGGTGGCACTCACATTTGAGTGTCAGTTAGAGTTATCACAAAACACCTTCACAGATATACCCAGAGATGAACAAGAAAGATGAACTGTCGCAATGCCAAAACTCTGAAGACCAACAATGATAGCTGTACTGTAGACGAAAGTTTCTGTCCCACCAGGGTTGCCCTTAAGCACACAGAGACATATTAATTATTAAATGGTTGGCTGGTGGCTTGGGCTTTTTATTGGCAAGCTCTCTGTCTTAATTATTAACTCATTTCTATTAATCTATGTATTGCCACAATGCTGTGGCTTACCCATAATCCAGCATGGTGACTCTTTGTGACTCCTCTCTGCCTTCCTGTCACCAGCCTTTGCCTGGTCTGGTAGCCCCACCTATGCTTCCTGCCTGGCTACTGGCCAGTCTTTTATTCATCAACCAATAAGAGAAACATATATACAGAAGGACATCCCCCATCATTGTGCAACATTGAGCATTTACATAGAACCATGTAATTATGCACATAATATTGGCTAACATGGGTGATGGGAAAGGATCTGGGATGGGGTAGATTATAAGCAGGATACAGAGTGAATATCTTTAGCATCCTGTTGAGGGAGCTTCTGACCAGTAGGTATTGTGACCTTCTAGAACTACTGGAACATATATAAGATCGAGCTAAAAATAAAACCGTGGCTTTTCTCAGCTATCCCTGCTCAGTGGCATCAAGGACCCCTGAGCTAATTACTTTCATATTGCTGTGATAAAATATGTGACAAGAAGCAACTTGAGAAAGAAAGAGTTCGTTTTGCATCATAGCATAAGAATGCAGCCCATCACAGTGGGGGATCACAAGGCAGAACTGATAGGCAGAAAGCCCTATTGTATCTACAGTCAGGAAGTGAAGAGACCAGTGGTCATCTTTAGATCCTTTATTCCCTTTTATTCAAGTCCAGGACCCCAGCCCACAGGACGATGTATTCTTGCTCATCCAGTCCATCTATAAAGTCACTCACAGATATGCCTAGAGGCTTATCTCCAAGGTGGTTATAAACCCTCTCAAGTTGAGAATCACTATTAAGCAGCACAACTCCATTCTTCAACACCTTGACACCCAAACGCATCGTGGTTAAGCCATAGCTGGGAAAACCTTCTCCCCCAAGACTCATGGCTAGCCCATAAGGTAAAATGTACTCAGTCAAACTTCAAATGTCATGAAGTGTTCACGCTGTTTAAAGGTCCAGAGTCGGGTCTCCTCTGAGGCTCGAGATAATCTCCTCACTGTGAGCTCCTAAAAAATAAAAAACAAGCTGCATAGCTCTGACAAACAGTGACACACAAGAACCATGTAACCCACAAGAGTGCAATGAGGACACAGCAGGAAAAGAATGGCCAGAACAATGTTGAAATTTATCAGGACCATAGCAAATCCTGCAGCTCTTCGCAGAGCGTCTGGGGCTCTTGATGGAATCGTACAGGTTCCAAAAGCATTGGGTATCCCTGCTAGTCCAGCTCTACTACCTGAAGCTTGCATGGCCTCTCCCTCAAGCTAGCTCCATCTCTAACTGCAGCTTTCCTTCGGGACCATCTCATGGTTCCAGCATCTCCACATCTCTTAAGGTCTCCATGTAAACTGAGTTTCCATGTAAACTCAGTTCTATGTGATGATCTCTCAAGGCCTGCTGGCTGAGGCTCTGATCCTGACACATATTGCCTAACCTCAGCAGCTCTCTGGAACTTTTGGTGCAGGCCTTGAGTAACACTCATTCCAGCATCCTTCATGCCGGCAAGGTCAGTATCACATGAATAGCACTACCAGCTTCAGCTGCCAACTCCAAATGCAGCCTGTCATCCTTGGATCACAGTTCTACTAGCAGCACCAGAAAGTTATTTGAACAGCAAACAACCTGAGCAGCATTTTTGGTACAGGCTCTCTCCCGTCAGGTGAATTTGCACATCAGATCTTTCAGCTGATGAGGTCCTTTGTTATTGTCTAAGTGGAGAACATGAATTGACAGCACTGACCTCTTCAGTGGCTACAGGTACTTTGTCTGATGCTCCTTAACCACAAACAGTGCCCATTCAATAGCCTGAATACTATCCTGTCTTGAACTCCCTCTGCCAAATAAGTTAGACCATTTCAGAAACAGGCAGAATGAAGTTAGAACCTGAGTAGCCTCTGCTTTTCTGAGAAGTCCTGGTTCCCCTTTAAACACTCCTAAGTAAGGTTCCCACGAGTGTCTACATTTCTCTCTGTCTTCTTTCCACTGAGCTCTGTCCACAGAATTCTAGGGCTTCTCTAGCCTACAATTCCAAACACTCCCACATTCTTTCCACAAGCCAGTTCCAAAAGGTTATGAACCACGTGATCAGGTTTTTTGAGAACACCACAGTCCCACTGCTGTCTTTCTGTACTACTTACTTTCTCAGAGCTGTGCCAATGGACCTGGAAAAAGGAACTTAAGAAAGGAAGGATTTCTCTTGCCTTAGTACAGTGCTTCATGGTATGGAAGTGATGCAGCTGGACCATGAGGTCACATTGCATGCACAGTCAGGTACCAGAGACCCACTAATGCTGATACTCAGCTTGTTTCCTCCTTTCTATTTGGTCCAGGATCGCAGCCCATAGAATGGGGCATCCACAATCATGGTGGGTGTTTCCACTTCAATTGACCCAGTCTACAACTCCCTCATAGGCATGCCCAGAGAGCTGTCCTCTACTAAGTGATCCCAGATACTGGCAACATGGCGGCCAACATTAACTATTACATCCTGCCACCAGAGTTCTTATAACCCATGCCAACCAGAATTGACAAATCAAAAGAAGACAGTAATGCAGTTTACAATGAATAAGTATTTGGAAAATAGAGATAAGAGGCTGAAGCAAGCCTTTGGTGAACCTGTACCATGCCTCAAATACTACGGTGAGTTCCTAAGTAATATCCTAGCACCTGGCTTGCTTCTTGTGTGACTTTTGATATTCTAACACAGTGTTGAACAGTGTAGACGTGCATCAATGGTGCAATGTCTTGCACATTCATCGAACAGAGCACTGTGTAAATTGCCCTACCTCGCCCAAAATAAACGATCCTATTTGGCACTAAGGAAATGAGCTGTCAAGCCTGAAAATGCAAAGAGGAATCTTAAATGTGTATTGCTAAGTCAAAGAAATCAATCAGGAAGGATCCTTACTAGATCATCCCAACTAAATGACACCCCCATTAAAGACAGGCATGGAGACGGTGTAAGATCAGTACTTTTCACATTTTATCAAGAGAAGTGAATGGATTTTTAAGAAATTAAAACAATTTTTTATGAGACTATAATGGCAGATCTATTTCACTATACACTGGCTCAAATCCATAGAATGTACACCAAAAAAAATGGCACTTAAGGTTAACTCTAGATTTCAAGTGATAGTGATGTATCCAGGCAGGATTGCCAATTGTAATGTGCTGTCCTAATGTGGGTGGAGCTAACTGAAGAGTGTGGGTATGTGAGGAGGGGTCAGCAAATACATACAGTATCTATGTCCCTTCCTATTAAATCCACAGTGTATTTAAAACTATTCTAAAGTCTGTTCTCTAAAAAGCTCTTCAGAAAAAGATACAGAGGAATCCACACCCACCACAACTTGCTAATGTGATCTCATTTGGAAATAGTGTCTTTGCAAATGTAACCAAACTTCAAAGAAAGCCATTGTGGGTTCAGTTGGCCCAGTGCAGTAATTAGTGTCCTCATGGGGAGAGATCTGGACACAGAGGCACTCACACAGAGGAACAGAGTGTGTGGGTGTGCAAAGATAACATGAAGTAGAACATGAAATAAGCCCAGGCAAACCCATCGCCATCAGAAAACACATGAGGTGGAATGCAATAGGAAGAATTGTCCAAAGCCCCCAGGAAGAGGAGAACCCTAATAAGACTATGAATTTGGATTTCTGGGCTCCAAAACTTGAGAAAAAAATTAACTTCTATTGATTCAAGTCTTCCAGACTCTGGTAGTCTGCCATGGAAACCCACGGAAATTACTGTGCATGCTAAACCAAGTCCCTTCAGCGTACTGTTTGTCTCTATTAGAGGCTCCTTATTCTCTACTTCAAAAACACAATACTGAAAATTCCTCCCACTTTGTTCTCTCTCCACCATCTCCCTGAGGAAGCAAACAGATCCTTGTCTGTTCTGTCTTTCTCCCTCTCTTTTCCTCTCATCTCTTTTTCTCTCTCTCCCTTCTTTTTCTCCCCCCTCCCCACTTCCTTCCTAATAAAACTTCCTGTCCAAGAAAAAATCACAATGCTATCTGCCATTACCTAAACACAACCTAGAGTCTCATTCTTTCATTTTCTATGCATGCTGCCATCTACTCTCTGAATTCTTTTACTGACCTATAATAACCACATTCAACCTTCTGTCTTCTGACTGAACACAACGACCTCACCTCTGGGAAGCCTTCCAGAATTCCCAGCCAGCAAAAATGGCAATGTTTCCCTTCTATGCCACTATGTACTTGAGTTGGGTGCTACCTCTTATTCAGTCTTAAATTCTCCATGCCTAAGGGCTTAACACACACTTAGGGGAGTGTCTTTACACTAATTGGTTATCTTAGTAGAAAATAACTCTCCCACCCAATAGAAGCCAAAGAAACAACAACATAAAGAAAGTGAAGCAATCCTTCAGGCTTATACAGCCTCATTTGCAAAATTCATCAACATTTGTCACATCTTCAAAACTGTTTTGTAAACAGTATCTTCAGCATCCATTTACAAGTAATCAAATCACCATGGTGATGTAAACTAATGTGCTTGTGTTTACTTAAAGCATGGACTCAGGTGCCTGCCTACACATTCAAAGCCATGTGACATTCTCATGAACAAGGACAAACAGGATGGAAACAAGAAGTGTGTCTGGCAGTTTTTGAATGAGTTTGTCTATTTTAACATGGTTTATTCACTTAAAAAATAGAAGCCTGGAAATTAATATTCCCTGTCTTTATATTTTGGAGATTTTCATTATATACTGCATTTACATAACTCCTTCCCTTCCCTTTCCCCTCTCCTACTCCTCTTTTGTATCTCCAACCCCATCTCAAATTCACACCCTCTTCATCTTTAATGTACATAAACTATTGCATGTATTTATTCTTGTTCTATTTAGTACACATGTTTAGGGCTGACCACTTGGGATGGGATAAGCTACTAGGAGGCTTGTCCCTGGAGAAAACTGATTCTCTCTCTCAGCAGCACTGATTGCCTATAGCTCTTCATCTAGGGCGGGCCCTTGTGAAATTTCCCCCATCCATATTGGCTTGTCAATTGGGGTTGTCATTATGTGTGCCTTGCTCAAGGGACCATATTGCTTTCGTAGGTGTGGCTTCCCTGCTGTGTCTAAAAGATACTACTTCATAGCAATCATCTTGGTCCTTGACTCTTATAGTCTGTCAGTCCCCTCTCTTGTGATTTTTGCCTGAGCCTTAAGCACAGGAACTGCATGGTAGATATAGCATTTGGGGTTAGGCCCCCATGGTCTCTTATTTCCTGCACTTTATCCCAGTTTGCTGTTAATAATAATAATAATAATAATAATAATAATAATAATAATAAGCCTCACTGGTTAGATAGGAGAGCTACTATTGCTGAAGACACCACACATTTTAGACGTGGTCTGGAGGAACTCAGCAGGAACTAACTGGACAGTCCTCCTTACTGAGGACTGGGTCTTACATATCAGAAGGTGCCTGTGATCTCAGCTCTCAGGAGGCTAGTGCCTAATTTGATTTTGGTTACATACATAGTGATTAAATTGATGGGAGATAAGAAATGCATGAATATATAAGCTGCCAAAACTTTGTCAAAGTGATCACAAGTTTACTCTTCCAACAAAAACAAAGAGAAACTTGAAAGTCTTGGGACTCGAGAGCTTTACCTGATTCTAAAATTATTTGAGTCTTCACTGGTCCAGGAAATTTTTCCAACTGATAGCCCCTTAATATGTGCAACAGGGTTGTAAAAACAAGAACAAAAGATTCCCATTACAAAGGTTTTGTATGAAACCTTAACCTTGTGACTAAGTTCAAATAACCCACCAACTAAGGGCAGAAAACACTCTAATGCCAACTGGTTGGTTATTGGGCATCTTTGCTTGTCCATTGTTGCCTTTAGTGTTTGAAGATGATGAGTCAATCTACACAAACTCTGAGGGACTCTCTGAAGCCTAAATATATCTGTCATCACAGTGAAGGTTGGCACAACTACAAAAAGCCCTGTAAAGCTGCTCATAGTCCTGACAGGTTGCACATGAAGGTGAGGTGCCTGTACATGTCAAACAGGATAGCTGCCCAGGGTACTATTTTTAAAAAAGAGATGATGAACATTAAAGTAATTATTACATTGAAGTGTGTACCACTCAGCAACAGCCCTGGCCGTGATGCTTCCACAATAAAAAAAAAATTTTGATGAAAAGAAATGAGCTCTTAATTTTAAACATTAAAAGTGTGTGTGAGACACGGGGGCTGGGGAGGGGAGGATTTGGGGTCAGCAAGATGGTTCATCAACTAAGGATGTATATATGAGTGTATGTGGAGATGTATATTTGGAAAGCCTTCCAGGCAATTTTCCTCTTTTCTTTTAGTCTGCAGTAGATGAAAAGATTCATTGAGAAATTAGCAACATGCATCTCTAGAACCTAATTGCATTGTGGTAAAAATCCAAGACACCTGTGATTATGGAAAATAACAACAGGGAATGTTATTTCAGTACACAGTGTCTGTCTCAAACTACCATATAAATGACATGTGTCAAAAAACTTTTAAAAAAAACTTTGCAGTTCTTGGTCCAGATGCCAAATTATAAAACAATTTTTAAGACTTTCTTTGCATCCAACAAGTAGGCCATTTTGTCTTGTGTGGTCATGGATTATTTTGTTAGGGAATGCTTTATGATTCCCTGTATTTGAGACCCACATATCACACTAAGTGGAGCTTGCCTATCAGTCCATTCTCAAACAAATTATATAACTAAACACTTCTGACAATCTGAGAAAATGAGGACGGGGATAGGGCAAGGGAACTTCTATGAATGATAGCCTATTTTATTCAGTGGAAATCTTTAAAATAATATCCTTGGCTATCACAAAGTCCTGCTTTATTTTAGAATTCTAATGCAGACCAAATGAGAAGTTTCATTGTCAATCATTGCAACAAAATGTCTCAAGGATATATATTGTGATGGTTGCCCTAGATAGCAATAAAGATTAAATCAAGCCTGCAAGACCCAATAAAATAAATCATTCCACACGGGAAGTTTGACCCTTTAATGTGGATTTAAGATTCAACAGACTTAGATTTTATGATTCTCATATTTATATTAAGCAGCTCCTTTTATCTAATATATATATACATATGTAAACTAAGATATCTATTTTATCTAATAAAAATGATCAACTGAACCACAATGCACCAGATGAACCATGTGCTCTCCCCACATTGCTTGCTTTGGAGTAAGTGCCAGGGAGATGCCCGTGTGTGTGTGTGTGTGTGTGTGTGTGTGTGTGTGTGTGTGTGTGTGTGTGTGTATGTGTATGTGTATGTATGTATGTAGGACAGAAGCCAACTATACTACCATTCCTCAAGTGCATCCACCTAGCGTTTGTTTGTTTGTTTGTTTGTTTGTTTGTTTGTTTGTTTAAACAAAATCTCTCACTTAGCCTGGAAGTTTCCCATTAGGCTTGGCTGGCTAGTAAATGCCAGGGACACAACACCACCATCATGTCTCCATATTCTCAGCCACAGGATTTCAAGAACCCAACACCATGCTGGCTTTTCTGTGTGTGTTCGGGACATAAAATTCAGGCTCTCCTGCTTGCCAGGAAGTGCTTTACACACTGGGCCATCTCCCCAGACAGAACACTGTTTTCTTGTTAGCCTCTACCCTAGACTCTGTGCACATCATGGTTGTGGTTTCTTCATAGTTTAACCATCCGCTCAGGCTCCTGAAACCCAAACATATCTGACTTCCTTCACTGAAACAGTACCTATACTCAATAATAAATGGCTTTCTCTTTTAAAAATATTTTAAAACTTTGATTTATAAAATAATATTTCAGAATAAAACCCTACTAATATAATAGATATTCGGCTTTAAATTCACTTATAGGTTATTTTTAACATAATTTCTCATTAAATCTTTAGGAATTTTACATCATGTACCTCAATCCCATTTATTTCCCAGGCTTCCACATACACCCTTCATCCTTGTAACATCCCCAACCAAAAGCAAATAGAAATAGAAATTTGAAAAGAAAATAATCTATCTCACTGATTCCTCTGGACAACACCTTGCTCCTCTATCCACCTCAGCCTTCTGTATGCACCATTCCATTCCTCTGTCTTTCTCACCTCTCCATCACGTATCCATTCATTGTGGTAGCATTAGAAGTTGCAGAGTGTCCCACAGTATACCCTTTTCCCCAGACAGCTTTACTTGTGAATGTCCATTGCAGTGAGCCATTCGTCCAGCTTAAGGTCTCTGACCTCTGCTACACCATCAATACTGGACCCTCACAGAGACTCTCAGATACCCTGCTATTGCCCTGAGTCTCTGGGATCCTGCAGCTGTGGATCTGCAGGACTGGCCCCTTCATGAGCTCCAGCAGCTCATAGATGGGGAAGATGTTGGAGTGGGTTAACTCAAAGCCCTATGTCTGGGCCTGGGTGGTAGCTGAGTTGGTCAGCCTACCAGCTCTCCCATTCTCACACCAGCTCTTCCATGTACCCAGGCAAGAGGTGGGGCAAAGGACAAACTCTTGCATATAATTATTCCTACCTGAGGGCATGGCAGAGTCCAGCAGAACATGAGGACAGCTTAGTGTCACATTCAACTCTTCCTGACTAGTAATGATGAGCATCACTGGAGGGGGAGATGTTCATGACCATTCTAATTGTAAGCACAGCTGCTGCTTGACATTCAAGCCACGCCCCCCACACACACCCTTCACACCCCCACCCCACAAATACACATGCTGTCATTTGCCCTACTGACTTTCTCTCCCTGTAGTGTGAACATGTTCTTTCCCATAGCTATTTAACATCTTTTCTACAGGTGATCCAAGCAGCTATTAAATCAGATTTTCCTAAGACTTCCATCATTTTCCAGGTTGATACTTGATTGTACAGTTGATTTTTCACTTTGCTACATACAAAGTTGGGAAGAAACTGACACAGACTGTAGCTGGTCATTAAGGGATAGGAGTTTAAATGGGGTTGAGTATTAATTCCTGATACAATTAAAACAGAGAAAGACAAACAGCTTCCAGCTCATGTTGTGGAAAGACACCTGAGGAACAGGTTAAGAAAGAAATGGAGAACCAAGAGATACCTTAATTGAGGGAGCTGTTGTGGGCTTAACGAGAAACCTGGCACTAGGGAAATCTCCAGGGATCCACGGGATGACCCCAACTAAGCATCTAAGCAGTAGTGAAGAGACTACCTTAAATGTCCTTCCCCTATAATGAGACAGATGACTGCTTTAAATGCTATCATAGCGCCTTCATCCAGAAGCTGATGGAAGCAGAAACAGAGATGCGTAGCTAAGCTAAGTATTGAGCCGAACTCCTGGGTTCCAGTTGTAGTGGTGAGCAAAGGGGTCAAGACCATGCTGGGGAAACCCACAGAAACAGCTGACTTGGGCAAGTGGAATCTCACTAACTCTAGACTGACATTAGACTGCCAGGGAATTAACATAAGACCCAACCAGGCCCCCTGAATGTGGGAGAAAGTTGGGGGGCTTGGGCAGTCTGTGAGGCCTCTCACAGTGGAACCAGTATTTATTCCTAATGTATGAACAGGCATTTGGAGCCCATTCCCTATGGAGGAATACTCTCTCAGCCTAGAAACAGGGGGAGGGTCTTGATCCTGTCCCAAATGATGTAACAGACTTTATTGATTCCCATGGGAGGCCTCACCCTCTCTGAGAAGTGGATAGGGGTGGGAATGGGGAGGGGACAGGGGGAATGGGAGGACAACAGGAGAGAGGTGGAACTGGGATTGGTATGTAAAATAAGATTGTTTTTAATTTAAATAAAAATTAATTTTAAAAAAGAGAAAGAAACAGAGAACCACGTAGAGGCAGTTTTGGTAAGTCACACCAGAAGTAAGTGCACAGAACACTGGCCCTTTGTGTCTGCAGGAACTTGGGCCTCCACAATGTAAAAAGGGCTTCTTGTGAAGAACTCCCATGTCTGTCTCTCTTGGTCAAAGGCCTTCTGCTGTCTGAGCGGCTTCTCTGCATGCTGTCCTCTAAAGTATTGTGTAAAGTGGGAGACTTAAATCATGGTGTTCTTTCACGTAAAACCCTTTGTGTGGGACAGCGACATCTAAAGTGTCTGCCTTTGCAGAAATCCAATAAATAATACGGGCTTCTGTAACAAGTAACCCGGACAGCTCAGTGGCTTCACATGCTTCACTGGACTTTAGGAACAGGCCTGACCAAAGATGAGCCAATGAAGGCACACACAAAACACACACCATTTCTATACAAATTCTACTAGTCCAGTCTCCCGTGTGGCCACTGCAGAGATGCTAGGGGGTGGAGTTCCAGCTGTCTGTCTAGGAAGAAGAGGAAAGTAAAGGTTTACCACAGTTTGAATATTAAGACATTTTTACATTGTAGCAAATTCTCCTTCTGCAACTTTACGAATGAATCAGAGGGCAAATGTTCAGAAAGTGAGAGTTGGTCCAAAGGACAGTTACAGACCAGGCTGTATTTAGAGGAGTCCTTTTCTTCTTTCTTTCTCCCTATCTTGGCAGCAAATAATTACTGAGCCATTATTTCCCCCTAAATGTGAATCACCCACTGTCTCTTTGTCCTTGGTTTTATATCTAAGAACGGAGCCCTGTGCAACGTGCCTGCCCACTTGCCCATTCACAGGCCTGTTCTATTCAAAAGAGCTGTCCCTCGGGAAAAGATAGGTAAGTCTCCCTGATTTGTCCACACTGGCACAGATCACTGAAGCAGCTTAACATATAAATTATCTTAACCAGTATTTATGCTTAAGGCCGTACAGGAATGATTTTGTCTTTCTAGAACCTTGCAATGCTCTCCTCATGCTGAAATTGCACATTGTGGGCAAACCCCACTCCTTTAAAGCTGAACTATATTTCCAGGTTTCAAAGGATGGAAAGGACAGTAAACTGGTTTCCCTAAAAAAAATGCACAGCAGGGCAGAACCCCACTCAGCTGTCATGATGATGTCACCATAGCTGGGGTTTAACAGAAACTCTGATGCTTCGCACTCTGTTTCTACGCAGTCCCCACATTCTCTTTACATGGTGTGAGAACTTAACACTTTCATGGTGTTAAAAGCATGCCAGGAGGCCATTGAGAAGGCTAAGCAGGTAAAGGCGCCTGCCACCAAACTGATTATCTGAATTTGAACTCTCAAACCTGCAAAGAGGAATAAGAGAGCAACTCCCCAAGTGGTCCTCTAACTTGCATTAGCAAACACATACAATCAATAAATTATTTTTTTATTTCAAGGCTAGCAGACAGAGAGATTCGTGAGTTAAAAGAAGTAAAACTATTCTGCTATGAGTGAAAAATAAACAGGGATCTAATCATTTACATCTTGGGAACCCTATGCATTCTGAACTCAGATGGTCCAGAAACATTACTGAGTACCAGAAAAAAATAAGATGGTGGTATGTACATTAGCCATTAACTCAACTTCTGTTTTGCAGCTTAAAATACTGGCCAAATTCTGAGAGCTAAAAGTACCAAGATATAAACTAACTTCCTAAGGCCTCAGCTAAGTAAAAGGAACAAAAAGACATTCCATTTAACTCTGGTTGGCTTAATTTTAGAATGTGTGTGGTTTGTTTGTTTTTTTGTTTGTTTATTTGTTTTTCCCCTGTCTGCCATGTCTCTTATAATACCACTTTCTAAGATGCAGTATTTGGTCATCTGGTAGACCAGCATCTGACCTCTCCACTATCCCCTATCCTCAGTCCATATCTACCAAAGATGCAAGCATCAGAATGGGTAACTTTCACAGAGAATCTTCTATATTCAAAGCTAAAATTTCAACATCTACATTTCCTATGACAATAACACACAAAAAAATTATATGTAGTGAGAGAGAGTAGAAAGAGTATATTAAAGATTATCCAAAGGATTGTTTTTGATACTTCAATAGAAGTTATTTAGATATTCCCAACAGTTCACTCTCTCCTAAAGGTTGAAGACACAAGACATGAGCAATAAGAAGACAGATTCATCACCTTAGAGTCTATCTTAACTTATCCTGTAATTCAAATCATACTTTGCCTAAAAATGGTTATCTCCCTCTCTGCTGAAGTCTTAACTATGCTAGTAAAGTACAGGCTTAACTATTTCTATTCTACTAAAAGTGTCACAGGAAAAAAGCTCCAAATGACTTACTTCATTGCCTATAGCTGAACTGGATGGAAGATATAGGAGAAGCTATTTACATCATTGTAAATGTGTATGTGATACAAACTGTCCTTAACAAAACTAACATAAAATTTCAGTCACTCAAGGGAAGTTAGCTCTAAGATCTGCTCTATATCACCATGCTTACAGTTAATAATACTGTATTGTACACTGGAAAACTGTTAAGAGGATATGTCTTGTGATTAACATCCTTACCATAATTTTGAAAAACACAGCATTGGATGAAATCAAGACGTGGAGATGTCAAAACCTCTTCAGTACATCAAGGCATGGAAATCTGAGAGGTCTTTAATACTGTGCTCTGAAGGGACCCATAATGACAGCCTGCCTCACTGGAAACCTTCTTCTTTATGTAATGATGAAAGGTTATTGTTAAAGACACTGGAATTAGATACTAACAGGATCTCTTAACATCCTTTGTCAAAGTAGAGAACCTCTAAGAGGTGAGTGCCAGTCAATAGCTTTTCATGTCTGTAGACACAAAACAAAAGAAGTAGGTTTAAATTACAGCATAGAGCTTTCATAACACCCCAGGAAAGAGCCCTCTTAAGGAGAAAGCACTTAGCAAGAATCCTGATAAATATGGTAAAATGGTCCTGCTTAGAGATCCTTTAAAAACATCTGTCTCTGGTGATTATCTCCGACCATCCATAGGGCAGGGTGGAATGCTTGCCCAAGGTGTCACCAGCTATGAATTCATAAAGTATATATGGACCAAATGTTTCTGAAAGCATTTTCTATAAAGTTAGGTCTGAAATTCTGTTGAAAACATCCCTATATCTATTTTGATCATACTTGAAAGTAATGAACTAGTTCCCTGAAAATCATTCTTTCAAATGCAAATTTTGAAATTTGAGTGTGTCCATGTGACTGTGAAGTGTGCATGTAGTAACTCATGCTTTCCTATAATGGTGTGCTGTGGCCAGCTTACATGGGGTCATAAGAGGAAACTGGACACAGCTTTGCCAAACTCCACTTTTCAATGTCTTCATTAGGTTGGCTGGCTTGTGATCGGATACTACGGTGTTGATCTTTATACCACAGATGTTGGCAGACACTACCACTCAGGATCTTGTTGGTTTCCAGAAAGCTAACAGTAATTAAACCTTTACCAAATCATATTTCCCATTGTGGTTAGAAAGAGCTGTCTCCCTAGTGGGAATTCTGACGTTTGGTAAATTATCTAATCTGTAATTCCTCTAAATCCTGATCCTTGAAATAAATGTAGGAATTCCTTCCTTCTGGTTGTGTTGTAGGTGTTGATTGGAGTGAGATATTAAATGTGAGATATTAAATACAGTTCCTGAACACAGGGAACAGCTGGTTACAGGGATGATGTTGATTATATCCAGGGTAACATGACAGTAACAGGCATGTATGTGGTGGCATCAGCAGAATCCTTCTTAGTTTTTAATCAGGGGACTGGAGAGATAGCTCAGAGGATAAGAGCACTCACTGGCTTCTCTTCCAGAGGACCTAGGTTTGGTTCCCAGCACCTACATGGCAGCTAAAATCCATCCATAACTATAGTTCCAATGGCTCCAACGCCCTCCTCTGGCCTCCTCAGACACTGTACATAGGTGTTGTGCATATGTGGTGCACAAGCAAGCATACATATAGGCAAAATGCCCTACCTGTACACATAAAATACAAATAAATATCAAAATAATAAGATTACATGGCAGCTGTTTTCTAAAAAGCTATTATTGTACGTCTGAAAGCAATTCTTAGTTTCTGCAAGTCAAAACAAAATAAAGAACACCGAATGAAACAGAAATTGTTTGCCATTTAGATTATTTGAGATCTCTAACCTTTGTCAATAAATTTACTTGCCTGGGTGATTTAAGTTAATGTTACTAAATTTATAAATCATTAACTATATCCTGGAGGCTTTGATCCATGTGTATCTAAACCCTTTGTAGGGCTATTAAAACACAAGGTCCTAGGCTAGGCCTAGAGCCTCAGATTCAATGGACCCAAGGTGCCATTCACAGGCTTGATGCTGTTAATGCTGCTAGACTCAGAGCCACACTGCAAGACTCACAATGCCATCTCATCACACACTATGCAACAGCACATTTTCTTTGTGTCATGTAGTATATGTTATCTGTCCTTACTTTGTGGTCATTCATTCCCTCTCCCAATAGACACCTTGTTCACTGTGTATTTGAACAAACATACCAAACTTTGGTAGCTTAAAAAGCATTATTTTATGGTTAAGAGATCTACAGTTAGCAAGTGTGTGACCTATGCTGATTTGGGTCTTCTTTTGGACCCCCATGACAGCGCCCTCTACCAGCAGGAAGTAGTTTGGAAAGAACAACGCCCAAATTCCCAAATATTGTTTATAAATGTTTGTTTTCATTTAAATGGACTTGGTTATAAATGGCTATAACCACAAACAATCTTTTAAAGGTAAAAAGAGAATTATGGTAGAGATATGAATACTTTGCTTTGGAATGGATTTTCTTTTATTGATACCATTTAAGGTCAATTTTGTGATATGTATATTTCTTCTCTTGTTTAGGTATTGTGTTTATATAGCTCATTGGAAAATGTAATGTATAATTTAGTACAGATTAGAGAGTTACCTATGATAGTCAAAACTTGGAGTTAAGTTAGTTAGGATTTCTAGATATGCAGAGATGTATTTGAGATGAATAGGCATTCTTCAAACCTTTCAAAGACCTACAGAATATGGCATTTAAAATGGTTTAGGGATTTTCTTGACAATGAGGCACAACTGCTCCTGGTAACACCACCTACAGAAGAAAGGAAGATGGACATCGAAGAAACACATTATGGAGTTTGCTTCTAATATGGCAAGACTAGCCATTTGAGCAAGGTACTGTTCTTCTGGACTGTTTGACTTTATGTTGTAGAAACTGGACATGCAGGACCCACAAAAAGGTGACTGCTGATGCAAGATGGACATTGCTACAGATTCCTGCTTCATGGAAGAGGCTGCCTGACAGCCAGATAGTCTACAGGACACAGAGAAAAGTTTCCTGCCTTGTTAAGGAGTCTGGACACACACTATTTCCTATGGGCTGAAGATGGAACATTACAGAAGAACTTCGGGTGACTGACCAGGCAATGAATTGTCTCTGTCATATCTAGAATTTATATATTATCCTTCTGTGGTCTTTGAAAAAATTGAAGACAGATAGTTATAGTTATAGTTTGCCTTAGTTAGGATTAAAGATAAGTTACATATAGGACTTTAGACTCACGAAGATAGAATAGATGATATTTTCTTTAAGTCTTACAAAATGTAAATGGACTAAATATTGTTAACTGTGATTCTTATTTGATAACTGTTGAATGGTATATTTTGCTATGTTAAGGTTAAACCCCTTCTTTTACTTTAGACAGAAAAGAGGAGATGATGGGAGATGTTATTCTGTATATATGTTTCTCATACTGGTTAATAAAGCACTGTGGCCAATAGAAAACTAGATAGGCAGGGCTAGGAGACTAGGAGGAGGAAAGAGGAAGTAGAAGGCGGAGTCGAGATGTAGCCCCGGGAAGAAGAGGACGCCAGCCGCAGCTCCCCATAAGACGACCACGTGGAAATACTTAGATAAGTAGAAATGGGTTAATAATTAAGACAGAGCTAGCCCATTAACAATAATGGTACTGGCCAACAGGATTGCATCAAATATAGAGTCTCCTGCGTGTTATTGGGGGCCAGGACGCCAGACCAGCGGTGGGCGGGCTGGCGGAAACTTACATGCTACAGATGATCTAGACCTGGGGTAACTCTTGCAGCTGGGATCAATTGGCTGGTAGTCCCCGGATCTCATATAATCTCATATAATCTCACATATCTGGTGGCTGGCCGGCTGTCAGCCGCAGAGCAAGGGAGGGTAACTAAGCTCCAGGGTGATGGTCATCCAGTTGGCTAGGCCAGGCTGTCCCACATGCACTGATAAGAAGACACTAGTGGTCTCCTGGAACCCAGGCTTGGAAGGTCCCTGACTTCTCTTCCTCTGCATTTTGTTGGCAAATGAGCCACAAGAGCAGCTCAGACTCCAAGGAAGGGGAGTTAAATCTTATCTCCTAATAAAAGATGCTTGTTGCAGAGTCGCTGAAAAGGACATGGCTATCTCACTTGTCACTCACTTGTTATTCTAATAAATGCCTGGACAAATCTAAATAGCAGGGTAAAAGCAACCTGAGTCTCCAGCCGGTGCTTCTCATTGCTGTAGTAATCTGTCAGAATCAACTCAAGGAAAGATGGGTTTGTTTGGGCTCACAGTTTGAGGATCTAGTCCCTCATGCTGTGAGGATAGGTTAGTAGAGAGATGCTGTGATAGCAAGAGCAAGTAGCTGGTCACATGTGTCCACAGTCAGGAAGCAGAGAGAGATGAATGCCGGTCCTCAGATGGCTTTATTGTTTCTAGGACATGGAATGGTGCTACCCACATTCAGAGTGGGTCTTCTTTCTTCACTTAAACCTAAAGGATACACCTGCATGATGTCAATCAAAGGTGTGCCTCCTGGGTTAATGTTAACTCCCATCAACTATGATCAACTATCAACTGTTTAGGTATGTCTACATCCTCCCATATCTAAGAATGAGAAAACATACCCCAGAACGCAGCTGCCCATAGTCTTCTGTCTTAGTCGGGGTTTTTATTGCTGTGAAGAGACTCCATGACCATGGCAAAGAAAATATTTAATTGGGGTTTCAGAGGTTACGTCATGGTGGGGAGCATGGCGGCATGCCGGCAGAGGTGGTGCTGGAACAGAGAGTGCTACATCTTGCAGGCAACTGACTGTCACATTAAGGGAAACTTGAGCAAAAGAGACCTCAAAGATGGTCCCACAGTGACACCCTGCCTCCATCAAGGCCACCCCTCCTGATGGTGCCACTCCCTATAGGGGACATTTTCTTTCAAACGATTACACATGGTATGGGACCAAAACTCTTCCAAGTTGTTACTGGACGCTGTTCACTCCTGTATGTAAACAGCGCACCCTACTGTTTAGCCTTGGAGAAAGAAGCCCACATAATATGTTTATAATATAATTACAAAATATTTTTCCTGGATCCCTACACTTTTTCTTCTACTTTGCCTTTAAGTGTGTTTGATGTTTAGTAGCATTTCCCGAGGACACTGCACTCAACACATTTCAGAGAACCGCTTTCAAAGAAGACTTTGATCTTAATTCCCAGATGAAATCTCCCAAAAAAAAAAAAAAAAACAAAAACAAAAACATTTAACTCTAATTTTAGTATTAGGATGCCATTCTTTGTTCCTTCATAGAAATAATGGACACAATTACCACAGGGAGAGTCCAGGATATGGAGAGACTTGGTGACCCATATCATATGCTAGGTGGGGCATTCTTTCCTCTTTATTCTTTTACTATGGACATTATCCTTGAAGATGCTTTAAAACTATAGCTGCCCACTGGGATTTATTGGGACATTCACAGACCTTATTTCTGCTCTTCTAGAAAGATAATTGCTAAAGTTGGGCCCCGTTTGGTGATACATTGAAAACAATTCCTAAATGGACACATGCCATGTGTGATGAAGCCCTGCTGCACAGTCCCAGGTCAACGGGAGAGAAGACATCTAGTCATCCCTTCCTTTTCTTCCCTTCATCCTTCTATCCCTGCACATGCCATTTATTGCTAGAGATAGAACAGGACCTTGCACACAATAGGAATGTGCTGCTCTCTATCCCACTTAGCATTAACTGTAAAGTTGACAATCCTAGAATCACCTGGTTGGGGGGGGCTCAATTGAGTATTGAGTCTGTATCAGACTGGCCTGTAAGCAGTCTTGATTATTGTTAATGGGGGAGGGGCATCCCATAGTGAGTGGCATCATTCTTCAAGCATTTTATGTGTGTGTTTTGCCTACATGTGTGTCTTTGTACCATGCCTGGTACTGACAGAGATCAGAAGAGGGCATTGGAATGGTCCCTAGAACTGAAATTATGAATGACTACAAGATGCCATGAAGGTGCTAGGAATTGATCCCAGTTCTTCTGCAAGATCAACAAGAGTGACCTTGACCATGGAGCCCCCTCCCAAGCCCCTGTTTTTACATTTTTAATCCCTCTCCTGACAGATGAACTGCATGGGCATGAGAACACCATCTCAACCTTCTTCATAAGCCACAGTGATAAATACAAGACTGGAGACTAGCAAAGGCTTTGAGAGGTCTGATGAGTGCTTGATTAATTGGGGATTTCAAATTCAGAAAATTCCTAAAGAAAGAGATGATTTGTGGGGATAATCTTCTATCTGGGCCATATTCTTCTTCAGTCAACACTTTAGTTTTGAATTTATGAGGGAAAAAAGGCTGTCTACATTTGTAGAACTGGATTAAGATAAGAGAAAATAGCTGTTGAGTGTAGCATTTGTAAAGAAAATATGGTAAGCTCACAGATGTGGAAAGCCTTACCCACGACAAGAAAGTCAATTACACATCAATGAGGGCATAATAAACAAATACAACCTTCAAAGAGACGGAACTCCAAGTGTGAAGCAACGCAGAGTTTATTTCTCCTCAAGTTCCACGCCTTGTGAACTAAATGACTTCTACACAGACAGTGCTGCACTCTTAGGAAGCAAGGCTGCAGCAGTCATGAAAGTCACTACAGAGAATCTATGGCTCAGCCTAGCAGTAAAGCTCACTGCTCAAGCTGTACAGCCCAGGTTCAATCCTCATAGCCAGTGTAACGGTAGAAGAAGGGTTCCTACTCCAGAATTTTCCTCTTACTTTCACACACTCTGTGCCGTGTATGTACCTTCAATCATACACACACACACACACACACACACACACACACACACACACACACACCATACATTCACCATAATAAAAAAATACATTTTTTTGTTTTTGTTTTTTAGTTTTTGTTTTTGTTTTTTGACAGGGTCTCTCTACATAGCCCTGGGTATATGAGAACTCACTACTTAGACAAAGCTGGCCTTGAACTCATAGAGATCCACCTCTTTCTGCCTCCAAGTGCTTGGATTAAAGATAATTACCACCACACAGATACATAATAAAAACATTTTAAAATGTGTGTGTGTGTGTGTGTGTGTGTGCTCGAATGTGTGCACGTGTGTATATGCATGTAAATGGTCATGAGTGTAGAATGCAGATGTTAGACATCTTCACTTATTCATTTCTTATTCTTTTGAGGCAAAGCCTCTCACTGAACCTGGTTATGGGCATGCTCTGCCATGCCTGGCTTTTACATGGATGCTGGAGATCCATACTCAGGACATCATGGTGGGCAGACAGCATACCAGCTGAGCCATCTCCCTAGGCCTTTTTAACACACACTGAAGAAGGGTTTCCCACATTTCTAGCTCATATTTCACTGGCTTACATTAGTCACACCATCCTAACGAGCTCCTTGGGGGAATGGAGACGTAGTCCTCCCGCATAGCCAGGCTGAGAGCAGAACAGTTAGTGAATAGCTGTGAGCACACTGCCTGGTCTCTATCACAATGTGCCTAATCTCATGCACATGGCCAGATTCCGAGAAAAACACTCTCGTGGTGAAGAAGTGTCCAAAAACATCTCAGTGATCTTAGTCAGATCTGAAAACTCATACCGGACAACAGAAAGGTCAGGCAGTGTCTGGGTTTCCCAGGCTTTTTCTTCCATTCAAGCAAGTTTGTCAAATTATCTGTGGTGGCCTTGAATTTGGCTAAAAACTTTTTTTTCTCTGCAAATGTAACTAGAAAACTGTTTAAATTCTTCTCAAACAAACCTCATGGTAAACTGCTGCAAGGGGGTTGTCTCTATAGTTTCTGGTTCGGGGGACATAAGGAAAGATAGTAGGGGAAAGGAATGAGCTAGAATAAAGCCCAATGGCACATATGTATAAAAATGCAATAATTAATTCAAGCCATTATTTTAGTGACTAACTTCAAAAAAATAAGTGGAATAAGATCCAGCATCCGGGTTATCACATTGGGGCATAGTAGACCTCACAGAGGAGAGACTGTGCTGACCACAGCTTGGCTCATTTCATGCAGGTACTCACCCCATGTCCAGAATGTGCTTTAAGCAGATAGCCAAGCATTTTGTAAACTCAAGAGCACCTGTGTTGTCCTGGTGCAGAAGGTCCATGGGATTGAGAGGCCTGCACGAGGCTTCCAACGAGATGGCTTTGGGCTGACTAACGTAGTAAGCAGGGTATAGGAGACAGAGGGACAAAAAAACCACCAGGATGAAGCCAGTGTGCAGGTGCAGTGGAAGAGATGTGGGTCCTTTTGTACCAAGAAGGAAGAGGATGCTGAGAAACATGCACCTTTTGATGCAATGAGACATTGCATTGGCTACATTTCTTCATCTCCCATGACCCCTGCTTTCTTACCCATGGCAGGGCCATGAAGAGAATTAAGTGAAAGCACATGGAACACTCAGTTGAGTGCATAGCGTGGTTGGTGAAACACAAGCATGAGGACCTATGAAACGTGATCTGTGGGAGTAGCTGAGGAAACTGAAGGACAGCTTCCAAGAACTAAGGTGAGGGGGATGACTAAGATGAAGGGAGCTGAGTGTAGAAAAACTACAGGGAGGTAACAGTGGGGCTTTGCCTGGGACTCGAGCAGAGAGTGAAGGGAGAAGTGTGACCCAGGCTGCCCTGCAGGAGGTCTTGGCTGGCTTGGTTGGGCTCTCACTGCAGCAAAGTGCTGAAAGGCGCCCTCTCAGAACCTCTAGCTGTGGCTTCCCACCCTGACTTGAGCCAAACATGCAAGAGTGTTAAATATGACATAGCAGCCATGCAGCCCACATAGTCTGTGCTCAGAGCTCCCTGTGAAAGGAAGAAAGGGCAGACCTGACAGAGAAGGGCATAGAAAAATGGGAGTCAGATTAAAAACTGATGATGGCTGTGTTTGATGTATGTTATTAGAAATGGCAGCCAACTGGAGTCTAGACTGTCTGCCACTAAACTAGTTAGCATCAGTACATGCAAATTAATGTATAAATATAACCAATATACATTACTAAGTGAGAGCACCATAGGAAGCCACTGGTATTCACCTATTCTGATTATTTGTTAGCAGCTCACATGATTAGCAAGTGACTAATTTTCCCTAAAAGAAATGTAGATCTTTCAACCCTTGCCATTTTTTTTAGAAAATTTATTTCAAAGGTTATGAACTAATCTTTGGCATTCTGAACCTGAGACAAGGAAGCATGAAGATGCTGCTCTGCAGTCATTAGCCCTAAGGAATAAACTCAACCCCACCACATGCAAAGTTCTCAAACATGATTTACTCTGTCCATTTAGAACTCCACGTTCTTAGTGTATACATTACCCTTCAGTGATGTATGGATTCACCTTCAGCTGTTAAAAACCAATACACTGATTGCTCAGCCATGAACAGGACATTTGTCTTCCCCCAGAAGGCTCAGGGAACATCAGGAGGAGGATGCAGAAAGGAATGTAAGCGCTGTTGGGTACTATCTCTTAGCATCACACAGCCCATGCAGTAGTGACTTCACGGTAGCTGGGATGCAGCTGCCTACAGTGGGCCTACAAAGGACTGGGCCTATGGATGCTCAATCATGGATCAGGGCTCTATCCCTTCCTACTGAACTATTGTCTACTGATGGATGCTGGGTGGAGAAAAGACATTGTCTTCGGTTGTGTGCCCACTAAGAGACCACCAGGCTCCTGTTGGCAGTTCCAAATCCACAGTCCCACAGATGACCCTAGTTAAACTGAATGAGGCTCAAAAGCAAAGAAAAAAAACATTCACCCATAAACAAAACAAAAACCAACTATGAGCTTGAGAGATTTATAAGAAAGGGGGTTAAGAATCAAATGTACATTATATTAAACTATCACAGAACAAACAATAAAGGGGTTGTTTTTATTTTTGTTTAACACGGGCTATCACATAAACTAACTAGAGATGCCCTTTGAAAGGAGAGGGCAGAGTGTAGAGGCATGGGATTCTAGATAAGGTTCATTCTGACTATAATGTCCTCAGAGCCTGGATGCAGAAGAAGTTATATAGACTCCGGACTCCAGAAAAGGGCATTAGCCCCTAGTGAAGACAAAATGCATAGAGGCATAGAGAAAGACCCAATGCATACTCAAATTAATCCCATGAGAGCTGAGCCTCACCAAGGTTGATAATTACAGGCAGCCTGTGAAACTGCCTTCACATTGCCTAGCTTGCACAGGTTTGTGCCACATGAGAGAGAAATGTCCCCACATGTAGGCTTAAGAATATCCTGTTGAGAAGGTCAACACATTTATACAGTCACCTCAGAAAGCCTTGAGTCTCGACCTATACATACATAGAATCTCATAAAATCTTTTTTGGGGGAGAACAAAACTTTGTTATCTTTCTCAGACTGTTTCCAGGCTAGTGAACATTTTGGTGAGTCCAGGTCTTTTTCAATCTTTCTGCAAGTCTGATTAAGCCCATCTGGCTCTGATTAATTGACAATTAACCTGGCAAGCACTGCCTTGGAAGAACCACATTTAAGATCCAAGCATCTCTTAGCTATTATCTTGCTAAAACTAGATCACAGGACAGCATGCAAAGCCAGACAAATGTTCAATGGAGGATGGTGTAACGGGGGCCGGGAGTGTCAGGAGGCTCAATGGAGGAAAGGGAATGTGGGCTTGGCTGGAAAGAAGCCTATTTGTTCCCGCTTAGCCTCCCCCATGTTTAACAGTGTCTTACATGTGATAAATGTGTAATCAGAAGGTGCTGACTGAAAAGACAGCAGTAAGGACTAATATACTTCTCAATAAATCACCAACAGTAAAGTCCTGGAGAATTCAGTGGAAGTATTTGTTAAATATCATTCCAAGGTTCCCAGGCCCCTTGTGCCTCATGGAGCAAATATGCCTTCCTAGGCATCTAGCAATCAGCTGAAGAGGCAGAACCAGCAAGCACTGAACTTCCCAGCCACTACCCAACCAAAGGGAAGGAAAAATTCCCCCTGTGTATCTGGCAGGGCACAAAGAATACACCAAAGAATCTGTGGCTTCCTGAAATTCAGCAGGATCATTGGTGGGTGGCATTTTGTTCCTCCCGCTGCTCTCCTCTACTCCTGGTAGAAGCCAGGATAAACACGATTCCAGAAGGTATTTGGTGGCTGCACGCTCACTTGCTTAGTTTGTAAAAATCGAATTCTTTGCAATTTCACTAGTGTTCAGTTTTGTGAAGAATGAGACAGAGGCATATCCTCTGAAGTCTCTATGGTTCCCTATCTCCTTTCCTTAAAATTAGCTCACTCATACTCTCCTTCTCCCTCTCCCTCTCCCTCCCGCTCTCCCTCTCCTTCTACCTCTCCCTGTCCCTGTCCCTGTCCCTGTCCCTCTCCCTCTCCCTGTCCCTGTCCCTGTCCCTCTCCCTCTCCCTCTCCCTCTCCCTCTCCTTCTCCCTATTCCTCTCCCTCTCCTTCTCCCTCTGTCTCTGCCTCTGCCTCTGCCTCTGCCTCTGCCTCTCCCTCTCCCTCTCCCTCTGCCTCTGCCTCTCCAAGTGTTGAGATTATAGGCAGGGATCACGATTTCCATTTTATGCAATGCTAGACATCAACCTATGGCTTCCTGCATGCATCAGCCCATGGCTTCCTGCACACTACACAAGCCTGCTACCAACCCAGCTACAGTCTCCACCCAGATCTGTCTCTTTCACATCATCAGCAGCTTTGGTTGAAAATGACCATTACAGAGCTTCTCCTACCTTCTGAAAACAGCTCCTCAGCCTGATACTCTCCCCTTAGGCTCTAGTATTGCTCACACTGCCAACTCCTCCCTTACCCTGTAAGACTCCTCATTGTCGGCATTAGAAGACCACATGGGGGACCATTACTTAGAAACTCATGACTCTCAGTACTAGTCCTTCTCCAGACTATACCCCTGAGACCCAATGGTTACTGCACATGCCAACCTGAAAGTTCTATGGGCATCTACCCAACTCAAAGACACCAACAGTTGTCCCATATTCATCCTTTTTCCTGCTTCTAGAAAGTATGAAACTTGTCCATCTGCCATAGACCTTGTCCTTGCTTTCTACTCCCAATACATCACCAAATCCTGCTGGTTCCAACAGTTCAGTGTCTCTCGAGACCATCTATTTCTCTCCATATTTAATGCACCACCTTCATTTGGGCTACCTCCAATTAGTATCTTCATTACTGTGGGGTCCTGAGCAGCCTCCAGCATGTTTCCACTCCTGTTCCTCTCCAATCCTTCTCTGTAGTGCAGGCAATGTGGTCTTTACAGAATCTGTAAAATTCAAGAGGTGTAGGAGTTAGTTCAGTGGTAGAGTGCTTCCCTACCAAGAACATGGCCCTGGTTTTGATCCCTGGCTCTGGACAAGGTGGGGGGGGGCAAAATTGTGAATACTACAGGATAATTTCAGTCCAGCCCTGGGTCAGAATTTGTAAAATAAAACTTAGATGTGACCATCACACACACACACCACCACCACCACCACCACCACCACCACCACCACCACCACATGGCATAAGCCTCTTTCTATATCCTCTGAGGAGAAATATGAAATCCTTTGCAAAGCCCTAAAGGCCCTACATGGCCAGCTCCTACACCCTCTCCAGCCTTACCTCACATCTTGCTTTATCTTTTCTTTGCATTTCAAGTTTTTTACTTTCAGGATCTCTAACACACTGTGTTTCCTTCACCCATGTGGCATTTCTATACACTGTCATGGCTGGTCCTTTTCCCACCATCCACACATTCTTTCCATCTTCAAAAGTGGTGTTCCTTCCATGGCACACCTCTACTCAAACCTTCCTCCCTCGGAGCTCAAACTGGACCAGCTTCTCTGAAATGCACAAATCAGACCACACTGCTTCCATATCTCAGACCTTATAACTCCATGCCTCATCAGGGATTACTCGATCAATAACCCCTCTATCAAAATTAAATATCCTGGGGCTGGAATACATTTTACTTAGCCAGTGTTTCAGAAACCTGGTGCAATGTCTATATATTACTTAAAATGCATATATAATTGATGAATTCTCCTCCAAACACACACACACAAAAATGTTTGTTCAACCCTGTTTATTTTCTTAGCATCCTTCCTATCTCTTTATATCCCTCCCTACCTCTACACCACTTGCTGCTTAGTGTAACTGGTTGCAGAAGTCCTCCAAGGCCTTCATGCTTCTGACCTCTTCGTGCCTTCACCCAGACTTTATGTTTTAAGAATCATAGGCTTTCTAAAATAAAATGAACTTATGAATACAGCTTCGAGTGTCCCTTAAAATGGTGGCAATTCACACCCATTTCTGTGTATCAGCATCTCCTTTTGATCTCTCCCCTTCACAAGTGGAAGCACTTCTCAGGTCATAGCACATATTTAAAGATTATGATATCCACACAGCTTGCTGGAATATATGGGCAGAGGCCCCAGAGCTGGAAACTAAGGGATCTGATAACTTAATAAGCTAACAGTCCTCACAGCTCGTCACCCAGATTGGCAAGACCTCACTTCTTCTATCTGTTCAATAATTAAGCCTTGATGAAGGCTGGCTTTCTCTGGGAAATCTTCTCTGTCACTCTTGTGAGCCTAGTATTGCTTGGATGGCTTTTAAGTAACAAGGATGCTTAGTTTATGTTCCAGCCTTTTCTGTTAAATTGAAAACCTCATTAGAACAGAGATGGCAACTTAACCAATCTTTGTAACCCAGCAAAGGTACCCAGCCATGGGAATGAACAGAAAGTGGGCTAGAAAGAGTTCAGATATGTACAGTCCAAGTACCCTGCATGGTTACTGGATAAATCTCCCTTGATCATGACTTTTATATTTTTAGATTGATTTGGAAGAATGAAAACCATCACATTATTTCCCCAAGCCATTTTACCTACAGATAAGCTTTCAAACAACACTAGGACTAAACAAAGCATGGTTTGGTTCAAATGATAAATATCCCCAAGTGGAAAAAAACTGGCTACTTTGTGAAACTGAGTCCATGGTGTCCAACAGGCTAATATACTTTTGGCCACCAGAACATTTTCTGCTATCTGATGCTTCCAGACTCAGCTGTTTCTCATAAGCCAGAGGAGAGAGATTCCAGAAGGTGAAGATGTTACAAATGCATTGAAAATTGTCAACATTTTTGTTTCAAGTCGTGATTGAAATGTGTAGAGCCTCATAGTTTTCAGCTGCCGAGAATGCTCTTGATGTGGTTTAAAAAAAAAAATAAAAAAAAGAAAGAAAAGAAAAGAAAAAGGTGGGGGCGAAAGGGAAAGCCAAGGCTGCCAGAATGAAATTTCTATTCTCAGATGAACTTGACAACAAAATGAGCACAGGCCAAAGTCCACCATGACCTGAAAGTGTTCCTGGGCTCACTGGGAGGCGGTGAACATCACGGGGCTAGTGACCAGTGGCATGGTCATTCACTGAGCACCAGCCAAGTCCAACATCAGCAACTACCTGCCCTCGGCATGCCTTCTCTTGTGACTGTCACTCATTGCCACCAACCTAGCAGACAAAGGTGGTTTCTCGGTGGTTGTTCTTGTTCTTTGTGAATGAACAGCCCAGTCAGCTGTAAAATGTAGGTGATGTCATGATGCAATGATGTCATGGTTAATCTCTCAAGGCTGTTCGGAGGAACAAAGGAGAAATGAGGTGCACACCATGGATCAGCACATTTGATCTGAGCCTTGGCTGGAACCACAGCCTCCTACAATAGCAGCACAGAAGAAGCCTGTGGGAAACTTGAGAGAGCTACCATTTCCAACCCTCAGCTCTAAACATGCAGGTAAAAGCAGATTCCAGGAAGATGTAGTCAGTGACCATACCATGTGGCAGGCACTTTATGTAAAATGGAAATCTCTTAGAGTTCCCTTCCCTGCATAGTGCCAGAAGAGAAGAGAAGTGCCCAGAGAAACTGTCCTAAATACTGGAAGGCATGAGAAAGTAACAGACACTCTGAAGGTCATTCAAAGGTGTAGGGCAGGGTGACACTTCACAAGTGTCCTCACTGATCTGCTCACTGATGTAGGACTCTCTAGCTGGTACAGCTCTAGTTCTCATCAGAGAGCTCCCTAAATGACTGAGATAGTCTGTCCTTGAGGGGTCCAGTTTAACCACATGGATCCCAGTTGGTTTTTGTCCTTTCCAGTCTATGCCTGGCTTTCCCTCCTGATAGCTAGCACTGCAGACCAACCACAACTTCAGAACTCAGCAGCTGTCCAGCACAGCCTCCCACTGAATTCCTTACCAGGCCGCTAATTGGGTATGTTTGCCTTACCCCTGTATTAAGCCCCTTATGGTGGTTTTGCTTCTCTGAGCAAACACAATTTATACTGGGAATTTCTTCCTCTCTTGTTTCCCCCCCCCCTTAACTTTCACTGAGGAAGTTCCTAGGGAAATGTACCACAGCATCTTCTGCCACAAATAAGTAGTCATGTGACTCAAGAACACATGGTCATAGTGACTTGCCTACTCCAAAAGCTGGAACTGGTGACCATACCCATGTTAGACAGTCATTGAATCTTCAACCCAGGGTTTCCATTGTATCAGACACAAAGGGGACAACTCATCAATTCCTTTAACAGCAAAGAGGACCAGAGAGGGAAGCACCTGGTCACCCTAGAAATTTCTAGAGTTTTTGAACCCCCAAATCCCACATAGCCAGAGTAGAAAATTCTTAAGCTTTTTTTCTTTGTGGCACCTTTTCACTCAAGAAATGTTTAAGTAACCTTAGGTTTTCAGGCTTATGAAATCATACCTTCACTGAAAAAAAACATAAATTTAATTTAAAACTTTTTGTTGTTGTTGCTATTTGAGAAAGGGTTTCTGTGCAGACCTGGCTATTCTGGAACTTGCTGTACAGACCAGACTGACCTCAAACTCACAGATATCCCCATGCCTTTGTCTCCCAAGTACTGGGATTAAAGCCATGAGCTAATACCACCCAGATTTAAAACAGCTTTTTAATTGTATATAATTCTACTACTTATCAAAGACAAAAACATCTCTAAAGAGATCAATTTGGCTATTTATTTTTCATAAAGAATTAAATCTGGGCTGAATATTTGCTACCACAAAGATATAAAGCATCTTTGACATTTTTCAAAGTTGATAGCAATTTGGATTTGATAATCACCAGTTATGAAATGCCACTTTACATAAGTACACAAGTGTCAGGAGGACACTTAAGGCCATTTCCAAGATTGCTGGATGTTAGGCCTTCATCCCAAGCCAAACTTGTTGAATGGGTTTCTTTTATGTAAAACTTGAGTTCACAACTCAAACAGTATTTTAAATACAAGCATTCCAACACAGTGCAGTCCAAAGATGTACTAATTTAATGCTTACATGCTGAAGAATGACAACAGAAAAATATTAACAGCCTGTGTTTTCCATAATTAAACCATTATGTTTTTGTAAGAGTGGAAAACTCTACACATGCAGGATAAACATAGCAATTCATAACAGACAACAGTCTTGAATCTGAGCCAAGTGGGTTCAGGCAGCACTCGGTGGCAATACCAGGTGTGGTGCCCCACATGCCACAAAAGGCATTGTTACATATGCAGAATGGGGCTTTGGTAGAATCCCAGATATAACATAGACAGCACTGCCAGAAATATTTCCATTTCCTAACCTGCTTGATTTTAAATTAGCTTTTGGTTCTTCCACATCCAGAAGCTTCCTATTGCTGTCAAATATTTTGTGACTCCCCTGATAAGTAGTTATCTGACCCAACATGGGGTCTCTGATGGCTAATCTTGGTTGGATCCAACACACCTGGGAAGAGGAGAACACAATTGAGAAATTGCCTTCATAAGATTGGCCTGTGTGCATGTCCTGGGCATTTTCTTGACTGCTATTTGACATAGAGAGGCCCAGCTCTCTATGGGCAGTGCCATCCCTAGCAGATAAACCTGGACTATATCTGAAATCTAGCTGAGCAGCTGGAGAGAGCAAGCAAGCAAGAAGTACTCTGCTTCAGTTTCTGCCTTCAGGGTCCTGCCTCAGTTTCCCTCAATGACAGACTGTAACCTCCTTATGCTGGCTTTTCTTAGTGTTTTATTACATCAATAGAAGACAAACTAGAACAGATTCATGATCCACAGCTCAAGAAACAGCAGGCTAGAGGCTGGGGAGACGGGGGGGGGGGGTGAGTTTGCTGCATTCCCACTCAACAAAGAGAAACTACACAGTTAAAGCCAAACTTTCCATATAGTATGGTTACACTTATTGGGTAATTATTTTTAAATGATTACATATTAATTTAAAACAATTGCTTCCAAAGAACTTATGCATTTCCAACTTGATAAAAAAAAATTACTTGAACCCACACTTTGCTGGATAGTGTTGACTAACAGAAAGGCTTTTGTCATTTTCAAGCCCAGATATTTAATTTCTTTGGTGCTTTCTACTCAAGGATTCTTTAAAAAAAAAAAAAAACATGAATTTCAAGTGTTTTATTTGTGAAAGAGAAAATCACTACTGGAAAGCATTTTTAAAGTGTCCTGTACTGTTAGCAAGTCACAAAATGTCAAACATCCATAGTATATGGCAATGTCCGGAACACCACACTTGGTTTGTGTCACATACAAATGCTTGCAATGCCTGTATATGTGTGTCCATGAGTACATGTTCATGTAGACACATATGCACATGGAGTCAGAGAACAATCTCAGGTGTCACTCCTCATGCACTGCCCACTTTGTTTTGGGAGACAGGATCTCTACCTGACCTGGAACTTGCCAAGTAGATGAAGCTGGCTTGCCAGAAAACCCCAGGATCTACCTGTCTCCACTTCCACAGGACTGAGATTACAAGCATGTCACCATGCCCAGCTTTTTTAACTATAGGTTCCGGGGATGAAAGTTACAAGGAAGCACTTTACCAACTGAACTACCTCTTTAAGCCCCAAAGACTGCTATTTCTAGTGTATTTCTCCTCACCTAGATAATTGGTGTTTCTGTGGTGATCATCAGGGATTGGGCTATAGTTCAGTATGAAAACATCTGCCTAGAATGCAGGAGGCCATGGGTTCAGTGCCCAGCACTGCAAAAACTAATGACATAAAATGTATTCCACTTCAGTGTCACATTGTGACATTTCTAGTACAATAAATTCTATAAATTTCTTCCACAGAATAAGCCTCCCCATAGTCTCTTAAGACACTTTTAAGCTATTGATTATATAAGTTATTTTAAATGCACAATTGTTTTTACTTTAGATTACAATAATACTGATTATGTCACAAAAGCACTACTAAAGTTATCAATAATAACCATGATATGTAGAGTAGTTTTGACTCTCAGTGTCACTAAATTAATTTTGCGACAAAAATTTACCCCCTCCAAGCTAAAATAGCATGTGTCATATATGTTAAGTACGTCTGATACAAAATTTTCAAATCTGAACTGCCCCAAACTCTAAAACTTGTAAGTACTAACATGGCATTCCAAGTGGAAAGTTCCAGCCCTGACCTGTGTGAGAGGCCACAGCCAAATAACTGGCTCCTAAAGAATATAGAAAATCACCTCCATGCCATGTATAGACAAAACACACATGAATGTGTTTAGACTTGGGCCAAGATGCCAGGAAATCTCATGGTAGATTGCAAAATGTGCCAAAATTTGCAAAAACAAAAATCTAAACCACTTCTTGTCTCAAGCACTTCAGATAAGTAATAGCCAACCTATTTTTGGAGCATATAGAATGGATGGTACATAATTGTATGCTTGTAACTATACACATGTGTTAAAGCTTTACATATGCACAGGTATGTATTAGACTGAGGTCAACTTACAGCAACAAAGTGGACTTTTTAATAATCTCTAAAGGTCAATTATTGAGAAAAATCACATCAGTCACATTTTTACTTATTAACCCTTGATACAATTTAGATATTGCTTTAATGTGTCTACTCAAAGTGATGGCATCGGGGGATGGTGTCGACCATAAGATTTGGGTCCAATGGGGATCCTCAGGTGTGGGGAGTATGCCCTTCCATAGTTATGAAGCATTCCTCATGATGTGTCCCAAGTTCCCCTAGTCTGTCCTTCAAGAACTGATGCAAATTCCTGAGTCTGGCCCCATCCAGCCTCTCTGGCTTCACATCAATGACCCTATTTCTCTCTGCCCCATGCACTCAACTGTGGCCACTCTTCAAGAGATAACATGGCAGAGCAGAAACAAGGACGGACTTCCCATACCTGTACCATTGTGTTTGAAGTTCTTTTCTTATAAGGTTAGCCCCCCTCAGGTGTTCCATTACAGTAGCAAAAAGCTATTTGCCAATACAGCCTCGTCCACAAATAATGTCATGTTTGGATGTAATCTGTGCTCTCAAAGATTGTCACTCTTTCTTTGTAACATTCGCTTTTAAAAGATAGAAATATTTTATGCCAGTTTTTCTATCAGATAAATAAAAATTATAGTGGAAACCATCTTATGATTAATTCTCAGAATCATGCCAGTTTCAGCTTTGTTATTTTGGTCCTATATTGAGAGCACACGTTTTTAAAAGATATGATAATAAAAATCATTTAAAATTACAGTATTCACAGGGGAATAAAATGTTCAGCCAAGAAATAAATTAGCTGAATGACAGAAAGATGAGTGGTTCCACCAAGCTCACATGTTCCCCAGATCTGTCCCCAGTGTTCTTCACCCTGATTTGTGTTGAAGGGGAAAAATATGACATATTTATTGATTGAAAAGCCAGATGTGATCTTTAATTATGTGATCCCACAAAGTAGTCCGTGAACTCCCAAATTGACAGCCACTGGTTAGAAAATGTCCTAATGTTGAATCTCTTTCTAAAAGATTCTATTGTAACTAAGTTTTGTTTGTCAAGTTCACCCTTGGGGAGAAACACAGACTCCCCATAGTCTTCCTGGGAGCCACAGCATAGAAACATTGACAAACACACTGCTTTCATCCAAGACAGGCTCTGCTTGCTCTGAAACCCTCTGGTCCAGCTGACTGTGGGCTGGGTCTCCTTGCTTGGAAAAACCCTTGGCCATCTTTATCTTCTTCTCAATGCTTGTTTGTCCCTTTGCAGTTCTGAGACTCAACCCAGGATTGTGGGGAAGCTGCTCTCCCACTGAGACACACCTCCAGCCTCAACACTTTCTGGAATCAAATGATAGTCTCCTTTTTTTGACATTGCTTTTTGGCTCTGAAACCAGATATCAGGGTGTTAGAGAAGAAGATGTTAAGCTCTAAGACAATGGGGTCTTGTGAACGGTAGGTAGACAAAGAAGAAAACATCAAAATGCTTCACAAGACATGGATGTTACCTTTCATTTGAATGAACAGATAAAAAGTCTTTGAATGCTCTTAATTGGCTCTTTTTAGTTCTGTATCTAGATTATATTTCTTTATCGGATCAAAAAGATCAAAGACACTTCTTCAGGCTCTTTTCTCATTATTGATGTTTCTTTCACAAACAGTAAAAACACCTTTGCCAAGTTGCCACGGATTCAGGAAAACTTGGAGGGGAAATGTGCAGCACTGCTTTGCTACCTTTGTCAGCAAACATCCCTGTAAGGCCACCCTGACCCTCTCTTCTGTGCTCTGTATTTCCAATGCACTCCTGCTCATCTTTGCCATGCACCAGGGCAGACCGGTGCATTTTGCTACTGGAGTGGAACTTTCATAGATGTGCACACAAACTCCAAGCTCGGTTCTGTTATACCGTCACATCACCATGGGCACTGGCAATAGAGAAAGTTACTATCTTGCAGCTGTAAGGCGGTCTGTTAAAAAGACAAGGGGCAGGGCCCTTGGTGAGAGCCCTGTCTTCCTCTTAGAAATGCTGATGTGGCCATCCAGGTATTGATATGACAAAAGAGAATGGTCCAGCTCTGCAGTATCCACATAGTTGACAACAAGTTTGCAAGAGGGGAACCTCAAATGGTGAAAGGTCTCCCATAGTAGGCACCTATGGCCTTGGCATTCCAGGGTATCCAGTGAAACCTGTTAACCCTTCTGAGAAGGTAGAGTTCACAGCACACTCCAAGACATCTGAGCTCCAGCCAGGGTCTAGGAGGATATGGAAGATTTTGTCCCCAGGGAAAGGTCTCAGACCAAGAACTCCTTTTTCTTTCTCTGCCCCCCCCACTTTGTAAAGCTTTCACTGTGTTAAGGCTATTCATTAAGGACACTTCATAAAAGTATATGCTATAAGTTGAGGATACCCCTCCTATGAGTCTCCCTTGACTCTTACATTCACCTTTTTCTTTCATATCGCAAACATATTTTATTTATATGACATCTAGGAACAACAGGTGAAAGAAAACATGGTATTTATCTTTCTAAAACTGGCTTCATTTGCTTAATATGATTGTCCAGCCAGTTGGATCCAATTTCACACAGATGATGTTAAGTTCATCCTTTAGGATGAAAAAGAAATACCCAGTGAATATGTGAATATGTAGCACATTCTCTTCATCTATTCCTTTGCTGTTGGATAATAGGTAGCTTCCCTAATGTAGCTGCAGAGCACTGATGTGCAAGCATCTTTCTGATGTACTGATTTTGAGTTCTTTGGAAAAACACTCCGGAGTGGAGCAGCTAGATCATGTTTCTATTTTCCTTCCTTCTTTTGAGAAACCTCCATATGGTAGTCACAGTGGCCAGAGTACTTAACCTTCCACCAATGGTGTATATGGCTCCCTCTACAAACTGGCCCTCACTTTTCTTTGCACGTGTAGCTGTCTTTTCAAAGTCCGCTTGCTTTATTTCAGAAAAGGTGTCTCTGAGGAAGGATGATAGATGGCTTTGGCATGGGAAGAGGACCAGAAACCACACATGCTGGTCCACCTTCTGTTCCTGTCTTCCCAGACAGATGGGAAGGAATGAGGAAAGTGCAGCCCAAGAAAACTCCAGGCCTCCTTTTGCTCTTGGGAATTTGGCTTTGGGAAGTTCACAGTCCCTTCATGACCTAGAATTAGCCCAGTTGTGAGACAGTAGCCTTAGCAATGTGTGATGCAGCTACATCACAGATGGGCAAAAAGCCAAACATGAAGATTTCAGGAGTCTTATGAGGCAAAGTCAAACACAAACATCTTCTCTATTGACTTATGTAAGCCTGCAATTAAATGCATCAATTAAAATTTTTTAAAGATAATAAACACATGAAATTCTTATTACTGAATTATTTATGTGCATTTTATGGACAGCCATTCTCTTGAGGTCCAGCTGTCTACCCTACATGCATAACTGAGATGGCAGAAGACAGTGTGCTACTACACATCTTTCCTCAGTGGGGACACCATGCCTGTGACTTTAAATATGCACTAATCGAAGGATTTACACCATGCAAACCAGTGGAAGCCAAAAGTCAAAGTTTGATTTATCTTCATTATCTAGGCTTTTAAAAGGGATGGTGAAATCCTTGATAATGCAGATAAGAAAAAGATAATGTGGTTAAAAATGATAGTTTTTGTTTTTAAGTAGTGCAGCCAATGTGTGGCCAAGTTTTCTAAATAACACAATATTTTAAATGGTTTTCCAATATTTGAAAATTGTTTGGCTTCAGCAAAGGTGTTACTCTTCAACAAATGAGTGGAGTTCTACATACACAGAACTGGAGCTGTAAGTATTTCTGTCTAATGGTAGACTACTTGTCTACCACATCCAAGGCCCTGGGATCAACCACAAAACCTGAGAAAAGTCCAATGCATATGCACTAATCTAAAAAACACTTTGTACCATGTACATCTAAATACACAAATTATTAACAAATTTCTGTATTTTCTTGAAAAGCCTTATTTCAATTTTAAGGTTATATACTGTCACACATGCACCTTCACACCAGTGCCCAAAGGGAATGTGTCAGCATCCAGGTCACATGTATGCATAAATATGTATTTATGTGCATACATTATTTTAGGTGAACCAGTCAAAGTTAATGGTAGGAATCATATCACTCCTGATGACACTAGCATTTATATCTTAAAAATAGTTTTATATAGGACTTAATATAGCTACCCTGCTCAGAGAATTTACCATTTCTAAATAGCACTGAATACTACATTTCAAATTCCTCTATTACCTTCAATCATATCCTTCATGGATTTTACTATTGCTGGTAATGATGTTGACAGTGATGATGGTGAGGGTGGTGTTAGATTAACCCAAAATTCAATTAAGAATTGGATATATAGGTTTAATATTAACCTCGAATTCTGTCAAGGCCATAAGTGACTGCTGGTCACTACCATTAGTGACTTCCATGTTATTCCACACCAAGGTCCATACTCATTTGCTCTGCTGTAAGAAGCATTCTGACTTGGCTGAACACCGCCTTCTCTACTTTCCTCACTTATTTCCAGGACACTGTAAGTGCCTCTCTCCTCTAAGCAAGCCAGCCATTCCTTATCACTTCCCAGTCTCTTAATGGCACTGTCCTTGGCTCTTTCCCTCTACACCCCATTAATAATCTTGGGAAGTCTCCTGGATAGGCAGTGTGCCAATGAGTCCCACTTTTATATCACTGGCCAATCATTCTCACTTAAATTTCAAACTCATAGATCCAATTATTTTCTGACTAAAGAATATCAGTGAGAAAGTGAGCAAGAAAAAGCATGGAGACTTTTTTTCTTAATTTCAACAGGGGAACTGAATTTCTTACTTTTCATTTGCATTTATCTTTGTACTGACTCAAGGGGTGGGGGACAACTTCCCATGAGCCTTCAAGATGTCTCTGAGGGTGCTGGTCTGGCCATCAAGCCTGATTGCATATGTTCAACCCCTGAAACCCACATAGTGGAAAGGAAACAGCCAACTCCTACAAGCTGTCCTTGAACTTTTACATGCATGCCTTCTCCCCTTCTCTTTCTTCACACACACACACACACACACACACACACACACACACCACAAATCGATGTAAAAAATTAAAAAGAAAACTCAATCTTGGTCAATAACTTTAATATATGTGTAAGGTGATCCCAATTAAAATCAATAGAAAGGTTATTTTGAAATTATATAACCAGTAAAGTTCACATAAAGAAATAATACCAAAATGGTGTGAACATGGAGGCACAGGCTTCCTAGACTGTGTGATTAAGATTCTAGAAACTTCAGGTTCTTGGCCCTTTGCTGCCACACATGCACCTTCACACCAGTGCCCAAAGGGAATGTGTCAGCATCCAGGTCACACGTCTTTTCCCCTGGAGACATTTCTTGGGACAAAATAGACCTGCTATTCAAACATATGAGAGAGTCTGGATCCTCAGGAAAACATGTCCAGCATTGGTCACATCTGTGGAGCCTGGGTTTCAGCTCCTGAATACATCCAGAGTCCAACACTTGCAGACATTCTCCATCCCGGAACACTCTGCATCACCACCGCCCATGACTCTACACGCTAGCCCAGCAGAACATGGGGATGTATGCGGTAGATGGCCTTCCCAAAGCACCAAAGGATATTATTAGTTCCCCTCCAAGATCTCTCTAAGAAACTTAAGAAAAGGATTTGCCTTCTAATCTCTAAAACCTCTGGCTAGTGGTTTCAGGAAATACCAGAATAACCCACAACCACATTACCCTGTTTCTATCACCACCTAGAAAAAAAATCACTTGAAGCTTCCCACTCATTTTCACTGATCTTTCATTTTCTCCAGTTCATAGGCCATCCCCCCACATTCTGCCTAAAGCTCTGTCCCTTCCTGTGGGGAGTGACAATGAGCAAGCTAAGGGTTGAAAGCTTTCAGGATGTCATGTGCTTCACTGGAGCCTGCTGCTTTTCTTCTTCCTTAGTTCACTCAAGACCGAGGGGGTGGGAGCCTGGGTGTCACTGAGGCTCTGCAGCAGGTAGGCGTGGGGCCTACCCAGCATGAGCTCATTTCCTGCATTGGAAGAGATGGGATTTGCAGAGCTCAGTTTCTCAAATGATATCATCTCATCGCAAGGGGCAAGTCTCTAAGATCACAGGTAGTTGGGCAGTCTTCAGACAAAGAGCTCCACAAACATGGAAAAGACAAAGGGTCAGAGGTCAAGAGAGCTGCACCTTGACTCCACAGGCTTCCAAAAGGAGGGAGTGGATCATAGCACCAAGTCAAAGAGAAAACAGACAGTCGCTCATCTGGTTATCCTAGATTCTAACACATCTTAGAAAGCACTGGATATGAATGTAAATAAGAACCAGTCCTTCCAGGCCTGGAGAGGTGGCTGGGCTATATAAAACCCATACTGCTTTTGCAGGGGACACAAGCCTAGTTCCCAGCACCCACACTGAGTGAAAGCTCACAACTGTAACTCTGCTCCAGGGATCCAATGCCCTCTTCTGGCCTCAGTGAGCACCTTCACTCAGATGTACATACCTCTACACAGACACATATATATGAATGCAATTTTAAAAGCAGATAACAATAAAAACAAAATAACATTGAAAAAAATCAGTCCTGCAAATGGATTCCCCTTTTCAAGTGCCGGTGATTCTAACATTTACTTTCATGTTTTTTGTTTTGGTCTGTTTGTTGATTGGTTGGTTGGTTGGTAAGATAAAAATCTTCAGTGACAGTAAATCTACTCTTAAAATCCATTGGCTGGAACATATGTTTGCAGGAAGTAAGTCTGTTCCCAGGCAGAGAAACCCTGGACTAACAGATGAGCAAAGAAAAACAACACAAGAAGGGAATTTTATGAAGCTCTGCACAGGCAGGATTTGCATCTGGCACTAAAATTGGCATATAGGCTGCAGCTCTCAGATGCCCAACACATTACCTGATGCTCACACTCCATATATGTGATCATACATCTCTGTCTCTGTGATATTACAAGTGCCATTAGCACATTGCCTCACCTGATCATTATAGGGACCCTGTAAATGAGAGCATCATTAACAGTTGAGTGAGTTAAGAGCCTGCTGACAAGGCTGAAGAAGACTCCTTAGACATAGATCTCATCCTTCCAACTCCAGCCCCACATCAATGAAGGTTATGTCTGATACCCTAAGATGTTTTGTGCATTACGATTTCTTTTTTTTTTTATCATATTATTGCCTTTGCCATTCACCTGTGAAGCCAGTTCCATTTATTTGACAGATTATTTTACACATGAGAAACTAAAGTTCAGAAAGACGAATCAGTTGTCCACAGACACAGAGCTTGGGAGAGCTGAATCCAGAATTAAATTGGAAATCCACCTACCTCTAAAACCCATGCTCCTGACTGCTCATGTTATGCTGGCAGGATATGTATGATTTGCAGAAAGTCATGTAGCAATTGAATGTTTCTCCTCAGCGCTCAGACAGAACTTGATGGGCCTCCCTCCACTGGGGAGCCTACCTGTCTGCCTCTTCTCCCTCAGGTGTCTCATCAGTGCTCTGAGGTACATAGCCTCATCGGGTCTGTACTAAAAATGAGGTTGAATGCTAAAGAGCAGACTGAAGACAGAGTTGGGATTTGAACCTAGGACTCCAGCACTTTCCACTCTTCCATACCATTACTCCAGCTATTGTGTTCAGGAAATAGGCAGTGGGGGAAAAGTTAAATAAATTTATATTAAGACCATCCATCAACTACAAACAAGCATGGCGATTGTTGGTATTATTATTATTATTATTATTATTTTAATTAATAATCTGGGACATTAGATATTGAACTGAAAAAGGCTCAACAATTTAGCTAAAGTGGCCTTAGAAGGAAATAAAAACTGGGCCTTCTAGTCTCATTTCTGTTCCTGTGACAAAAAAAAAAAAAAAAAAAAAAACTTGACCAAAAAGAAACAACTTGGGGGAAAAGACATTTATTACAGCTCATGGTGTTAGACTATAGTCCATCATAATGGCAGAAGTTTGAGGCGGATGACCATACCACAGTCAAGAACAGAGAGAAATGACTGCTCAGAGCTCAGCTTCCCATAGTCTTACAGCTCATGGTCCCACCCCGGGCAATGGTGCTGCCTGCTTTCAGACAGGTGTCCCACATCAGTCAGAGCAATCAAGACAAACCCCCACAGACAAGCCCATGAGCCCTGAAACTCACTGTCAAACTGACAATTAAAACTAAGCACCGTGGGTCTGTCCCCTGAGTTCTAAGCATGGTCCAGTCTCCTTGTTGCTTCCAGTGATGACTCGATTTTCATGGATTTACCGATGTCTCTCCTTTCTGGGCGATAAAAAGTGATGCTCTCCTGCTGTCATTTTTTTTAAACACTCGGTAAATCCACTCAGTAAAGGAGCTTTCCCTTCCTTCTACCCAAAATCTCTGTTGTAGAATTATGCCCTGGCTCCCATGTTTTTAAAGAGTCGCTGTGTCTTTTCCATCCATGAAAGCAAAGCGACATTTGAAAAGGCAGTCACTTAGCAGTTACTTAGGAGACATGGAGTGCAAATAAGCTTTGCATAACATTTATATCACAATATGCAAGCCGCTTTCAGGCAATTCTGAGGTAACCATAGCAGATTCTGTGGACACTGCTCCTTCACACCACAATCCTTTCAGAACACCTCCTGACCATTCTTTTCGCAATAAAGAACACCAGCGACTCAGCACACTGGAACTTTAGTGCTCCACACTGTCTTCAGGAACAACCAGGCTGTCTCAGTGCTTCCAGGAACTGTACAGTCCATCAATCAAGGCTCCTGGAGCAAATAAAAGGACAGAGTTCTCAGGAGCATCCCTGCCCCTGCCCCTGCCCCCAACTCCACGTGGATCATCTCATTCAACAGATGTCAAACGCTTGCCAGACTTTCAACTCCACAGCTAATAAGAGGTGCCTATAGAATAAAAATGTGTCGTTCTTCTCTCAGGCATGAACAACACACCTTACCACTGCAGCCATACAGAATTAATATTAGCCTCTTCTGCTTGCTTGCAGCTCACCTAGCTAAGCTGGCCCATTATTTCCTGCACCTGTAATAGCCCAATCCAACCATGCTGCAGATTGTAGGAAATTATTCCATGGGCATCTGTCTTCCTCTGCTATGCTTATTCAGGTTTTATATAATCACTTGAGATAATGAAATCATACATGTTCACAGTTGCCTATCTTCACGCAGATGTGTTCCGTGTTCTCTGCTTAGGGTGAGGCAGCTCAATTGCAAGCTCTAACAATGATGTCTTTCAAATTCCATGCAGTTTTAAAGAACAGTGTAGGCATTTCTATTTCCTTTTGTCCTGTGTGTGTGGTGGGGGGTGGGTACCTACACGTCCTCACAACACAAGAAAAATCCATCTCTCTTTTCTCACTGTCCCCACATCCCTTAATTCTTGATTTGTTTGAGAATGCACTTTGTCCACTTAGACATCTGCTTCTAGACCATGTGACTCCCCATGAGCAAATCAAGGACAACATCTATTTGATTTCACAAATTTTCATCATCAAATCCAAGGTCAGAGATCCCAAATTATTCACATGTATTAATATTTAATTCACTAATAATGGATCTGACCCTGGGACTTCGTTCTTGTTGGGGTGTTTTTGGTTTTGTTTGTTTGTTTTGTTTTGACCAATAAAGTGAAATCTGAAAACCAGCTACATACTTCAGGTCATGAGTTCATAGAACTGGCATTATCTGGGCTTCTCATTGTCCAAGTGTCTGCATCATGAGCAGTGGACACAGCCATGGTTCTGGAAGAACAGTCAGCAGGCGCTGAAAAGCTGCTTTGAGTCTTCTAGAGTTCATGATAAGGTTTCTCCAACCTCTACTCTGAAAATATCTACGGATAAATCCTACTAGGACTCAGGAAAGAGACCCTCCTGAGTGTTCTCGCCTTTAGCCTAACATAGATGCCCTGAGTCACTGGCTCATGGGAAATCTTTTTCTCCATCAAAATGTGCTGACCACAGTCTGTCTCTTGGCATTGATGCCTCTCCATGCTGGACAAGCCCTCTTTCCAACAATGACGTTCACTCATCCCCACTGGTGTCACATGAAGATGATCAATCGTCCCCAGGCTCACTGGGCTATGAAAGCTCAGCTTGGCATGGAGAATTCCCGGCTCTTCCAATTCCCAGTCACAAGCCTATCTGGCTGCCAAGCCAGTCCCTTTGTCCTTTCATTTATTCATCAACCCCTTCCCATTCTGTCTTTGCTGTGACCCTTTGCAGAGGTTCAGAGTCAGAACCAAGGGAAAAGGATAAAAGAATCCAGGCAGGCATTTTATAATCACTCAGAAGTTGACAACTTTGGTCTCTAACCATGTTCCAGAAGAAAGCCTTGTCACTTAGTAAAGAGTAAGTATGAACTTTAAAATTAAAATGAGAAAAAAATTGTAAGTAAAATAAAAATTGAGATGAAAACATAACAATTATGATTCTAACTGGTCTATTTGCTAGAAATGTCTCAAATATATATACATATATATATATACATATATATATATTCCACACAAAAAAAATGAATAAGATTCATCTTCAAGGTGTCAAGACAATGTGGGGTGCCTTGAATCATAGAAACCATAATGGCATCCTCTATTTACTCCAGAATGAGTGTTAAATCAGATGAAACAGATTTCTGAAAAGAGAGCAAAGAAAGGCTGCTGTTTAATTGATGTGATTGTAAACTGAAGACTCGAGGAGATAGTAAAGACAGTTTATAAAAACACCCAGGTTCAGATCCACAGAGAGGCACAAAAGAGTGGTATACGGAGATGAAGGTGGTGCTTTCATCTTTGATCCATCTCATGCTGGAGAATGTGGTTTATGCACACAGACACAATGAACCCTTTATGACAGAGTCACAGAAGTGAGTGCACGCAAATCTGAAAACACATAGACCTCCACATGTAGGAGCTTGCCCTGTAAAACCTACAGCAGAAAGAGCAGGCGGTAATGTGTTTCTAAACAATCAAATCTCCACTATAACCTCTCTCTCTCTCTCTCTCTCTCTCTCTCTCTCTCTCTCTCTCTCTCTCTCTCTCTCTCTCTCCCTCTCCTCCCTCTCCCTCCCCCTCTCTCTCTTCCTCTCCCTCTCTCTCCCTCTCTCACACACACTCTCTCGCGCACACACACATACTCTGTCTCTCTCTCTCACTTACTCACTCACTCACTCACACACACACCACGGGGAGGGGGTAATTGTCTTCACCTTGTTCATCACAGATTTCACTTCCATATCCCAAATTATTCTTCACTAAGTTATTTCATATTGCAGATTTAAGACAACTAATAGAAATCCTCCAAAAGAAAAATAAGCATCAAAGTGAGGAAGAATAGCTCCTATGTATACGGGCTCTATTACCATTCACCCTGAACCTGCTGACTGCTTCCTTGGGAAGAAATCCTGTCTTTGGCACTGATGAGAAGAGCAGTGCAGGAGATAAAAGTTAATATCTGCTGCATGGTGCAAAGTTCAGGGCACTGCATTACACATAGAATATACATCATTGGGTTTTACCCACTCAGTTCTGAGAGAAAAGCACTTGTGTCCCCTCCTTTCCTTTCCACAAGAAAGAAACTAAGGCTTGGCAGGGCTGGGGGAGGGGAGACAGAGAACTTTATCGTGGGTTTCAATGCAGCATAAATACAAATGAAATAATTGTAAGGATGCAGTAATACTGATGGTCCCTACTGGATCCAAAGTGGGTGGCAGAAAAGTAAACACTGTGATATATGGAGAATGAGGACACGGTATGGGAATGAACAGTCAGCTGAACCACAGACAGCATAGAAGCTCTGGGATTACTATGCCAAATGTGTGCTTACAGCTGGGCATGGATGTGGGTGACGAAGAGCCAAGACACTCGGACGATATGAGAGAAAGTCAAACACCTCTGAACTGGTCAAGTGGATGACCCAGCTTTGATGAACAGCGGGAATGCTCTCTAAGGTGCATGACTACATTTGGGGCGTTATCAACAGCGGATACTCCAAAGAGGTCGGAGAAGAAAGGAAGCTCGGTATGAGAAAGGAGCGGGTTGGGACCAGAGGGAAATGATGTAGCAGGAATCCAGTCTTTGTCTTTATTGCATCCTCCATTGCAAAACACGGCCATTAGCAGAGGATTAAGTCGGCATTGCTTGCATGGTCAAATGCTCACGCTAAACAATTGCTTACTTGGGACCTAACAGACCTCCTTCTGAGGTCTCAAAAAGGGAAGGGTTGGGTCAATCAAATGTTTGTCTATTGTATAATGCTATAATATCTGCTTTACTTTTTAAAAAATAAATAAATAAAAGGGAGAGTTGGTTATTTTAGGAAAAAAAATTAACTGGCCCCTAATAACCCCATAAATCTAGTAATGCTATTATTGCATTCTGAAGAAGTTTGTGTAGCAATAAGTATAACAGTAATCATGGAGCCTTTCAACCCACAGATATTCACGTGAAATCACGGGGGGTCTCTAATTTTATAGATAAATGAACTAAACTTTAATTCAGGGACTTGGGGTTCATTTATATGTTGTCACCTATCATAAAGATTCAGGGTTCCCCCAACATCAAAAATAATCATCTTAATGAATTAACTTAATAATAACAATAATTTCATTCTTTCTTTGTGTCTGTAAATAAACATGAGAAAAGGAGACCTAAAAAACACTGGAATGACTCTGGAATACCTTTGATCCCATGACTCTCCTATTTTGTGAGTAACATTTAATGGCTACCAAAACAACCAAATCCTTGGCTGAAGGGGGTCATTATTATTCCTTATGCATCCATATGAAAATGATGTTTTATTTTATATTTTCCTTCTGTTTGAAGCTGAAAGGAATACTAGTTCAAATGTTATGCTCCTACTGATATGAAAAATTTGCCCATGTCTGTGGTGTAAATACTTCCAACACTGTCAAACAGTGTTGTGTGTGAGTGTGTGTATGTGTATGTGTGTATGTTTATGTGTGTGTGTATGTTTATGTGTGTATATCTGTGTGTATATGTATCTGTGTATATGGGTGTGTCTATATGTGCGTGCATGTATGTGTGTCTGTGAATATGTATGTGTGTGTATATTTATGTGTTCATGTGTGTGTCTGTGTATGAGTATGTGTGATTCTGTGTGTGTATGTGTGTGTATATGTATGTGTGAATGTGTGTATATATGTGTGTGTATGTTTATGTGTTTGTATGTTTATGTGTGTATATCTGTGTGTATATGTATCTGTGTATACATGTGCCTGTGTATATGGGAGTGTCTATATGTGTGTGCGTGTATGTGTGTCTGTGAATATGTATGTGTGTGTATGTTTATGTGTTCATGTGTGTGTATGTGTATGAGTGTGTGTGATTGTGTGTGTGTGTGTGTGTGTGTGTGTGTGTGTGTTATGGTATCTATGAAGCCTAGAGGACAACTTTCAGGAATCAATTCCCTCCTTCCACAGTGAACTCCAGGGAACTAACTCAAATTATCTTACTTGGGGGCCAGCACATTCACCCACTGAGCCATCTCACCCAGAGGCAGAAGTAGACTGCAGTGGGCAACTTTCTCTTTCTCAGTCACACCACACACTGCTCTGTTTAGACCCTTCTCACTGCTTTAAATGGCTCTCTTACCTCCTTCAAGCTTCTGTGTAGACACCACTGTGTACTCTGCAAACCACGTGTAAAAAAGCGGTCATTTTTCCACTCATCTGCAGATCCCTTGCCACCTCCCACTTCCTCTCCCATTACTTAGACTCCTGATATATTTCTTTTATCCATAGAATTTTCATCTTCCTATACAATACTAGATGATTTAACTCTTACTTACCTCTTTCTTATCTTCATCAAAAGATAAGCACTTAGAAGGAAGAGATTTTTGTGCCTTTGCTGATTAGCTAGTATATAGCTGACACAAAAATATTTTTAAGGGCCAGCAAGATGGTTCATCAGGTAAAAGCACTTGCCACCAAGCCTGATGACCTGAGTTCAATCTACTGATCCCAAAGAGTAGGACACAACTGAATCTTGCAAGTTATCCTCTACCTCCCTGCAAGCCTGCCATGGCATACATATGCACACACATGCATACACGCACATAATTAAATGTAATATGTTTTTTAACTTGTTAAATAACTAAATGGTAGCAGAGAACCATGCTCTACCTACTAATCCCACTACTCCTAGCCTGCAAAAGGTAGATGAGCTGACACCTGATAACAAGACCTCCACTTGACCACTCAGTGTCTTCCTTCATGTCTGAACAGTCCTGAGGAGGCAGGTAAAGTCCAGGTGCCCTCATGAACACAAAGAGAGGTCTCTTCTGTCCTTTTCTCTCAGAATCATGCACACACATGTGCACACACTCATGCAATGTTTGCTGTCTGTGGCACCATCACTTAATGCATCGAGTATAGCAATACTGGAGGAGAGAGGCCTAGGATACTGGAAGAAGGGAGCCTGGAGGAGGGATGCAGAGAGTCAAGTCAGTGGGATTCTGTGGGGGACAAGTTGGTGCCTCTGTGCAAGAGATAGGGAATGCAGTGAGAGCAAGTTCATAACCCCTCTGCCTACACCATCTGGGGGGCCAGCAATTTTGCCTGTCAATTATTGTTCTTCCCTGAGCCAGCAAAAACAAACACACCAAAAGTGCAGGCTTCATATGAGCTATCAGCATGCAGTTCAGCCTTCCTCTAACAGAAAAGAAAAACAGAAAAGTAAATTTTCATTCCTATGTTTAAACCTATGGGACTGCAAAGAAGACAGTGTGACTGTAGGAGTTGGGTTTCCCGTTTTCCTCCTTTTATAAATTAAACTTTGTAAAGCGTTTTTAAAAGGCCATAACTGACTCTCAATGGCTTGAAAGTCATAAATAATTTGAAATGTGTGCTAGCACCTGGCCGCTTACATAGGGCTTTGCTGTGTGTTTGCAGAGATGTTCTAAGTGGGATTTACAGGCAGCCAGGGAAAGTGAGATTGGCCACTGTTGTAAAGGGAAACAGACAGTAAGGGATCCACGCGTGTACTCAAAAACTTCTCTGTCACTCAGAAACATCACTCTCCTTTGCTCGTGGATGGCGTTCATTAAAAGTACACAGTTGTGTAGCAAAAATTCTGTTTTTAAAAGAACGTTTCTCTTGAAGCCTTTTTACTCTTGAAGACTGTCCCAGCAGCAGGATTATCTGGGTAGGAAATCTAGTGTAGAGTTTTCCCATGCTGATCTCTAGATTCCCTAAAATCTGCATCAAATTCCTAGCAAGCTCTTCTGCAGAAACCAGTCATCTAAGTCCAGTACCAGGGAGGGAAAAGGATCTAGAACAACAGAAACAACTTTGAAAAAAGAAGAAAGCTGGAAGCTTCGATCTTTGTCACAGCTGCAATGATCAGGAGGATGAGGTACCAGCATCAGTAGAAACAGAGGGACGGCTGGACTTCATGCTTTGTGTGTGTGTGTGTGTGTGTGTGTGTGTGTGTGTGTGTGTGTGTGTGTGTGTGTGTGGTGTGTATGTGTGTATAGTATGAGCCAGTGCACACATGCGTGGTGTGTTTGTGTGTATGTGTTGTAGCTGGAATTTAGCCCCAAATAAACACACTGCTTTAGCCCCAAATAAACACACTGAAACTTATATTAATTAGAAACTTTAGCCAATGGCTCAAGCTTCTTACTGGCTAGCTCTCTCTTAATTATTAACCCAATACATTAAACTATATATTGCCATACATAGTGTACCCATAATCCAGCATATTACTCCTTCAGCAGCTACACGGCTTCTCACACAGCTTCTCTCAGCCTCTTCTCCACAGAATTCTCCTCATCTGGAGAGAGAGAGAGAGAGAGAGAGAGAGAGAGAGAGAGAGAGAGAGAGAGAGAGAGAGAGAGAGAGAGAACATCCCCCATCAATGTGTATATATGTATATATGATCCCATATGTAAGTGAATGTTTTTTGCTAAAGAACAATTAACAGGACTTGCATGATTATATGCAACAAAAGTAAATATTGATTCATACCTTTTACTATTTTCAAAAATATCTCAAAGCCAGGCCTGGTATTGCACAAGAATGGGGTTGAGGCTGGAGAAAAGGTAGTTTGTGACCAAAATGAACTACATACAGTAAGACCATGTCTCAAGAAACAAAGCAAAAAAAACTCAACCTCAAATGGATCACAGATCCAAATGCCCACCTAAAAAACTAGCAAAAGCCTTAAGAAAACAAAAACCCCTGTGACCCTGATTTGGATAAAGAATTCTTAGATGCAGTACCAAAGAAAGATTCATAAAAGTTATATAACAAGTTTGAATACCTTCAATTCCCCAGCTCAAATCAATTAGCAAAATTTAAACTTCTACTTTTAACAGATATTGATTAGACAATCAGAAACACAAACCCTGCGTCTGATAAAGGATTTGTATTCTAAATACATAACAAAAATCTTTAAGTTTAATGAGAAAGCAAACGCTTAAATTATCTTTTTAAGAAATGGACAGTTTTTGAAAAAACATTTCACCAAAGAAAATATATAGGTGACCAATATGAGTACAAACATTCTCAACATCACAATTTGCCAGGAAAATGAAGATAAAAGCACTATAGCATTTCACTATGCACACACTGAGATGGGTCAGATTTAAAAGCCTGACTGTATAAAGTATCAGTGAAAACATCTGTGAGGTGACAAGGACATAAGATGGTTCAAGCGCTTCGGAAAAACAATTTGTCAGTTTCTTGAAAAGCAAAACATCTTTGACACAATGATATAGCAATTCTGATTTACCTAAAAGAAGTGAGAGCATGTGTTCTTCTTACAAAAGCTTGGAGTAGAATGGTCAGTATAGTTAGCTTGTTCATGGCAGAATGTAATGGCCAAAAGCTAGACACCATTCGAAGATCTAAGAGGTGAATGGAAAACCTCACTGAGTGACACAATAAAAACAAAAGGGATACTGATGTAAGCTGTGGGGTATTCCTTTACACTGTGTGAATATATGCCACTGTGAAAGAAGCTGGCGGGGCAATAGTTGAACAGAACAAGGGTAGGCAGGAGAGCCAGACTAGAAGAATGCTGGGAAGAAGAGCAGAGCCTGAAGCCACCAGCCAGACACAGAGAGAATCAGAGATGAACATGCCATGTTAATAAAAGCACTGCCACATGGAAGAGTGTAGATAAGAATATGGCTTAACTTAAAATGTAAGAACTAGTTAGTAATACGCCTGAGAAATTGGCCAGGCATTTATAATTAATACAAGCCTCAGTATGTTTATATGAGGGTGGCTGTGTGTCAGGAAAACTCACCTACAGATAAATCTACATCAGGAATAAATTTGATAAAAAACGACTTTCAGTGAAAGAAGACACACCTAAAATAAAAGATGTGGCTCCTACCCACACACAGCTCTAGAACACAAGAACTAATCTAAGGTAAGGGTTTCCTAGTAACGGTAGACTCAGGAAAGGAGGGGGGAATCCCAACGGGGCAGCGAGAACCCCAGGAAGTGTTGGCTAAGTTCACGTACTGACAGATTCATAAATAGGTATATGCCAAACTTTAGGAAATGCCACAGTTTAAGGGTGGGTGACTCACTTCATATTGATTATAACTCCATAAAACTATTTTCTTATTTCAAAATAAGAAACAATAAACAATGACCTACGAAGATAGCCCTATAACCTTAAGACAGCTGCTCTTACAAATTAACAGCTATAGGGAAATAAGATGGGCAATACACACAAACTATAATTTTTCAAAAACTGACTCTGCTGAATATGTGTCAAACAGTCCATGGTTCTAAGTGGGAATTTACAATAGCTTGTACACTGAATCCATCCAGGGGTGTTTCCTTTTTAACCAAAAATATTGCTAAACCTAGTGTCGAATGAGATGTGTTTCCTCACAATGTGTGCCCTGTGGCCTTTTATCTCTCTCCTCTCTCTACTCAGAGCTCTGAAAATAGACTAAATCACTACCAGAAACAAACAAACAAAAAAAACAATTTTCTGTGTTTCCCATTGTTCACATTAACCTCTCCATACTTCCTGAAGACCAAGAATCCGATTGCCCTTAGTGTCACTCAGCTTGGCGCCTAGATAAGTCAGGACCCTGGCCTGGGCAGAGGAGGCCTCATCTCCATGCTGCAACAGTTTGTAAATAACTTGGTGCTCCCAATGAAAAATTCCTGGTTTGGATAAGTTCAGTTCCTTCAATTAGCAAGTACCACTTCTAATCAATTAGCAAGTACCACTTCTAAGCATCACATTGAGATGACAATGGGAAAACAAAACCAAGAGCTCTTCATGTCTTTAAAGTAGACTTAAGGCTCACACAGGTATTCTACCACATAGGTGCCCAGTACTAATGACTGACCAACGCAGCCAAGAGAGGTTAATGTGCCAAGAATATGGACTCCCTCTGAACTCTTCTTATGGAGAAGGTAAGGAGTGTGGGGCAGAGTCAAGGTTCTAGAGAGGAACCCTCAAGCAGCCAGCCAGTCTGTGTCAAACCCTGCTTCCTCTCAGGGAGCATTCACTTCATGATGGGACTGAAGAAGAGTCCCACTGGGCAGGTAGAACTGGCAAGGCAGCCAGCCAACAGGCAGAGTGTAGTCAGTGCCTGGCCACTCTCAGCTCTACACAGAGGAAAGAAAGGAAACCGTGACCCAGAACTGACACTTCCTCAAGCAGCGCCCAGTGTTCCCAACAGAGAACACAGCCCACTGATGATGGAACTTTGAAGTGTCTGGCCAGGGGCCAGGGGACACTTCCAGTGTCCTCTGGAGAATATCTGCTTTAGATTACCCCTTGTGTGTAGGAAGCCACACATACTGACTTGAGCCTTTCTCCTGCCTTCAGAACTCAGGGACTTCAGGTTGACTGATCTCAAGCCTGCTCCTTTGGCTTAAACCTAAATGTCAGGCGTAGTGAGCCTGAATGTTTTTGTTGGGCTTATTTTGTCCCCTCTGGTACTACATTCCTTTTCTTCATTGTCTCACTGCAAATGTTTTACTCCCGCTTTCCACAGCCCTGAAATATTCTACTTCTTCTCTATGGATGTTTACTCTAAAGCTACAATAGGTCTCCAGACATTTCTCTAGGTTCAGTTTTCTCTTCAAACCTATAATGGCTCCCTCTTTTATGGTTTCTCTCTGTCTGTCTGTCTGTCTCTGTCTCTCTCTGTGTGTCTCTGTGTCTCTCTGTGTGTCTCTCTGTCTGTGTCTCTCTCTCTTTCTCTCTCTCTCTCTCTCTCTCTCTCTCTCTCTCTCTCTCTCTCTCTCTCTCCTCTCGTCTATTCCTTCCCTTACTCAATCTTCCTAGTCCCACGTGCTTTCCTTTCTCCCCTTCTCTTTCTCCTAGTTCCCTCTCCACTCACTGCCCCCCCAACTCCCCATATGCTCTGGAGATTTTGTTCCTTTCCCCTTCTGTGAGGGGCCTTATATGAATCTTTTAGAATCCTCCTTGTATCCTAGTTTCTCTGGCAGTGTGAATTATAGGTTGGTGATCCTTTGCTCTATGTCTAAAATCCATATATGAGTGAGTACATACCATGATCCTCTTTTTGTGACTGGGTTACCTCATTCAGCATAGTTTCTTCAAGTTCCATCCACTTCCTGTGAATTTTAAGATTCCATTGAGTAGTATTTTTCCCACAGAGTAGTATTCCATTGTGTAAATGTGCCACATCTTCTTTATCCATTCTTCAGTTGAAGGGCATCTAGGTTGCTTCCAGGTTCTTGCTATTACAAATAATGCTGCTATGAACGTAGTTTAGCACATGTCTTTGTTGCATGGATCTGGATCATTTGGGTATATGCCTAAGAGGGGGGTTGCCAGGTCCTATGGTAGACTGATTCCCATTTTCCTGAGGAACTGCCATACTGATCTCCAAAATGGCTGTACAAATTTGCACTCCCACCAGTTCCCCTTTCTCCACATCCTCTCCAGCATAAGTTGCCATTGTTTCTAATTTTAGCCATTCTGGCAGGAGTAAGATGGTTTGTTTTGATTTGCATTTCCCTGATAGCTAAGGATGTTGAGCACTTTCTTAAGTGTCTTTCAACTATTGAGAGTTCTCTATTCAATTCTGTACCCCATTCTTAATAGGGTTATTTGGTGTTTTGGTGACTAGTTTCTTGAGTTCTTTGTATATTTTGGAGATCAGCCCTCTGTCAGATGTAGAATTGGCGAAGATTTCAGTGGAAAGGCTACCATAACTGCCCTTTCCTGATAATGAGATCTACGACTAACTTATCCACCATCATGGAGCCCTCATCTAGTATGGAAACAGAAGCAAACTCCCACAACTAAACACTGAGCTGAACTAGAATCCAGATGCAGTGAGGGAGGACAAGACCAGGCTGCAGAAACACATAGACAGCTGACCTGAACAAGGAGGAGATAATGGGCCCCCAGACTGATATCTGGGAGTCCAGCATGGGACTGACTTAGACGCCCTTGAACATGGGTCTCAGCTAGAAGGCCTGAGCAATCTGAGGGACCTCGGACAGTGGAACCAGAATGTATCCCTGGTGCACAAAAGGACTTTGGGAGCACATTCCCCATGGAGGGATACTCCCTTAACCTAGAGACAGGAGAAAAGACCTAGTCCCTACTCCAAATGACTTGACAGATTTAGATAACCCCTCCTGGAGGGCATCACCCTACATGTGGAGTGAGAGGGAGGATGGGAGGGGAGGGTGGTGGGGAAGCATAAGAGGGTAGGAGAGAGGGAGAAAGGGAGGGAGGGAGGGAGAGGGAACTGGGATCGATATGTAAAATAAAAATTAAAATAAAAATTTAAAAAAAGATAAAGATACAATAGAAGCCTAGGTCTACCTGCCAATGAAATGCTATTCTAAACTGCCTAACTACAAGCCCACTAATTAAAAATAGTTTTCTGTTGCTGTGATGAAACACCATGACCAAGGCAACTCATGAAAGGAAGAATTTCCTGGGGCTTATGGTTCCAGAGGGCTGGAGTCCATCACAGCAGAGAGACATGGCAGCAGGCTTAGGAAGCTAAGGGCTCACATCTTCCAGTGAAAGTATGAAGAGAGAGCACAAACAAGAAGTGGAGGGAGACTACAAATACTCAATGGCTGCCCCTGTGACACAGCAACATATGTCCTTCAACAAGGCTGCACCACCTAACTCTCCCCAAACAGCACCACAAGCTGGGGACCAAGTGTTCTGATGCCCAAGAATACAGACGACATTTCTCATTCAAACCACCAGGCACTCTGGTTGAATTATGGGTCAAATAGTATGCCACCCAAAATACCAATGCCTCCTTCTCATACCTTTAAAGATCAACTGTATTTGAGTCACAGAGTGCTCAAATGCATGTTGTCAATATTTTTACCAATATATCCAAATATATGGGTGCTTGATTGCCCCTTTTTGGTGAATGGAGATTAGCTGGTGTCACTTAGGAACGAAATCTTTGCCACACAACGTGCTGCCCTTGGACCAGTCCTTACCATCACCTTACAAGCCAATAAGAAGATGACCAGAGCTCAGCATAGAGCAACAGAGTCAAAAAGTCATCCTAATAAGACCACCAGTGAGTCGTGTGCACATTCAAAGTTTGAGAGGGACTCTTTTAAACTTGAGAGAAAAGGAAATGAAGAATTGCAACATGTAACTGACAAAGTTCCAAAGAGGAACTAGGGCCAGGACACTGCCTAGTGCTTTCCAATGGTTGGCTCCACATCCATGGAGTCCCCACTGGACCTTCACCCCACAGAGCTAAGAAGGATTTTTGGCTAGATGAATTGGGCTCACTTATTTAGACATCAAAGGTGCTGATCAATCAATGAAGGCTTCTGTCAAATCTTTCTGGGCTAGAAAATACATTGGCAATAGTAAGGACTTGGGGTTGATCAAGAACTAAAAGGTCATTCTTGGCACCATCTGAATGTGGATGTCAGGAAAACAGCCTTCTACGTGGTGACCAGGGCTGCCCTCAAGAGAGCTCATCATGCAGGCTGTGCAGAGATGAGGCTGAACCTCAGGAGCCACAGGGCTGTTCAATGGGGATGTGAGCATGCAGGATCTCACATCTGGAAGTGAGCATAAAGTCAAAGTGCTCTGCTCCCAACTTCACCAAGTTCTCAGCAGCTGATAATGAAGACTTTGCCTTCTCTGGCTCCTAAATATTCCAGTTGGCACATGGTGGGGGTATCGCATGCCCAGACTCAAGGGACTGTGGCCAGAAAATATTAACAGGAAAAAACCTGCATCTCTACTGGGTATGTTCAGACTTAGCCTGCTTCCCTAATCCATATGGTGCAACTATTTATCCACACATCTAAATACTGAGAATTATCAGAATTATGAGAGATATTTCAAAGTACTGAAGATATCCAGGTCATATGCAAATACAACTCCATGTCACATCAGGGACTTGAGCATGCAAAAATTCTAGTAATTTTGAAGAGTCCTGGAGCCAATCTCCACAGACACTGAGTAACAACTTACCTGACTTTTAGATGTCCACTGCCATGTAGGGGTGAAGGGCAACAAATAGACAAGAGAAGGGCCCTGGAATGTGGTGTCTGCCCCTGTCTATGGCAATCATTACATCTCAGACCAGCCACTAATCTTCAGCTGGCCCTCTCTCCCCTCAGTCTGCTCTGGATCTCTGTGTCAGTGTTCCACCTGGCACTGGAGTTCAGTCCAACCTCTCGCCTGCTTCTTGGGAATCCCTCTCATAACCTTGCCAGACTTCCTCCAAAATCTTCTAGACCTCTTAAAATTATGTTCTAAAATGGGCAGTGGACTACATTTAACATACACACTACTAATATCACCATTGGTAGGAAGTCCCAACTGTTATGTTCCACTTGAGAAATTTGATTTTTGTATTCTATTTTATTCTGTTCTATGAAAACACAAAACATTGCTTATGTGTTCTATTTGGTTCTTAGTCTTTAATTAGCATGTATTGAAACAAGGGGTTTGGGTATGACATTTTCACACATGTACATCAGGTGCTTTGCTCATGTTTACTCACCTACTACTCTTGCTTGTTCTCCTGTCCTTGGGTCACCCGCACCCCCAGGCAGGCTCACTTCAACTTTGAAATACACAAATACTGACAGATACATAAGATAGGCAGGTAGATAGACAGGGAGCTCACATAGGAGAGAAAATGTGATGTTTGTATGAGGCAGACTTATTAATTTAACATAGTGATTCCAGTCCCAACCATTTTTCTAAAAATGACTTAATTTTGTATTTCCTTATTCCTAACTAAAATTCCTCTATGGCACATACTTTTCATCTTAGCACTCAGGAGGCTGAGGTAGGAAGATCTCTATGAGTTCCAGGCCAGCATTGTCTACAAATTGATTTCTAGACCAGCCAGGACTACATGAAATTCGTGAATGCAATGACAAGTGTATGGAAGACATTACAGAAGCCCTGTGGAACTTTCTGGTCACTGCTTGACAGTTTTTATACTCATCGCCCCCCCCCAAACCATAAGGTGTATCTAATGGGGAAAATAGATACTTAAACAAAGACCAATTGTAGCTTTCCTGTAGGGTAAATACAATAGCAGAGACCACCTCCCTTCACCCCAGAGATAACTCAGTTGGTGAAGTCTTTTCTTTGCAAGCATGAGAACCTGAGCTCCACCTCCCAGAAACCATACACAAAAGCAAAGAAAACTGAGACACACATTATAATCCCAAGGCTGAGGAGAATGAGACAGACTGATTCCTGGAGCTTCTGTGCACTCAGCCTAGCCTACACAGAAAGCTCAATGGCTTTCTGAGAGACCCAAAGTAAAAACAGAGTGGCTGAGGCAATGGCTCAGTGGAGTGCTTGCTGAACAAGCATCTGATCCCCAGAGCCCACTGAAAAGTAGAGTACCACAGCACATGACTATAATCCCAGCATTGGAAGGATCAGGCACAGAAACAAAAGTATCCGGAAGAATCCCAGGAATTGACTGGATTGACAGTCCATCCAAATCAATGAGCTCTGGATCCAACAAGAGATCCTGCCTCAAAAACATAAGGTGGAATGTTATAGAGGAAGACGTCTAACAGTGGCTTCTGGCCTCAACACTCATGGGCACACACATGTACACATATACATGAACACACATGCACACAAATAATAAATATGGGTAGTACATGCAGATGAGCCTAAAAGATTATATAAACAAATTTAGACAGAAAGACTTCAAGAAAGCATCACACATCAAAACACATTTATTGACCAGTTTAGGTCTCGTGAGCTGCAATCGAGACTGAGAAGACAAGATTTAGGAAAACACAAAGAGTGAGAAAGCAAGACATTCCAGAAGACAAAAGTAGCCTGATGTGCCCAAAGCTGTCAGGGAGCTTGTGACAGAATAGTGAAAGGCTAAGAAGATCCAGTAAATGTGGACAAGATCCCAGATGATTCCATATATTCTACTGAAATGATTGGTCTTGACCTGTCGATCATGAGTTTGTTTGGTCAGCAGTAAGCAGAATGAACCCACCACCTTATAAAGACTGCACTGGAAGGGGTTGACTAGGAAAAGCAGATTAGCCAGAAAATAATTGCACCAGTCAAGAGAAATGTCCAAGCTCTGACCTGTTTATAAAAGAAGGGAAAGAAGGCCAGTGAGATGGCTCAGTGGGTAAAGGCCATTGCCACCAAGCCTAATGACCTAATGACCACACAGGATCAACATGATGAAGGGAGGAGGGAGAAAACGGACTCTCCCAAGTCCTCCAGACTCCATTCAGGTGCTGAAAGGCAGAGAGAGCAAGGGAAGGCTATAGATGCACTAAGGGAATAGAATCCAGAGTGACAAGATAACTGCATATGGCAGGAGAAGAGGAAAAGAAAAGAACTGGCCCCACCCAGCCTGAATCTGGCCTCTGGCTGTGTGGACATGCACACATAACATGAGGCAGCACATAACAAGCAAATGTCCAAATAAAATCCAACCACAGCGAGGAGTCTTATTAACTAAATAAAATGCTGATGATGAAATAAACATTAACAGGCATCTATTTATAACCTTAACTCCAAAACTTTGGGGAATCAAGGTCAATTACAATAAAACACCCAAACATATATTCAGCAAATCTTTCAAACAAAAACAAGAAATGTGAAAAGTAATAATTAAGAGAAGCAATAATTAAATAAGAAATATCAAGACAATGATTGCTGCCCTAGGCCATGCAATTAGCCAGAGTTCACCAGCAGCAAAGCCAAAATGAAAACACTCAGAGGGCCTGCAATAGGAAGCTGGGGGCTCTCTGTGACATGGGAGAGAAGGCCCGAACTTTAGAGTCTGGAAGACCAGGGTTGGCTAGGTCCCATGTAACCTGCGCTCCTGTTCCAAACAGCACATAATGACTAGGAAGATGAGGACACCTTTCACATGTGGCAGGTAGAGGCTAAGGATCCTTCTGTACAGTTTACAGTGCACGAGAAAGAAGTATCCATCACAATGTGTGACTATCACACAATCAGGGTGGCTGAGGAAAATAACGCCTCAGGTTAAGGAAATAGAAGGAATGGCTTTGACGTAGATGCAAGTGAATTCTGCTCTGCTCTCACTGTTTTATGGGCATCAATAAGGGATACAAGTCAGAACAGTATCAAGAACATAAAAAGCATGTGTATCTATATGCTAATCTGTGGCTTGGCTGCAACGACAGAGGTGAACTGCCTTGGACTCTGAACCACACCCAAACACAAAGCTTGGCTCACAACTCGGCTCGGCCATGGGCTATGGAAGCAGTCTTAGTAAATATACTAACTTCACTCATCTTTGGAACCCTCAGCACAGTAAAATTATTGTCAGGCAACTGTGAGTATTAAGTGCAACACACACGAAAATCCAACAATGTTGAAGTAAGACATGATTTCCCTTAACTGTTTGTGAACAGATGCGCGTTTTTTTCACAATCTAAACTTACTACATATTGTGTCCCAGAGTGGGTTCCCATTAATAAGGAAAGAATGGGGGGCTACAGCAGGATCTTTGGCCCTGACCAATGACTAAGGAAGTTCAACATTCCAAGCAAGGAAGCCGAACAAAGAACTTCTTCCCGCGAAGCCCACACCAACAGAATTTTCCAATTTTGGTCATTCCTGAAGATCCCACCCCAGATAAACACCATGTCATCAAGCTGCCAAGGAGTGAATGGGAAAGAGATAAGGAGGCTAAGTCCACTTTGGGTGGCACAGGCACTGAGCCTCGTGGTAGTAGGGAATTCCATGTGCCATCTGTTCTCCGTATGAACCTCTATTTTATCTACTCTATCAAAAAGTCATTTCTCCATAATTCTAGACCTAGAATTACCTAGAAGTGGAAAGTGTTCCAGATTGCATATAAATATGGTTAACTCTATTCATACCTACAACTGATATGATCAAGAGAAAATTAATAACTTGATGGGTACTCTTCTAGCCCATGTTAATCCCAGGGTATCATCCTATAATCCTGGAATTTGCAAGGATCAGAAGTTCAGAGTCACCCTTGAATACACAATAAGCTCTGGGCTAGGCTAAAATGAATCACAACTTGTGGGGAGAGAATAGCAATTATAATTCAACCTATATCTCTCAACCTTGGGCCTGGGCTCCTGTTACCTTACCTTTCTCTGGACTTGTTATGTCTTTCAGTATGTAGCAGTCATGAGACAGAGCCAGGACCAAAACAGGAGGCAAGGGGGGCTTAGAATGAGGGTAGATTTAAGGAGGTATGACTAGACCAACAGACAAACTATCGTGTAGGAGACATTAAGTGCCTGCTCCTTCTCTGTTTCTACATCCCAGTGTCATCCTCAACTCCAGCCCTCTCAATGTCTGTAGTGATCCCAGTGTCTACAGAAATCTTGTGGCCTCCACAGTGTAGACTTTCTAGTCATCAAACCACTGGGCACAAGTTCTATGTTGTGCGCAATGGTAAAATAACAATAGCCAAGAGCATCTTTGACCATCAAGTACTGTCAACATGGATAATAAAAGATACACACATATTAGGTTGATGGAGAGATAGTCCCGCAGTTAAGAGCACTGATGGCTCTTCCAGACGACCCAGGTTTAGTTACCAGCACCTACATGGCAGCATACAGCCATCTGTAACCCGGATTCAGGGAATCTCATGTCCTGTGTAGCCTCTAAGGACAACATGCACATGTGTAGTATACTGGTATACTTACAGGCACATAAAAATAAAATAAAATAAAAATAAAATAAAATAAATAAATACATATATGTGTCTTGGAACATATCATAGAAACCCATGGTGATCTGGATTAGGCTGAACTTTTTAAGTTAACACAGTTGGAGTTGAGAAGGATCCCAGGGAGTGCTTTCCATTTCTTCATTAATATATCCCTCCTCCCTGTATTTCAGGGAGCTCCTTCAACACGCTATTGGATTGACTGAACAATCCTAAGCCCCTGAAGAGCTGACTGAGGAACAGTGACAACTCACAAGGCTACTTCCAAGACATGTATGCAAGTCTCCTTCTAGCATCTACATCCTCTGGCCTTTGTATCTTATTCCATACACTAAAAACACAAGCATGCCATGGTCTCCTAGCTCTCCTAGGCAGAGTCTTCTTGAATGATCCGGGCTCATCTCTGAGCCAAGCTCTGGACTGAGGCCAGTCTCATGCCTAATTGAGAGTGAGACCCACCCTGGCATGAGCCCCCTCAGCTCCCACACCAAGAGCCTGTTTAGCTTGGCCAATCTTCTTCAGTCGCTCAGCAGTTCCAAATCACCTACTGCTTGTGGAAGCACTGAGTGCAGGTAGGTAATTGTTTTCTGTTCTGAGTCATTTAAGGGGCAGCCAATCCCTGTTACCTCCCTGATCTGTCATGGGCTGCCACAAGTCAACTTTCCTACATCTGGTCCTTATGCCTGGCTGGTGAGTGTGCCGTGGAGTTCCTGCCAACATAGAACCACCCTGATCGTCTGCATTATTGTCAGCTAAAGAAGTAATGATGCTTCATCCGGCATTTATTATAAATTATATAAAGACTAGTAACTAAGAACCCTAAGTGACAAAGATGTCCACAGCAACACAATTAGCCTCCTTCCCTCTCTCCCTCTATAGCTATCCTAATTTGTAGTCAACTAACATCATATATAGAATCAAATTTAAAGTGGTACATTCTAAAGAAAAATGATTCCAGAAACAGGAGGCAAGGGGGCCTTAGAATTAGGATAGATTTAAGGAGGTATGACTAGACCACCTGACAAATTATCATATAGAAGACACTAAATGCCTGTGATAATAATTTTTAAAAAGCTATATGTATATTCATTCATTCAACAAACATTTACAGCGGATTCACTTAACACAGATGAATAAAAGGAAATATCCCTCTGCTAATAAGAGGCATGGGCATAAATAATTCAAGCAAAGCTTTAGAGTGAGTGTGGGTATGGGTGTGACACTGCAGGTATGAAGATATGTGTATGACACTACAGGTTTAAAGATATGGTCAGAGACCAGACACCCTGAAGAAAGGACTCATCTGGAGTGAGGATGATTAGTCACACTGTAAGTTCCAAGGAGCCTAGTGTGACAGAGAACAGGGATGCCGAGCAAAAAGTACAATGGAGAGGAAAGTGGCTATCCAGAAGCAGTACGTAAATTTGGCAAGTGAGCCTAGAGCATTACCTATCGTACGACTGCATGACCTCTCCTGGGAAAAGGTACCTGATGATACAATGGCAACTTGAATAGACTCAAATGTAGCTTGGTGAACCAGTGAGCTGCCTGGGCTTACATAGAGGAGCATGGAAGACCCATAGCCAACCAGCTGAATCACAGAAAGTTCCCCTCAGCATGGATGACAGACCACAGGCTAGAGCTCCCCATGCAACTTCCATGGCTTTACCAGTCTCTCCTCCCCAGCAAGCACTTACCGCTTGCAGAACCTTCAAAGGGGGCTGGGAAATCTGTGTTTCTGAGCCCACTGAGCCTCCTCCATTGGTTGTGCTTCCCAGCCCCTTTAAGTCTCACTGGCTCCTAGGGTCTTCTGAACCTCCCTCTGCATTCTAGGAGGTGATGTTTCAATTAAGAGGAAATAGCTACTCGACATCTACCCTCCCTCCCATGTCTTCTCTAAGTCCAAGGGGCATCTGAATGTCCCAGTCTCAACAGCCAAAGTGAGAAAGCCACAAAATACCCCTGACTTTATGTATGAGCCCCAGAAACAACATTCAAAAACAGACAAGGAGAAGGGCAGTCAGAAAGCTGATGCTCAGTCCAAAGTCCCATTTCTCTTGAGTGGCACATGTTCTTGGTAAAAAGTCTCAGTGGTGCTGTGAGTGGGGTAGGGGTGGGCAACTATCCTAGTTTGCTTTCTGTTGCTGCTATAAAACACTAATCAAAAGCAGCTTGACTTATGGGTCACAGTCCATCACGGATGGGAGGCAGCCAGGGCTAGAACTCAAGGGAGGAACCTGGAAGCAGAAACTGAAACAGGCTATGAAGGAGATCTGCTTACTGGCTTGCTCTCTGTGACCTATTCAGCCACTTTCTACACATCCCAAGCCCACCTGGCCAGGAACGGCACTGTCTCCAGTGGACTGAACACCCACCCCCCATATCAGTCAGCACTTAAGAAACACCCACCCACAGACAGGCCAGTCTGATGGAGGCAATTCCTCAACTGAGATCCCTTCTTCCCAAGTGTCGCTAGTTTGTGTCCTCGACAAAACCAGGCAGCACTGGGAGGGGCACAGTAATGTCGTCTTTAGGTCACAAACAGAATGGTGTGGGGTTTCCTAGTGTGCTTCCCACCTCGCCTGCACTGTTAGAGTGCCTAAAAACCATTTGGATGTACGTGTTTCACTCAGCTGGCTCCATGCTATTATCTGTCTCCTTTCTATGTTCTTTGACTGTCTTAGGTAACAATGGCATCTCCCAAGAGGGTTGAAGGGACATTAAGTCATTCTTCCTGGTGTGACCTACCAGATAGGCTCTTTCCCCCATCAGCTAAAGGGTTGACAGGAGAACTGCACAGTGCAGAGTGAAAGTATTCATCAGCAAGCCTTCCTGACTTCCAGAGTAGAGAAAGGTCTCAGAGATGGAGAGACCACCAACTCTAAAGGGGTTTGGGTTTTACTTGGGTTTAGGGTGTGGTACCTGGTGATTCTCCACCCCCTCCATTTCTCTATTGGTCTACAGGTACCTATATACTCCTTCCGTATGAGGGATTGGGTCTTTGTCTCTGTGGTTACTGGCTGGCTAGGTAAGACTGGGCACCACAGACCTCTAATGTTCTTTGTGGCTAGCAGGTATGGGGAGATCCACCACATATGACAGAAAATGGGTTGTGCTTCAGAGAAACACAAACTTACTGCTCAAACTGAGACTATCGTGTTCCCTTCTCTCCTCCTAGGAACCACCACCTCCTTTCCTGTTTTAGATAACGTGAGTGGGGGAGGTGAAGACAGAACAAGGACCTAGGAAGAAGGTGTTCTTTGATGGAAGTTGCACAGTCAGGATGAGTCACCTTTATGCTTGTATTGCTGAGCCTAGATTTTTATATAAGTTTAACCTGTGGCTTTAAAATCATTTCAACTCCATAATATGGAAAGAGACTAGTTGTCCGTCATCTATCTCTTAATCCAGTTCTTTGTGGACTGATCTCTTCAGCTACTCCCAAGAACCTTCTGGAGTACTTCAATAAATGAGTAGCACTATCCCAGGGAATAGCCTGTGACATCTGCCTCCTGTCAGAACACTGGGTGGGAAATTGCTGGGACTTTGCAGGAGATGATGGAGATGATGTTGAACCATATTCAACTGGGAGCTCAATGAATCTTCCATATGACAGCAATAATGTGCCCTGCCTCTTTCTCCAGCTTCATCCGGAATCCCCTGCCCACACATCCTTCTCCTTCCATCTTATATTCTCAAATCAGTATCTGATGGTGGGCAGCACTCCACACATCTCAGCTATCATCATTTCATTCTTTCCAGATTCCTTTCAAACGTCATCACTGGTAGCAAACCATGCGTCTGTCCCTCCCGCCATATCAGTAAGCTGCACTTTGTACATGGGGGGGGGCAGAGCGCACTAAATATCTCTCACAATAGCAATAATAATGATACTTCATTGACCACTTTATGCAGCCTTTGCTCTATTTCTTCTATGTAAACCTCACATTGGCGGGGAAAAAGTATCTCCTCTAAAATTACCGTTTTGGAAATGAGCAAGCAGATAGGTTAAACTAGTTTTTCCAAGATGGCTGAATCAAAGCTCAACCTAGAATGCACAGCTTTTAATTCATGCCTTACACTCAACACATCGAGAATCTGCTACTCCTGTGGGTTTTCAGTTCAAGGTGTTGTTGCTCCTGCTGCTGCTTTCTTTTAACTCAGAACTTTAAAAATCTGTGCATCTTTCGTACGAGTATGGGTGTTTTACCTGTATGTCAATGTGCCGTGTGCATGCAGTGCCCACAGAGGCCAGAAGAGGGCGTAGGATCCCCTAGAACTGGAGTTACAGATGGTTATAAGCCACCATGTGGGTGCAGGAAATTGAACCTGGGTCCTCAACAAGAGCAGATGGTGCTCTTAACAGCTGAGCTATCCCACAAGCCCCTTGTTTTTGTTCGTGTGGTATATTACTGGCACTTGCTCAAATGTTTGATAAATTAATAAATATCCAAATCCCACCATACCAATAAAAAAAATGCAGACTAGAAAGTGAGGGGGAGAGAGAGAGAGAGAGAGAGAGAGAGAGAGAGAGAGAGAGAGAGAGCAGACAGACAGAGAGAGAGTTGACCTAGGAGAGCTAAGAGACTATCCTGTCTTTCTGCCTGGTTTATGGATGTCAACCTGGCTCTAAATCATGAGGGTTCTGCCTGACTAAAACTTAGTGCAAAAAATGGGCTTAGAGGGCTCACAAACAGAGTGTGGTTTGTGATTGTGCTGACACAGCAGAGGAGAGCATCTGTACAGGGCTGGCTCTTCCCTGTGGGAAACCTGCTAATAAGGAAATCAACCAGATAGTGACTCATGGCTGGACTGTCTCACCTCTCCTGTCAACCCATATCCACCACACCCTGAACTCCCAATGACCCTCCAGTGTCTTCCGACTCAATACGCCTATGTGAGAACATGGGCTATCTCCACAGTCCTGCTGGATATTTAGACCGTGTTCGGGCTGGAAATGTGACTCAGGGGGAGAGCTCTTGCCAGCATACCCACCACCCTACACATGTTAGTAGCCCACACAATAATCACAATCTAGCATTGTGTGCCATGACTCTAGTTTGTCCCCTGGGTTAGGTTTAAAACAGCAATGCTCAACTTCCTGGCCTGGCATATGACGGACCCGCAGTGCATACAGGATGGGTGGACAGATGAGTGAAGACTGAATGGATGACTGTGTGAGAACAAAGGTCTAGAACTGATCCATGAAACTCCCTCCTTATGTGCCTGCCCTACACAACACACCAGTCCACCAACAATGATCTCATTCATCTTGGGACATAGCGCCATCCAATGAGCATTTATCACTCTAATTGGATTGTACAGTAGTTAGTAAAATAAATGCAAGCACTTCTCATTCTTTCTGTCCTTAGCAGGTAGCATAGAGCCTGGTGTATGGTGGATTCTGAATCAAAATTAAATAAAATCGCTCATCATTCAAAATGCATTTATTGTTCCAAGCTTTGTTTTCAAGTGCTACCCTGATGCCTTGAACTTCATAGATCCCCAAAAGCATAGCCATTTATTTTCCTACCATCAACAATTACACGCCCCTGCTGGACAAGAAAATGTCTCTACTCCATTCATTTCCCACCAGTCAGACCACTTGTACCCACCCAGTCTTCAGCCTAAATGGTTTTACCCCTTGACAGGCAGTAAATCATTCAAATAGACCAATGGCTTTCTTATAAAGGAACTACAAGTACAAAGAAAGCCTGCCTGTCACACTGTCATAGCCCTACTGACTCTCTGCTATGGATGCTGTGGACTTTGACGGCATTGAACGTCTGCCTCCTCTAGATTGACTACACATAATGATTTATCTGCTGCTGTTAAAGGTCTTATTCACCTGGAGTCGAGTGTCCCCTGCTATTTATAGAAGAGGGTCTCTTCTTTACCACTAAAATGTATGTCATTAGAACAAGTTCTGGGGGCTTACTATGGCTCAGTGAGCAAAGACACTTGCCACCAAGCCTAAAAACCTGACTTCAATCCCCAAACCCCATATGGTAGATGGAGAGAACAAACTCTAACACATTGTCCTTAGTTCTCTCTCTCGTTCTCTCTCTCTCTCTCTCTCTCTCTCTCTCTCTCTCTCTCTCTCTCTCTCTCTCTCTCACACACACACACACAATAAATGATAGATAGATAGATAGATAGATAGATAGATAGATAGATAGATAGATGATAGATGATTATAGGTGGATGGATGTGTGGATAGAAGGATGAGTGGGTGAATGGATAAATGGATAGTATTATTTATTTGGTATTAGGTAAAATAAACCACCACCACCCCCCATCAATAGCCGGGCTCCTATTCCAACCAAATGCCAAGTTTGCCAGCTTCCTCTCCTAACGAGAAAAGGGAATTCCTAAGATGGAAGCTATCGATTTGGAAAAGAATGTAAAAGGGGCGGGCTGAGGGAAGGAGGGAGGATCTGGGAGCAGGACAAGGCAGCTCCAACCAAGCACTGTTGTGGCCTCTGAGGTGTACAAGGCAGATGGAGTTCTGGGCTTCAGGAGGCCATGTTCCAAGAGGGAAAGAAAGCACACCAAGATGAATGTGAGCTCATGTTCAGCACTGTCAAGATAAAAAATGATAATATGAATGGTAATGTAGTAGAACAGGAACTAGAAAGTTAGATGCTTTGAGCCACATCCAGCCCAGGGTGGTACAACTATAAACACCCTTAAATAAAGTTTTATTGGAACAGAGCCATATACATTCACCTTCAAACCATGATGGCCCCACACTCAAGCACAAATGAGTGGCACTGATTGGACTCAATGAGTTATTAAAATAGAGGGGAAAAACACAAAGTTATGAGGGGATTGTGGGGAAGTCTTGGAGGAGCTGAAAGGGAAGGGTGGGGTGGCTATGCTCAACATAAATTGCATACATGTACGAAATTCTCAAAGAATAAACTAAGGACATACATAAACAAACAAAAGTTACTGGTGGTTGGGAGCTGGATGATGACAAGGAAGAAGCCATTTGGGCCTGACAGAGACCTTCATAGAGAAGGCAGAACAAACAGCAAGATGCTGTGGGGAGTCAGGGCGTGGACTCAGTACTCAGATCCCTTTCCAGGTCAGCGCTGTACCAGGCCTGGTGCTGGCAGTGAGGATGAGCCAGAGACTGCAGAAATGCATTGACATGGAGCCTAAGCTCTAGGCTGCTGGGTTTCTCTGTCCTGGCTTGGTGGCTCTGTCTGGTTTTCCTTCTGTCTTCTTCCTTGTGTGTGTCTTAGTTTTAAAAACCCCTGCCACTTGGGAGGTTGAAGCAATGGCTCAGGCAGGTAAGTGTTTGGACATCTGAATTTGATTGGCAGCACCCGTGTAAAAAGGCGGTGTGGTAGTGTGCATATGCAATCCCAGTGCTGCAGAGGTAGGGGCAGGAAGATCCCTGGGGTCCACTAGCCAGCCATCCTACTTAGTCTGTCCCTCTCACAAACCCAAAGGTGGACAGCACCTGAGACATGGCACCAGAGGCTGTCCCCTGGCTTCAATAAGCATGCACTCATATGTGTGTGCCTGCAAACACAGCTGAACACACAAAAAAAAAAATAGGAAAAGGGAGGTGTGGAAAAGGTATAAATATGGTATGAAATTCTAAAAACTACTAATTTAAACATTAAAAATTTGATGTCTTTGAGTGCATACTAACCCCCCCCCGAGTATAAATGTAATGGCATGCCTTCCTTTTTTGTATACAGCAACCAACACAGATCCTAGTACCTAAGAGATAAAAATGACCATTGCATAAAACCATTTGACCATACCTGACCTGTGTTCTGTGCCAGTTAATCCAGAGTCTTCCAAGACCTGTATTTTCCAACAGTTTCTTTCCTGTGTGAGAAAACTTTAAAATGAACAAGGTTTGCTTCTCTCTTAGACTTAGCATCAGAAAACTCTTTCTGTAAAGAGCCAGATCATACATACACTAGCTATGGTGGGCTGCAGAATCTGTCATGTTGTCCAATGCTGCCACTCCCATATAAAAGTGGTCCTAGACAATAGGACATAGATGAGCATTGGCTATCCTAATATATAACTAATAATTATGAATATAGAAATGTTAATTTTCTCATATTATAAAATGTTAACTTTTCTTTTCATTTATTTTTATTCCATAATTAAAATTGTAAAACTCAGGCCAGTGAGATTGCTCTGTGGGTAGAGGTACACGGTGCCAAGCCAGATGACTTGAGTTGGGTCCTTCTGACACTCAGGATGGAAGGAGCGAAGTGACTCCTACAAGTTGTCCTGTTAGTCACACGTGAGCCACATCATGTGTGTGTGCCACACATACACACACACACACACACACACACACACACACACACACACACACACAAATAAATAAAAACATGTCACCAATAAGGTAAAATAAAAGGAAAATTATAAAATTCGTTCTCTGCATGTAGGGTAAAAAGTACAAACCAACAAACACACCTGATGGCAGGCTATATTTAGTCCATGGACGAAGCACAGTTGGAAACGGAAAAAAACAGTTAAGGGCTGTGACTGTAGCTCAGCTGATAGAGAGCTTGCTTGTTGCGGATGAAGCCCAGGTTCAGTTCATGGTACTGAGTAAAGCAGGCATGGATGCCCACATCTATAGTCCCACACTCAGGGGTAGAGTCTTCCTCAGCTGTTCTCAAGATCAACCTGAACCACATCAGACCCCATCTCAAAAAAGCAAGGAGAGGGGCTGGAGAGATGGTTCAGTGGTTAAAAGAACTTGTTGCTTTTGCTGAGTACCAGGGTTCAAATCCCACCACCAACTTGTTGGTTCACAGTTAACTAATTCCAGTCTGAGGGGATCCAATGCCCTCTTCTGACTTCCAAGAGCACCAGGCACAAATATTACCCATGCTTGATGCAGACAAAGCATCCATAGATAGACAATAAAACAAATAAACCTTTAAAAGAAAAAAAAGTAAGAAGAGGAAGGAGGGAGGGGAGGGGAGAGAGAAGAGAAGGGAGAGGGATGGAGGGGATAGAGGGGGAGGGAGATGGGAAGAGGGGAGGAAGGCAGACGGGAAGGGGGAAGGATATAGAGGGAGGGAGAGAGGAGAAGGGAAGGGGGAGGGAGGAAAAGAGAAGGGAAATGCAGAGGTATTGAGAACAAACATGTTCTTTTCCATCCATCAGTTGGTGGGCGCCTGGCATATATACAGCCATGATGCCCATGGTTGCTGAGTTGTGCTGATATTTGATATATTTACTGAGTAAAAGTTAGTGAGTAGATTTCCATGTTGAATCAGACAAGTAAATCCCATGAAATGCCCAGGCCCCTGACAATGCAGAGTGTATTTCAAAGGCAAAGGAACATAGCCACTGTGTCTGCTCCGTGCAGCATTTTTAAACATCCAAACTTTGTTATTTCAAAACAAAATGTCTTGAACAAGACAAAGCACACATTCCTTACTTGGGGTTATGTATTATGTACCCCCAATGCCAAGTTTAAAATATCCAAAAGCTGTTTTGAGTAATCTGAAGACAAAAAAAAAATGTATTTGAAAAATTTTTGAGCCACTAGGGGGAAAATAATGGGTTTTTCCATCTTGAGATAACTCTGAAATGGGTAAGTGGGCTTACATTTACTTTCCAAAATAAATCTATTTGAGAGCGAAGAAGAGAAGAGCCATGGAGATCCTGTATGGGTCCTATTAATGGCTCACGAAGCCAGGGATTTGGTGGGTGGGGGAACCAGGGATCAGGGTTTCCAACTCTTCATTGGCTGAAGTGCATTCTCAGTAGCACATAGTCCCAGTTTTTAAAAAAATAAAATAAGCAATAATAATAAATTAATTTTCTTTAAAAAAAAAAAAAGAAGAAGAAGAAGAAGAAGCAGATTCCCAGAGGGATATGAAATATCACCACACTGAATGAAGTTTCCTACTGCCTGGCTTGAGAAGTCAGCGAGAGGAGGGCTCCCTCCCACCCAAGGGGAAATCAGGTGGACAGCCCATGCCAGGGGGGGATGGCTGTCAGAGATCACGCAGAGTGAGGAAGGTGTAGCCAGCGTGAGAGCTCAAGGGTGACCAGGACTCTGGTGTAAGAAGGAAGGCAGGAAGGATTTGAAAGTATGCGAATAGAAACAATATATACCCATGTTGTGGAATTAAAACTGGGGGCATCCATGTGACCTCACGGCTGTCGACATATATAACAGACAGAGATTTAAGCATAGATGGGCTTTGCTGTCGATTGAATTCATGCTAAAATGCAATCCCAATGTGGAAGGGACAGAAGGAGACAGCATCTGGGAATAATCACCCCAGTTATCACACACACACACACACACACACACACACACACACACACACACACACACACCCCGCCCTGTCCCCCAGACCACCAACTTTAGCCACAGGCTCTGAAGCAGGGAGAGCATGAAGCAAATGACATAGACTCCTTCCTGGCCCTTGTCTGACTTCCTCCTCTTCCCCTTTGTACTCAGTCTGGCCCCATGCCCATGGCAAGGACCACCTACATTTCCAGCAGGCCTCCCTTCCTCAGCTAACCCTCTCTAGAAGCACCCTCACAGACATTCCCAGAAGTGTGTTTTCTAGTGGATCCTAAATCCAGTCAAATTAACAATGAAGACTGTCATTCTCATTTATCAGATTTCATTCTCCAACACTTCTCCACATTGAGAAAATGGGGGTAGAAAGACAGTGAGCCAAGAGAGCAGGAATCTGCCTGGACAGTGTGTATCCTAGAAATGACAGGGATATCTGACTCAGGCAGCCCCCACAGTGGCTGCCTAAACAAGAGCTGAACAAGGAAAACACCAATAGACATCCTAATACAGAATGGGGGAGCCTGCTGGGCCCCACCCCTGGGTAAAGAACTATAGGCAATAAGGAATGCTAGGAATGGGAGAAATAGCCCTCCCCACGGATGAGCCTCCTATTGGTTATGTGATACCAACTGGCCAACCCTGAAATCATACACATACAAGTAACAGTAAATGGACTGAGCAAGTAGCATGTATGTATTTGTGCATGGGGAGATAGATGCTCATGTGTGTGTGTGTACACATGTGTGTGCCACAGTGTACATGTGGAAGCTGGAGAAAATTTTGCAAGTATCAGTTCTCTCCTTCTGCCATGGGGATCCTGGAAATAGAACTCAGATCATCAGTCTTGGCACCAAGTGCCTTTACCCACGGAGCCATCTTGCCAGCCTTGTTTTAGCCAGTAATAGTGAGCAGAAGTGACAGAAATCATTTTGCCTTTAGAGAAATCTAATTTGGGCAAATGGATCTCCATTTCCTTTTCAAAATAAACCAATTTGATACTGAAACTTGGGAAGGAGAACCCACAAATCTTTCCTGGATTCCATTTAACATTTAAAAGTTGGTATGTAATTCACTACTTGTCCTTTTTGGGTTTTGTTGTTGTTGTTGTTTGGTTTGGTTTGGTTTGGTTTTGGTTTAGTGTTGTGTTGTGCTATGTTGTATCATATTGCTTTGTTGTGTTTAGGGGGTGGCAGTTCTATCCTGTCTTGGTTAAGTTATAAGCTTGGATGTATCCTATGTGGCCTTGGCCTGTTCACTGCTGTATGACAAGCCCCCCTGATCTGCCTGGTCTGCACATGACATGACAGAAAAATATATTCTTGCAGTGTTAATCTGTTGTTCTGATGGTTTTGATTATCATGGCATTGTGTGGCTTATGCTGGGTAGTTTGTCAGCTGATTGACTGATCTTATTTTCATGTTTGTCTCCTCAGTACCAAAACTTCATCAAGGATAGAAGGATAACAATTTCTTATCCTCCAAAAAGCTGTTGTCTCTGCTGCCTGACCCAGCAAATGAGTGCCAACATCAATCACCCTCTCAGTTCCTTTTCTACATCTTTTCCCCAACACACACACACACACACACACATACACACACACATTCACACACGCACACACACATGCACACACGCACACAAGCACACACACACACGCACAGGCACACACACACATACGCACACGCACACGCACACACATGCACACACACATGCACACACGCACACATGCACACACGCACATACACACACATATGCACACACACATGCACACACGCACACACACACATTCACACACGCACACACACATGCACACACGCACGCGCGTGCGCGCACACACACACACACACACACAGGCGCATGCACACACACGCACACACTCACACACCTCTTAATCCTTGTGCTCCCATACTCTGTACCCTTCTAGGTCTTTCACCATCCATGATCTGACACTATCCATCACACCTTCTTAGTGTATCTGGAATTCCACATAATCCCCAGCCTGCCACATCCCCTAAACTCCCTCGCACAACCTCTTTCACGTCTTTGGTTCCTGACTGCCCCCTCCCATACTGCTATCAGAATGGTATTTCTAAAGCACAAATCTGAATGTGTCACTAGACAGCTTTGAGCATGTCAAAGGCTCTTCATTACCTTCAGATTAAAACCTAGCCCTGCCATGTCCCTCAAGGCACATTCTAAGCTGGTCAAGAGAAGCTCTGTGAAGGTCAAGGTGCTTATCTACTCTCTTCATAGCTGTGTCTCTGGCCCTGGCAGAGTCTAGACCATCATGGGAACCCAACACTTGGTGGCTTAACCCACAGTTAAGACAAGGCTTAACCACTTCACTCCAGCCTCAGGCATCCTTCTCTCCTGCTCATGTTCACCCTGGTCTACTCATGTTTCTGTCTCACCCATCCATCCCAAGTGTCCTCACAACCCATCTACCTGAAATACACTACCCTGGGTTTGCCCAGAGCTAACTTATCTCCTTCAGGTCTCAACTCTAATGTTACCTCCTCATAGGAAGAAATCTTCTCTGTCTGTTGGATTTAAAGGAACCTCACCCAGATCTTTATCATATCCACCTTGGCTTCCTACACATTACTCCAGTCTTTGTCATTGTCACCTCTTTTTTGATTGTTCAATATATCTCAGTTGCTTAGGGACAGCCTTGGGGTTAGATCTTTCCTTCTTTTATCAACTACTCCTGGGAGATGAAAGGAACACAGGGAGACCCGTCTTCATCCTTGTAGCAAGATCTGTGCTGGGACAGATTCCCCGAGAAGAAGCTGTGAACACCGGACACCATGGTTTACATGTTCAATACTTAGCACTTAGCACTGATGTGTCTGTTCAGTATTTTGACAACTGCATTGTGTTATAATTGGTTCCCTGCATTTTCACATCTTCGTCACATGTGTTTGAGTGGATGCCATTACAGTCATCACTCTAACAAGCCTTCTTCAGGCTTCCTCGGTTTGCTGAGGACCCATGTTATTAAAGAGGGAGTAGTCCTGCAATGAACCCAAATCCCCTGAGGACATGGATTGGGTCTCAGTACTGAGCTTTTGGCTTCTAGAACAATGTCCTGAAGGGTCTGAAACATTTGTGGAACTCGTGAGGATTTACATCCCTGGCCTCTGACATTTGTCTGGCCTGAGAGAAGGTAAGCTTCTAAAGAAATAACTCAACTACTGCAGTCCCAACTTGCTGGCCCATAGCCCGGCTTTTCAATCTCATCAAGCTGACTTCACATTCCAACAGACTGAAGCAAGGAATCGTTTGTCAAGTAGGTTGGTACACTATCAACAACTAATTTTTACAACAATACAATCTCCACAGTCACTCACAAATTACTTCAAGATAAACACAAAGTCTTGAAGTGGAGTGCGCCAGGTTAATGAACAGTTCCAGAGTCTGACAAGAAGCTTCTAACACAGGGGTCATCCTCTAAGGGGAGTTCTGCAGGGCTGGGGATGGGCCACCCATGTTCCAGGCTCTACATGGCACATATTCACATGCCAGCTATGGGGAGTCAGTGAGGCAATCTGAGAACTTGGGAAGATGAGCTTATGGGCCAAGTTCACAGACTCATATGGAAATGCCATACACTGGCTTGTGTCCCATAGCCCCACACCCTAACCAGCTGAGCTAATAATCTGGGCCACTCAAAGGAATGCAAGGTCTCCCAGATATGGAAGAAGGGCAAAGTTCAAAAGAGGTACATGGAAAGCCATAATGACACAGAAGTCTTGAATAACCACATCCTTGAGGCTTTACTTCCTGCTCTTGATAATGGCAAGGAGCTTCAAAGTTAGCCTCCTTCCTTGCTCCACCCAAGCAGTCTTGACCCTGAGTACATGACAGCAAAGAGCAATGAAGGCCATGTCCTCATGTATCTTACCAGATTGCTGGCAGTGACATCAAGAACTAATCCAGACTTTTTTTTTTTTTTTTTTTTTTTTTTTTTGCTACAATGTATTTTGAGTTTTCTTTTGCCAACTCTGTATGAGCTTTGCTTTTGATCCACCCAGAATATAGGAAGGCCACGATTCACACCCTCCTCTCCTTCCCCAATAAAGCCTTTCCTGACTAGCCCCAGGGACTGTCCAGGCTCTCATGTACGCCAGGGAGGGATGGATAAAAGGACTAAGCCTGCACACAAAATACAGGGCATTTTTCCATCTGCTGTTTCTTGTAACTCAGAGAGATGGATATTCAACAACAATTTTAAGCACCCACTCTACCATTACCTTCAGAAGAGCCCCTGAACAGTAAAGAAAATTACCAAGCAGTGTCCACTTCTGAGAGCTCATCACATGTGTGATGGATAGATACCAAAGAAGAAAGTGAAATCCAAGAAAAAATATCCATTGCGTGACTCTTACTCAGGGTTAATTTATAAGGCTATCTATTGTAATGTGTGTCATGCATTTAAAAAAAACAGTCAATGAGGTACTGTGATTTTAGATATTTATACCAAGAAGCATAGTAAATTTTGACGCTGACAGAGGTGGAAAGGAGCTCTAAGAACCATGCCACTGAGATGTCATCACATAAAGTAACAAGGGGCTTGAAGTAAGTTGACCACACTTTCCAGCCTGGCCCAGAACTATCCAGTTTTCTCACAGATTCTCCTGGCATACCCAAAGTGCCCCCAGGTTCACATGTTCAAAGTTCAGAAAACTCAATATCCCAGCCTCCGAAGAGTGCTCAGTGGAGCCCAACACACTGTTCATCAAAATCCCAGAAGACTGCTTCATAGAAACTGTTACATTAATTCCCAAATGCATGGGGTACCAACCTGTTGTGACCAGGACAAGACCATACCATGTACACAAAATGTAAGGAAAAAAAAGTCAGGGGAAGAGAACAAAGACCCATCCATACACACACAGGGACAATAGCCAAAGGTGTAAAGTCTGGGGTAGCCACGATTGTGGGTTCCAGTTTAGCTTCTCAGTATCTTGAAGTCAATCCAAACCAGAAAAGATGTGACCAGAGGGGACAGGCACCTTAGAGAGACCAACAGTCCCTGGTTGCTGATAGAGAGTGCAGGAAGCAGAGGGAGGGGTGACAGGAAGCATTGCAGGGCGGGGGATGGGGAGAAACTGATGCAAACACTTGGGGAACAGAAAGGCCATCTGAACTCAGCAAATCCAGAAGATACCCCTGGCCCCTGAGAAGCACCATGCTATAGTTGGGACCCATTGTGAGAAGGATGGAACCAAGCTTACTGCTTGAAGCAACAAGGCTCAACACTACTTTTTCTTTTGGAATACAAAGCAAGTTTCATCATGCTATTCTGTCTAGTGTCCACATCTGGACCCAGTGTCTCTCCAGAAAATGCCACAGGAACAAAGCTCATTGAAGAACACATATAATGATGTCGAAGACTGAGCCAGAAAACCCAGAAGAGAGTAGAATTTGACTTTGTTTTAAAGCAAGCAGAACTAAGCTGACACAGTGGGTGCCTGGAAGGGGCTGGGCCTCGGGAAACCACAGCTGTGGGCAATGCAAACTCAGGGGCCTAATCTTCCACCCAACACTCTTTGTGGGCTTTCCTTGTGAGCATTGGCATGCAGTACCTGAGATCCAGAAGTACCGTTTTGGTCTAAGACCAACATCAGGGTGGGGGGAGAGGGGGTTTCTCTCAAACACTGAGCTCCCCTCCAGTCCCTGCTTCAGCTTCCTGAATGCTAGAATGACAGGCCTATGCTACCTCTCCCAACCTCTTCTCTTCCCCCTTACATTCTTTTTCTTTTTAGTATGTTCCTTGGGTCTTCTTATTAATCTTCTTCTAATACCCAGCAATTTATATTTCCTTTCTTTTAAAGTGGCCTCAACTTGCCATCTTCCTGCTTCTTTTCAATATTCTCCCTTTCCTTTTGCTTCCCATTTCTTGATTTTTTTTCTTGCTTTTTAAATCATCTTTCATAACTTTCTGGATTGAGATATTTCTGTCCACATAATGTCTGCTACTAGAGAGATGGGTATCACAGCTGGCCCTTGGATGAATGTCATGGTGTTGCTGGTACAGTGGTGTCTTAGTCAGGGTTACTATTGCTGTGATGAAGCATCATGACCAAAAGCAGCTGGCAAGGAAAGGGTGTCTTCTGCTTATACTTCTACATCACAGCTCACCATCAAAGGAAGTCAGGACAGGATTCACACAGGACAGCAACCCATAACTGCTTTCTTATAGAACCAAAGACCAGCAGCATAAGGATGGCCCCACCCACAATGAACAAAGCCCTCCCACATCAATTACTTATTAAGGAAATGCTCTACAGGCGTGCCTACAGCCTGACATTTTTGGAGGCTTTTCTCAACAGAGGACCCTCTCCTCTGATAACTTTAGCTTGGGTCAAGTTGGCATAAACTTCCCAGCACAGAGGTGAGCACAGCTGGCTTGTACAGTTAGCACAAGAAAGAAGAAAATACGTTGTAAGGCAAAAGACGAAAACTCATTGAGAGGCAAAACAAAGAAAGAATCAAATATTAGGAAAATAACAAATTAAACAAGATAACAACAAGCCAAAAAATGAGGTGGACTAAAGTCTCATGTGATAGCCAACTTTATTTAGAACCCCAGACAATGTCATCCTGAGTGAAAAATCACACGAGTGAAGCTCTCCTGAGTTCAAGCTGTATACAATCATAAAGACAAGCTGCATATGACAAAAACATTTTTCCATAGAGGCACAGAGAGGATAGTTTAGACATTTAATTGAATAACAGCATCATTGGACAATGAGTAATCTGAAGTAAACCCACTCCTACCCACTACACCTAGGAGCTTTTGAAGAAACTGAGGTCCCAAGATTCTTCTCTTGTTTTCTTGGAATGTTCTCATGAACACCCATAGTTCTCCTCACCCACCTCCATTCCTGGACCATGCTTCCCACACGTACATATGCACAGAATGTTGTTTCTATCAATTTCATAAGACAAACACTACTGGGGCATATAGGCACAAATAAAATAATAGTTGTTGGCTTCAATATGTCACTTACCAATAGATGAATCATTAGACTAGGAACAATTAACAAAGAAACTTCACAATTAAACTTCACTGATACAACAAATGAACTCAAGCATCTATGGGATGTCCTATCCAATGCCTTAATGTAGACCACAGTGTCTCCTCCTTAGCTCAAAGAGCATTCTGCAAGCAACATGGTTTAGGTTATAAAGCAAATCTCAGGGGGGGGGACCCAGTTGGCTGAAGAAATGCATTAGAAGAGATACTTGTTCTTTTAGGAGACCCGGGATTGGCTCCCAGCACCCATCTCACACCATCTGGAACACCCTTTCCTGGCCTTCTTTGGTATCAGGCATACACACACATACAGGCAAAACATCTATACACATGAAAGGAAAATAAATTTTAATCTTTTTTTAAATTGAAGTAATGTCTTGTATCTTATGAAATTACGATGGAATGAAACTAGAAATCAATGCCAAGAGGAGCCCTCCAAATAATAAAGCCACAAGGACATTGTATGATGCATTTTCAAATGATGAGTCACTGAAGAAATGGGAGAGGGAAAATTCATATGCTCAAATGAAAATGAAAACACAACATATCACAGTCTGCCAGATACAACAAAAACAGTCCTAAGAAAAATGTATAACTATGATTTCCTATATTTAAAAAAAAAATATGGTTTACAAGAAGGCTCACTGGGTAAGAGCACTTGCTGGATGCTAAGCCTGACACCCCGAATCCAATCCCCAGGACCCACATGTGGAAAGAGAACAGATTCCTGTAAGTTGCTTTCTAACCACCATCCATAGATCACACATACATGTGAACACACACACACACACACACACACACACACACACACACACGTGCATATACACAAAATAAATAATTCTAAGAACATAGTAGTCACAAATATCTTAAATGAGCAACATAATGACAAATCTTGAGGTTTTAGAAAAACAAAACAAATTGAAAGGAAAAAAAAAAACATAAGAGCCAGAAGTCTAGAACCATACAAAGTGTCAGCAAAACAGAGCTGGCTCCCTGAAGACAAAGCAGGCTGAGCTAGGTGGCACTCACCTGTAGTCCCTGAACTCCAGAGGCAGGTGCCAGCTGATCTCTGTGAGCTGGAGGCTAACCTTGTCTCTATAGTGAGTTCTAGGCCAGCCAAGGATACATAGTGAGTCACTGTCTCAAACAAAAGGAAAAAAGAAACTTAGCCAAGCCAACCAAAAGGAAGTGAAATATGATCTAAACCAAGAGAAACAGAGGAAAGTAGGATAGATGCCCCCAAAGTGCAGAGGCTTTACTAGAGGCTCTCTTAACCTCTTACCCCAACAATAAAGCCTCGAAGAAATCGACAGATTTCTAGACATAAATAACAATAAAAGTGAACTAAAAAGATACCCCAAAAAGGCCAAATAGATCAATAACAAGTTGTGAGGCTGATTCGGTAATATAAAATGTTTTCCCAATAAAGAAAAAAACCCAGGATTGGAGGGATTGATGACTGATTTTAACACCAATGTTCCTAACTAATCCATAAAATAGAAAGAGAGAAAAGCTTCCAAACTCATCCTTCCCTGTAAACCAGTATTGCCCCAATCTCAAAGCCAGATAAAGACACAACCAGAAAGGAAAACCATAGATCAAGCCCTCTGATTAAATTGACGGGAAAGTTCTCAACAGAATATTTGCAAGCTGAACTCAAGGATTCGTTTAAAAGATCATAATCAAGTTGGCCTCGTTCCTGGAATGCAGGAACGAGTTAGCCTATACAGCTCAATAAATGTGATACAGCATATAAACAGAATCACATGGCCATCCCAACTGATGGAGACAGGGCACTGACAAAATTAAATATCCTGTCATTTAAAAGGCCCTGAGGAAATTAGACAACGTGCTTCAATATAATAAATGCTGTATAAAACAAACCCACTGTTAACATTGTATTAAAGGGGAAAGACTGAAGCATTTCAGCTAAAATCGAGAACAAGATAAGGATGCACACTCTTGGGGCTCTTATTTAATATAAAACTCTAAGATAATATTGCATCCATATAACTTACTCGAGAGAAAGAAAGCAACCAAGATAAAAATGGAGAAATAATCCAAATTCTCCCTGCTGGCTACCAATGTGATCCTATACCAAGTAGACAGCAACTCTAACAGAAAACTCTTAGGTCCCATAAGATACGTTCAACCAAGTATGTGAGATACAACATAAGCATGTAAGAACCAGTAGTTCCCTGGGACCCAGCAACAAAGCTGATAAGACAGCAGGAAAACTGACACATTCATGACTGCCTCAAAAAAGAGTAAACTCTAGGGAGCAAACCCAAAAGAAAAAACTGAGACACTTGCCCAGAGAAAACACTAGAAAAAGAAATGGAAGAAGACACTAGAAGATGGAGGGACTGCCCATGCTCATGGATTGGTGGAATTAAGAGTGTGAAAGTAGCTGTGTTGCCTAAAGCTATCTACACATTCCATCAGTCACCATCAAAACCTCACTGGCATTCTTAAGAGATGTACAAGCTATCTACAGTCTACACGGAAGCATCAAGAACCTTGACTAGCTAAAGCAATCTGGGGCACAGGAGCAACGCTGGCGGTATTACAGTAGCTGCTTCAAATTATAGCATGGAGCCATTGTAAAGCATGATACTGGCACAAAAACACACATGTAGACATGAACCCACACCAATAAATACATTTTTCAACAAATGGTACCGGGTCAGCTAGACATTCATTTGCAAAGAAAGATATGGGGGGGGGGAAAATACTACATTACATTCCTGCATCCTTAGTCCAAGCTAAGATAGTGGAGGCAGTAACCCCTTTATGAATATCTCTCTCTCTCTCTCGCTCTCTCTCTCTCTCTCTTTCTCCTCGTCTGTCTATCTGTCTCTCTCTGTCTGTCTCTCTCTATCTCTGTCTCTCTCTCTCTTCACACACACACACACACACACACACACACACTTTGAGTAACCTCTTAATTTGGGACTCTCCCATATGTATAGGCCCTAAGAACCACATTTAAATGCTGTCAGGAGAGTAAGGAGATAGGGAATGGCAGGGAATAATCAATAACCGATCTGTTGTTGAGCAAGTAACCATTACGGGCAATTTCACCTGACTAGTTTAACCTGAGTTTAACCTGACTGGTCTCTGGGAGCCAGAGTAGAAAATGAACCCATATCCCATCAGTGAGAAGTGAGGAACACATGTGGGAACCCATGTCACATCACTGAGCAGGGAGGGGACCCAGGTCACACCAGCTGAGCAATGAGGAAATCAGGGGACTAACATATCAACTCCTGACACTCCTCATTTGAGCCAATGCCACCTCTAACAAGCTTAGTCTAGGTGGGGAGGCAGTGGTTTGTCTTATTAAACTTTGAATCCCACCCTGACGTGGAGTTAAGTACCTTGCCAGCAGGACCCATCTCTGCAGGACCTAAAGCCATTACGGACTTCTCAATATAGATTTGAGGTCAGAAAAGCAGTGGAGATCTTGCCCTGCTAAAGCTGAGTGGTATGCACTGAGGTGGTAAGAATACCAGTGGTTACTTTCTATAGCTATCACAGCACCCATGTGCAAGCACTGGCTGGAGTGCTTGGGTCTCACAAATACCCATGTACTCACCTGTATTTCTCAGCCCTGATACCAAGAAGCTGTGAACAGAAATGGTCTGGCTCATGCCCAAACCCAAGCATTTATGAGTTGGTCTGCACCTCTTTTTCCCTCCCTTTGCATGCCACAGAAACTTGAAAGTTTCATCTTCCAGACTAATAAGGCATCTGTAGTCTACAACTAGACTGGATCCATAAGTTAACCCTAGAGAGGAAGCTGGGTTAGAAAAACTACAAGAGCCACAGCTGCCTTTGTGCAAGGAGAAGAACACAAACCTAAATCTGCTAGGAATGAAGGCTCCCTAGCTTGTTACTGCAGCAAAGGTTTACCTAACCTGACTCCTAGAGACAAGCAAGACCTTTCATCCTGATTCCAATTTTATGGATTACTTTGACAGTTACTTACAGCATATTATATTTTTATGCTGGGTATAAAACAATGAAAAGGAAAATAAAAGGCAGAATTCTAAGAAACTAGAATTACACTAGAAGGGGGTCATGCCATATATGGAATCAAGGCTGTTAGGAGGGGGAAGGGCAAGTGTGGGAGATGGGAAGCTAGCTCAACTGGCACCCAAACATGAAGACCAGAGTTCAGATCCCCAGAACCCATCTGAATGCCAGGTGGTCCAACTATAATTCCAAACTCAGCAGATAGTGCCGGGATCCCCGGAGCAAGCTAAATAGCAAGGCTAGCCATATAGGGGGCTCTGGGTTTTGTTGTGAGAGCCTGCCTCAGTGAGTCAGGAAGGCCGAAAGATAATGACCCCCAGCATCAATCCTGGACCTCAACATATATACACACACATACACATGCACTCACACATAAGTACGCCACACATATATACATCACACAGAGACACGGGCCACACCAAAAAAAAAAAAAAAAAGGAAAAAAGTCTCTTTGCACTTAACATTTGCTGAATGACCACCGTGGTTAGGGTTTTCCAATAGACTCTTGGGCCCAGACGCCTGAACTCTAACTAGTGGTACTATGTGGAAAGCTGTGCAACTTTTAGGAGGTAGATTTCACTGGACCAAGTTACCCACTAGGGAAGCAGGGTCTCAACGTTTTATTCCCTGGCCCCATGCATGTCCACTGTGCTTGTCACCAGCACACAGTGTGACTAAGCCACCTACCTCATGACTGTGGTACCATCCCTTCCCCACTGCAATGGGCTGTGTCACTCAAACCATACGCTAAAATAAACACTTACCTCCCCTGAGGTTTCTTGTCAGGTACTTGTTCATAAGCAATGAGAAAAGTAACTGAACACCCATTATGGACCAGGGCATCTGTTGGGATACACGAACTGGGAAATAATTAACAATATTTCTGACCTTGACCAGCAGAGCCAAGAGATGGGAGACAAATGTTAACCAAATATAAAATCCTTGGTGGCCGTTCAATGTCTTATTAAACCTTAACTTCAGCTTGACCTGGGGTAGATGCCCAATGAGAGTCTACAATGTTTACTAAAAGCTGCACTACAACATTGGCCTTCAGCTTCCAGGAAAGGAGAGAGACCAGCTCACACCCTAAGCGGCTCGCTCTCACCCTCTTAGCCCTTACTTATCAAGGCAATCCCAGAACACAGGGCTCGCAACAAGAGGCCAACCAAAAGACTGCGGTCTTGTGGTGTGGGCATCAAAGCTCAGCAGCTCTTCCAAACTTGGCCTGAACCTGCAAAGCCAGGTAGAAAGCTCAAAGTGTGGTGCTAGTGGCCCTAGGGACTAAAACGCAACCCGCAGCTTCTATTTGAAACACATCCCATCTGCAATATTCATTGCAGGTCCCTGAGCACTCGATTTTAAGGCCTCTAGCCCTGCCTACACCCTAGAGGGATGACATCAAGAGAAGTCACACCAACGCATCTGGTAAGTGTTGAGGTCTCCTGTGGCTATACCCTTACCCTGGCGCTCTTCCACAAATCATATCCTCGCCCTCAGCACTCTTCACCAATCATATCCTCGCCCTTGGCACTTTCCACCAATCCTGATGGTTCTGCCCAGCTGGGACTCTGGTTTCTGGCGGAGCAGAGCCTAGGGAGAGTCTGGCAAATTCTATTCTGAGGAACTGAGAAATGGAATCGAGTAGACATCGAGTTTACCAGCACAACATAGAGTGAGGCTGCCGTTCATGTACATATATACACAGCACCCATGGCTCCATCTTTCTTAGGCAGTATAGGAAACTCCCCCCCGGAAGGGGGGGGATTCTGGCCGTCCTGAAATCTGAAGGGGAAAGAGTTCTGGCTTCCCCTGTTATACCATGTGTCTATTCCTAGTTGATCTTTAGAGCATTCTCCCCACAATCGCCTCTGTTGGCACTGCTCCAACTCCATCCCTAGGTGGCTCTGCAGTAGCCAGTTAAAATAGATTCAGGGGTCTGGAGAGATAGGTCAGTGGTTAAGAGCACTGGCTGGTCTTCCAGAGGACCTGTGTTGGATTCCCAGCATTCACATGGCAACTCACTGCAGTCTATAACTCCAGTCCCAGCGGATCCAGTGCCCTCTTCTGATCTCTGCAGACACTGCACAAACGTGGTGCATGGACATACATTCGGGCAAAACACTCATACACAACCAATAAATAAATAAATAAATAAACAAACAAATAAATGCCAAGCTGTGCATGGTGGTGCCCACCTATCATCCCAGCACTCTAGAGGTGGAGGCAGGAAGATCAGAAATTCAAAGTCATTTTTGGAATTCCAGGCCACCCTGTTTTTTTATAAAAAAAAAAAAATGTTTTAAATGCCCGATAGATGGTATTCAGCTGGGTATGGTGGTGCATGTGAATGTCTACAATCACATCAATAGGAAGATTGAGGCAGTAACATGGCAAGTTCAAGAGCAGCCTGGACCCACACACATGTGTATTTAAAATGACCGCTGTAAGCTACCACCCCCTCTTATCCTTGGGCAAATTCCTTTTACTTAGCTAATAGCTTTGGCCAGAAAACAGCCCTATGAAATCTAACACAAGGCACCATGAGGTATCTTTTCCTGTTAGATATATAGCTTGTCCCAGCCGTTGGAAGTGGTATTAACTGACCCTCAGATAAGCATCAGGGACTGGCTGCTTCTCACAACTAATCTATTTTTGGAGCTAACTGCAAAAGAAACACAGGCTCAGTCATAACTCCCTTTAGAGCAACATCTGTTGAGCCTTCATCTCCACCCCCCACCCCTCACCCCCATCCCTTGCTCAGTTCTTTCTTACTTACCCACCCCCAACCCTGCCCTTCCCTTTAGCCCCAAAAAAAGAAACTGAATTGTTTTTCTTTTCTTCATCCCTTTCCCCACACCTCAAATCCTAGCACAACAAACCACATCTTACCTATGTGGAATGCTCAGGAATGTTTTCTTTTTGATATTAAAAAGTCCTCCTGCCAATTAGGTAAACACTAGCCATGCCACAGAGCCGGTTTGTTATTACAGAGCCCAGAGGAGCACAAACCCAAGGTATTTTCAGAATTGCTTCAAAAGGAACCCCAGGCTCTGGCTCCAACACCAGGAAGAGATGTAAACACAGTTGGGTGTGCCAGAATGTGAATCACAGCAGCATGCTTACTGAGCAGCCGAAACATGGAAGAGTTTGACTGAACTGCAGATCTTTTCACAAGTGGCCATGGGATGGATGTTCCCTCTTCACCTCCCCAGCAGGACCCATTTTAAGATCAAAATGGCGTTCCTAAAGAATCTAGCCACAACAGACAGCTATTGATGTTGCCTCAACACGGCACGAAATTACAATGGTGAAAGGGCCATTCACCTGGACACACATCTTTCCCATCACCTTAAGAGTTGTCACATTTGCATGATCACTCTACAAGAAGAAGGTGGGAACAGGGGCCATACAAATGATTGCTTCCAGGTGTGTTTCTTTTCCTTGGTATTTGTGTGTGTTCACATGTTAATGGATTCAGCTGTGTACACAGGTGCAGATGGACACACATGATGACACCAAGATGCAACCTTGGGAGTCCCTCCTCAGGTGCCACCCACCATATTTTTTAAAGCAGGGTCTCTCATTGGTCTAGAGCCCGTAGTGTAGGAAGCTGGCTGGTCAGTGAGCCCCAGAGTCCTACATGTCTCTACCCCCTCAGAGCTGGGATTACAACTGTGTACCTCCATGTCCAACTTTTTTCCATGGGCTCTAGAAGTCAAGCTCGGGCCCTTGCTCTATGTTTGTCTTACCAACTGGGGTTTCTTCCCAACTCTCATCTAGGTTTCAGTACAGACAGGTGATGTGGTGGTCCAGGATGAACATGCAGCATTCAGAAACAGACTCTTGAGTGAAGGCAGTTTGTTTTAAGGTTTCGCAGAAGGAATATTCATGCTGTCTGTTTTGTATTTGATTTGTTTAATGGCAAAGGGAAAGCCCTTTCAATTCTCCATTCCCCCAGAGAAAGAGATTTTCTTAATTCTTTAAGAGAGTATCCAACAGGACTAAGAAATAATAAGGTCCCCTGTAAATGCCCCAGTGGTACCCATCAGGATTTAGTCGATCATTAATGAAAACAACAAAAACGCCCCCAAGCCTTCCATCCTTCCCTGGGTTCTGAGTTACTTTTGTCCATGGCATCCAAGGGCAAGTTAATTTTATTAAGAACATTTTTAGAAAGCTAGAATGTCAGAACCTGACACTACTCTCTTTCCAGTCCTCTATTCTTGGTAACATCATTAAATATTGGCTGGGCCCAAAGGCAGGTTGCATCTTTTTTCAATCTAACAGCCATTCCGTGGATAGCATTTGTTTTTCATTGCTGCCAAGGAGGCAATCTGGCTCTCGATTTCTTTGAAGAAGAGCCCGTTAGGATGAGTCAGGTCTACATGGGGAATAATTAGGTCAAATAAATGAGTCTTTCCAGCTGCCTGTGGCATCACTCAACACCCCCACGGTGAGATGAAGGAGCCGATGCTGGAGCAAACACATAGCTTATCTATTGTGAATTACCCCTCCCTTCCTCCCTCCCGGAGGGTATTCTCAACATGTTCTCAAGATTATTATGGCCCCTCTTTTTGCATCTGGAAAAGTGAAAACTGATCCATAAAATCTTAGGGCCTTCCCACTGGCTTCCCCATGATACAAGAGAAAGTTTCTTTCTCTTGAGGAAACACAAACCAGTTGGCAGACATGGGGCAGCCTTCTGTCTTCTGTCACCCTGGTCTCCATGGATTCCTAGATGCTTTAACCTAAAATGCCATGTCCGTTGGCAACAAAAAAAGGAAATTTGGGGATGTTGTGGTCCCATGCCAACTCTCATCAGTATTCCACTTGAGCTGGTGGCTAAAGACCATTGCTGGAGCCAGCATCTGCCCTGGTACTACTTGAGGGAGTCTCAGACTCTCAGGTAGCTCACCAGTACACGGGTTCAACAACTCACACAATCATTGTGAGGTTCATCTGGGGCTAAATTAGAAAAACCAAACCACTGTCCCCCAGATTAAAGAGTTAAAGACCTCCCTTCCCAGATATCAATCACACACACACACACACACACACACACACACACACACACACACACACCCCACACCTGGGGCCCATGTCCCTCCACCTGCTTCAGGTAGGAGTGGGTAATACTCATAAGCTCTTAGCAGTCCCTCCCCATCTCACTTGAAAATTACTTTACTTGACAACTACTTGGACAAGCAAATGCAAAATAAATAAATAAATAAATAAATAAATAAATAAATAAATAAATAAATACCCAACCACGGATTTCTCTGTGCCTTTGAAACATGGGAAAACAGTACTTAAAGTCCAGAGAAATACCCTACAGCTGCTTTGAAAATCACTCAGCTTGTGCTGGTGCACCCTGAACAGAAACACAAGTTATATCACAGTGGAAATGCCTTCCTCGGTCTTTGCCCAAACACAGAAGGGACTCTCTTAGCAATGTATTCGTGCCTCTTGTCCCACTCCTGAGCATAGTTTCCAAAGAATTATCCAGTGAGCTCAGTTGCCTAGGAGAATGGATCAAGTGCGCTCAGATAGATCGTTGCACCCTAGTGAACCATTAGGTAAACTTAAAAAACAAATTAGAGCCCATAGCCCACCCCCACGCCCCTCTCCTGCGCTCTACTCCAGCTGTGGGATTCCCAGTGGGGTTGGAGCCAGGTTTTCAGAGCAGAGTCCCACCGCCATCACCAAGGCCTGGCTGTGTAACTTGTAAGAACAATCAACGACAGTTTGTTTTCCAGTTTCGCACATCTGGTGGCTACTTTGTAAATGCTGCACCACCAGCAGGAAGGGTGAGTACATGAGGGGTGGAAACTGAGAAGAAAGAGCTGATGCGATGCGGCAAGAGGAACAAAAGCAGTCCAGGGAGGTGAGTGCCAGGCAAGGGTTGGAAATCTCTAAATAACTACTGTGGGCTGTCTTCTGTCTGTGTGCCTGCTGTATGTAGGTATGCAAATGCTGATAGCTTTAGAAAAGTCCATTTCTCAATGGAAGGAAAGAAGGAAGGAAGGAAGGAAGGAAGGAAGGAAGGAAGGAAGGAAGGAAGGAAGGAAGGAAGGAAAGAAGGAAAACTCCACTTCTCATCAGGATCAGAACAAGTTCTCTTTTACTTCATCATCCCCCCCTCCATTGGTTTTAGATTTACAGTAAAACTGAGAAGTAAACTTACCTCCCCTGTGCCCTGGGATCTTAAACATGAACCTCTCCCACTACCAGAGTGTGCTGTGGGCAAGTCTACAATGATGCCTCGCTGTCACCCAGGGCCCACAGTTGACAAGAGCTCACTCTTGGTGTGGTGCTGTGTTGGGCTCCTAAGCATGTGTTTTCCCAGCGCTGGGGAGTAACTCCTTTCCCAATGTTATGTAAACTCTCTACCTCTCAACTACATCCCCAGATTCATTCTGTGGGGTTTGACAAATATGTGGTACTGCTGTATCCTAGAGACTTTTCACTAGCCAAAACTTGCTGGGATACATTTGGCATCTACTGAGATGAGCATCATAGCAGCACCATACAGTGGGTAAGTGTGGTTGGTGAAGTCGACAGTCATGCCTACACCCTATAGGTCAATGTCAGTGGGTCGGATTACCTTCTGAGTTTCTATTTTCCCATCTGTCAAGCTGGGATAATTACACTTATCTCAGACAACTCGAGTGTGAACAATGCTCTTTAAAAAGGAGATGGCAAAAGTTAACACAATTGGTGTAATATGTCACAATAAACACCAGTGTGTTCCCTCTACCTTTGGTGTATATACAGCCGTAAGGTCAAGGCATAAGAAACTAGTCAAGATATCACTACTCACCTGAGTAGTGCATGTGGAGGTCAGAGGTCAAAATCAAGAGTCTTCCTCTATCACTTCCTATTTTATTTTTTTAAGTCTATCTTTCTCACTGAACCTGGAGCTGACTCAGCTACACTGGCTGGCCAGTGAACCAGGGATTCCACTATCCCTACTCCCCAAGGCTGGGATAACAAATACATGCCACTATGCCCAGCTCTTATGAGGGTTCTGGAGGAGTTGGGGGAGAAAAAAAAAACCTGATCAAAATATATTGTATGATTTTTTAAAAAACTAAATAAAAACAAAAGATTGGAACATTAGAAATGGTGGAGGGAGGTTTTTCTTAGCGAGCCCGCCCCTTCCAGCTAGTTCCCTCCATCCTTTGTGGGGTTTCCAGGTGGCCTACCATTCTATGTCTAAGAAGTCTACCATTCTTTGTCTAAGGGGTCTATTGCTCTATGTCCAAGGGGTCTACTTTTCTATAATAATCCTTCAAAGGAGATGAGTTAGAAGAAATTTACAAACCCAGATCTAAGAGTTGTTCACTAGGAAACCAAGTCAGCTAAGGAGTGATGTTGCCAGTCTCTCAGGTTCAGTATTCCCCAGGGTGGCCCATTCCACAGCCCAGCCTTACCCAAATCCTTACAGAACAGGTACTCATGGTGTAGGTATCAAAAATGCACACTCTTGGACTCCATCCCAGAAGTTTGTTTCATTTTGATTTTTGTTTTATTTCTTGTTGTTTTTAAGACAAGGTCTCACAATGTAACCTACACTGTCTTTTAACTAGCTATGTATCCCGGCCTAACCCTCAAATTCAAAATCAACTTCCTTCATCCTAGAAAGCGCCAGGATTATTGGCATTTACCACCACTCCCAGCTCATCCCAGAACTTCCAAAAGGAATCTCTGAAAATGGTCTTTAAATTAGCAGCTTTACAAAAAGATGGTACTGGCAAGAAAGTTCAATGGTTAGGAGCCACATAACCATGAGGACCTGAGTCTGGATCAAGCCAGGCTTTATCTCACAAAAGTAACCTCAGTGCTGCCGGGAGTAGAGACATGAGGATTGCTGGCTGCCAACCATTCTGAAAAACATGAATTCCAGGTACAGGAAGAGACCCTGCCTCAGAGACATAGGTGGAGAGTGGTAAAGACACTGGGTTAAAAGATAAATTTATAAAACTATGAAATCCATCAGCATTTTTCTCAACAAATATATACCTTAACAGACTGTATAGAACCAGAATCATAAAGTAAAATGAAGTATTAAAAAAAAACAAAGTATTATATCCATCATTAAAAGCAGACAAGATATTTAGTGTGCTAATGGAGACAGGCAGCATCGGGAGAGGGAGGAATGGAAAGAAGACAGATTTCATGAAAAGTATTTTGAAAATGTTCTGACATAAAAAGTATGAAGTTCTATAAAAATAAATAACCAACAAGGGATACTCAAAAAAGATAAAATGCAAATAGAATTTGAAGGGTGAAAATGAAGACACCAGCTGAGACAGATGTGTCCTTCCACTTTCTCTCGCTGCATTCATCACTCTCCTGTTGTACCTTCTGGCCCCGTCAGTCTCCCTGACATTTGCCTTCTACACACATCTCCTTCCTGTTATCCCAGCTCATGCCCACAGTAGCTTTACCTTCCATACCATTGTTAAAATATTCAGAGTGATTCCGTTTACTCATTTTATGTCTTAGAGGGACTCTATTTACTTATTAGTTGAATGCACTTTAAGAACAAGATGGTCCCTGGGGCCTGCCTAAATCCTCACTCCAACGCTCAGTGTTCCAACCTGTGATCCCAGTGTTTGGTTTCATGATGTCCCTCCATGCAGATCTGGAGATTACTTGACATGTAAAGACTTGAGTAGCAAGTGAGAACCAATTTAAGAAAACAAATTGCAAATGAGCCTTGAGAGTTTAATACCACAGAGTAATAGAGCAAGCCACATGGATCTGAAAATCTTTGGGGCATAAAGGTTGGGAAGTATAAAAATAACCAGGGTAGATAGTTCTCTGGTGAAACCAGACAGTAAAGAATGGCGGGCAGGATTCTAGGGGAGTGGAGGTGGTTAGAAACAGTGTTTGGTGATTGTAACAGAAGGAGGTGGCAGTACTGGTGACCATGTATAGTACAGGAGATTGTGGCGAAGGGAACTTAGTCCCCAGGTCCCCTGCCCCAAAAAAATGCAATAAAAATACAACATGTCCATTCAGAACCAAGAAAGGGGAATATTAAGTCAAGGCCCTTTACCAAGCCACAAATCTTCAAAGTGTTTGTGAGAATCGCTTTGAACAGAAAGTTAATTCAGCAAATTTTGGGAAAGGAGAAGGAAATATTAATTAAATATGAACTAACTTATTTGTGCATTTGTTTGTTCCCCTTAAGTGTCCCACAAGGAATCTAAGGCATCCACAAAGCATCACAGGCTGGATAAAAGCCACCACATCATAGAATGTGAGCTGAGCTGGTGGCCAAGGACCCAAGCAAATAGATGGTAAACAAAGGCTCCCGCACTGGGCTCTGAAACAGAAGGGATAAAACTGTGGAGGGCTGTGATGAGAAGGGGCAGGTCCTGCAGGTGTACCTGAGTGCCCAACTACTTCCCACCACTTCAAAGTCCCAGACACGGTCCCCTCCAACCTCCGAAACACTTTAACAGCTGGGAATTAAAATAAGCTGTCAGCCAGCTCAAAAAGATTTTTTAATTCAAAATAAATCAAGCTAACAACCTGCAGATGTTTGGAAAGAAACTGTTTCAGTGACTCGTTTTTCAAGATCCAATTCCCCAGCGTTGCTAGTTCAGGGATGGGAATGGTTGCTGCCTCCTTTTGGCTTCAAATCGGAAGACAAGCTGTGGTTCTGGCTCTCTCACATCTAATACAGGTCCGCTGTGTCCTTGGAGGATCATAGATTCTATCTAGCAAAGTGACCTAATAGTGGGGATCAAAAGCAGAGAGTGGGGGGCTGAAGACATAGATGGCTCCATCAGTAAAGGGCTATCCCCTCAAGCATGAAAACCAGAGTCCAGAATCCCAGCACCCATGTTAAAAAGCTGGCACCTGTAATCCCAGCACTGAGGAGGCTGAGACAGGAAGACTTGTGGGGTCCACTGGGGAACCTGTCTTGACAAATCAGTGTGCTCCAGACACACTGAGAGACTGTCTCATAAAGAGAAGGTAGAAAGCAACTGAGCAAGACACCTGACATTGTCTTCCTATGCAGAGAAAGCGAGAGAGAGTGAGAGTGAGAGCGAGAGCAAGAGAGAGAGAGGGAGAGAGAGAGAGGGAGAGAGAAAGAGGGAGAGAGAGAGAGAGGGAAAGAGGAAGAGAGGGGAAGAGAGAGAGGGAGAGAGAGGGGGAGGGAGGGAGAGAGAGACAGAGACAGAGACAGAGAGAGAGAGAGAGAGAGAGAGAGAGAGAGAGAGAGAGAGAGAGAGAGAGAGAGAAGCCCAGAGGGATTACTCAGATAACTGAGTGTTGTTGGATCCCAGAGATCCTTCACTCCCTACTCATGGATGGAGATAGCCAGCTTCACTCTAGAGCCCTCAAACTTAGGTCTGCACTGACCTTGCACACATCCACGGAGTAACTAGAGATGATCTCAGTTTGGGCCTGAATAGGCCAGAAACAGGGTGAGGATCCAAGAAAAGATGTCACAGCAGGGAGAGACACATCCCAAGCTCAAGGTAATAGCCAAAAACAGATATGTACCCAAGTGCCTAGACCTAGGACAAGCATGGGAGGTGCATGCATTCGGCTGACCAGCACCAGCAGAAGGAAAGCTTGGCAGCAGCTCCTCCACCTGAGAGCCATCTCTGCCAATTAGGACTTGGGCTCTTGCAGCTGGTGTATATGAACCAGGTCATAACACCACATGCAGGGCTGACTCTGGCTGTAAAAGCTAGAGAACTGTTGGGTGATCAAAGAAATGATGTGGAGAACTGAGAGTTCACCGGTGGGACTGCAACATCCCCATCTCTTCTTGCCCAGCAGATGCCTATACACCTCCTGGAAGGCAGTCCCTTCCTCATTGTCATCATCCTCCAGTCACTGATGCTTAGGAACCATCTGGAGCCTTAGTTCTTGCCTCTTTAAGCATCCGTGATTTTTCTATCCTCCACCCCACCCAGAGGTTCTCATATACAGCAACTACAGTAATTAGCCCGTAGGTCTGTCTCCACTCTCCTCCTTGAAAATGAGAGCTGTGTCTTACCGCCTTGTGTTCTCAACACACGACTCAGGATCAGCTTCTCAGTAATCATCAGTAACCATTAGCTGACTTAGCCAACTGCGTTTGTTAAAGAGAACATCATTGTCTGTGTGTGCCACTCATATGCATGTGTGTGTGTGTGTGTGTGTGTGTGTGTGTGTGTGTGTGTGTGTGTGTGTGTGTAAAAGGTATGTACATATGTGTTTGGTGCATGTGCACCTGTGTGCTCATCACAGTATGGAAGTCAGAGGTCAATATCCCATGTCCTCCTCTACAGCTCTCTATATTAACGATTTTCCTGATGGCCGTGATAAAATATTATGACCAAAGCAACTTGAAAAATAAAGAATTTGTTTTGGCTAAATAAAAGTTCCAGAGAGCTAAAGTTCATAATGGTGGGACAGGCAGGGCAGCAGGAGCAGAAAGTTGTCCGGTCACATTTTTATCAAATACACAGGAAGCAGAGAGAGTGAGCAGGAGGTGAGGTGAGGTTAGAAGCCTTCAAAGTCTGACCCCCCAGTGGCATATTTCCCCCCACAAAGCATCACCTCCTAAAGCTTCCTAACTTCTCAACTGAGAACAAAATGTCCAAATACATGACGATGTTGTGACATTTCTCAAACTACCTCTCCCACTTGAGTTTTTGAGACCTGTCATGGAGCCTGGTGCTGGTCACTTGATTGTACTGGTTGGCCAGGAAACTCCTAAGCTGCACCTGCCTACCCTTCCATACTTGGGTCACTGGTATGCCACACCCAGTGTTTACCTGGATTCTGGACTGTAACCTCCGGTTTTCACTCTTGTGAAGCAAGCACTATATACACCAAAAAATATCCCCAGCCCTTGTTTTCTTTAAGGGAATAAAATTCCCTTTAAAACACAAAGATCTCAAAAGTTCTCTAGAAAGTTAATACCTCAAGATTTTGACGAACGTCCCTTAACCAAAGTGACCCTTAAGACCAGAAACTAAAATAATAATAATAAAATATGTTTGACTTAGTTATTTGATCTAACTAAGAGGAGGAGGATGTCTCAGAGAGTTTATTTCCAACTTGGAGGCCTTCTCTTGTCTCACAGATATAACACAAAACAAGGCCTCCCTGAATCCCATTGAGTGGCCACAAAAGATGAAAGCCCACTGATGAGTAAAAGACGAGGCAGAAATGGCGTGTTCAACAGTAATCCCCTTTTGTTTTGCCACCCCTAGCTCTGAATGAGGAGGGCAGCATCCCTACTCCATCATCTGGCTTCAGCCAGTCAGTCTCACTAGAATCGGCAGGTCTAATGGAGGAAAATCACTTGATCCCCAAAACTGCTTCCCTTCCCAGCAAGGATCAGTTGGCGCAGGCTAAACTCGGGCCGGGCCTCTCCTGCATTGTACAGGTAAACTTCCTTGGCTTCTCATTACATCAAACCCTGATAATCAAGCATCTTTGTACTGGGTCCCATTGCCTACTAGTCTTGCCACCCTGAATAAGCCCTATCATTTTTATCAGTAAATAAAAATCACATATGCCCTTCATGTGTGCCAGGCACCATTCCAGTGGAAATACAGTGGGAGGGTGGGTGGGTGGGAGGACAAACCCAGTCTGGCTCCCCTCCAGCCTTAACTCCCATTTTGGTAAATGGGATTCTGTATACGAGGCTCTAATTAGGAATAAATGAAATAATATATGTCAGATACTAAACATAGTACCAGCTAAATAATATAGACATTGCATAAAAGATGATCTGAGTTTTGTTTGTTTTAAGACAGAATCTCACTATGTAGCCCAGGCTGGCCTCAGACTCACAGAGATCTTGCTGCTTCACCCTTCCAAGTTTTGGAATTATAAACATAAGTCAGTTCACCTGGATTAAAGATGTCATTATAATGATTAATTAGATGAGGTAACATCTAAATGCTACAAATTAGAAAATATAATTATATTACTATAATGCAGAGAGTTTTTAGAACAAATTGTTAAAGCCAATATAACTTTTCAACTAATTAAAAATGAAAACTTAATAAGCTGTTTCCATTCCCTGGCTACTGGGATCAGAGCAACAATGAACATGGATAAACAGATTATCTCTGTAGTAGGATATAGAGATCTCTCGGTACATGCCTGAGAGTGGTACAGAGGGATTGTGCGGTAGAGCTATTTCTAACTTTTTGAAGTACAAATTGGACTTGGTGGGTTTGTTGTTGTTGTTGTTTAATGAGGACCCAATATCACATGATGGATATGGGAGGCACTGGAGGAAAGAGGATGAATATATGCAAAATATATTCTATGAATCTCCCAAAGAATTAATAATACATGTTAAATGTACACAAGACTGTCATGTACACAAGAACCATGATGCAGTGTTTGGACTTGTGTTCTGAATCTTCTCACTTCTGACCATCTTGCTTTAAGTTCAAGGTATGGACCACCAAGCCTGGCTATGTGTACTCTCGATTCAAGTAGAATCTAGAGAATTCACGTTTAAGTAGGCTTACTTCCCACACTCCCCACAGGCACTCCCTATGCCCAGATACAGCACGTGGCTTGCAGCTGTCAGAAAGACAAGCCCATTCACCTTTGCTTTAACAGGAACATGCAAACATGGGTGCTGTGGTACCATTTTACATTTGTCTATCTCCTCACCCAGAAGTCAGGTCACTGAGAACCAGAGCCATTGTGTACCTTAGCTTTCTCCCCTTACTGACCTTCAGCTCAGTTCCTGGGATGTAGTGAGGGTTTAGTCCACAAACGTTCATTATTTAAAACATAACTGTTAAATGAGTGAATAGGAGAGGAAAAACAGAATGTATTACTTAAACCCTCATCAACTTCTTATATGTAAAATAAATCACGTTAGACACACAGACAATGATGTTACTATTTATCAAGGGTTCAACAAGCATCTAACAAGCACATGATTAACTGTTGTATGCACAGCCATGTGTGAGACTCTGTGAGTGACAGAAAAGCAACATAGAGCCAACTCTGTGGTAGAACATGTGGTTGGCATGTGTGAGGCCCTTGCTTCCATTCCCCATCACCACTAATTAAGTAATTAGCTAATGAATTAATTAAACAAACATTTAGTTATATATGATATACGCATATATGTATGCATATGTCACTTAGACGTCCTAGGCACAGTATACAAATGTTCAAACTTTGAAGACTACCAGACACTTTGGCAGGCAGCTTACACAAGTGTACCTGTCACTTTAAAATTACAAAGCTGAAGTTGAAACTAGGTGTGGTGCATGCCTGAAGTCAGTTCCAGGAACTCACAGACTAAGCAAGATTAGCAGCTGAATCTGGGACCCTGGGACAAATAGCAAGACCAAATAATGTGGGGGGGGCTGAAAGTAGAGCATTTGATTGATCAAAAAACAATAACCAAGATCTCTTGTACATTCAGCATTTGCCAAATATTTTTCAAGCATTAACTACTTTTATTCTCAAACCTTCATTAACTCCCCTGTGGCTGTGAGGAGAGACCCAGATAGAAGCGACTTAATAAAGGATTTTTTTCGGCTCACAGTCCCAGGTTGCAGGCCATCGTGCTGAGGACACCAGAACAAAAGAAGCAGGTCACATATAGCACACCCATGCTTGGGTGAATGTGTGCTGCTGCTGCTCAGCCTGCTCTCTCCATCTTACACAACCAGAAATCCTCAGATAATGGTCCCATCCACATTAAAATGGGTCTTCTCACATCAATTAATTAACCAAGATAATCCCTCACATCACACTCAGAGACCTATCTCCCAAATGATTCTAGATTCTGCCAAGTCGACAATTAGTACTACTCTTTGTGTGACATTATGAAGGACTAGTTCACAGATGAGAAGAACTACTACTAAATAGATCAAATGATTTATCCAATATGAAAACAAAATCAGATGAGGAGGGGGACCCTGTTGGTACCCTGTGGTACCTTGTGCTTCATTAACCAAACAATGGGCATGATCCAGAAAGCAGAGTGTGGGCAGAATTCCAAAGCTGCTCACCTGGGCACCATGGCACAGGGCAGAGCACCCCATGAATGGCAGGGACTAGGCAGCTAGCAGAGAGGACCAACACAAAGTGTCTGACAGATACCATCTTCTCTTTAGTGATTCTGGTTAGGTCAACAAAAGGAAAGTTGAAGCATCCTCTCTTCTAAGCTTTTCTCTTCCTCACTGTCTTCCCCAATACACACACACACACACACACACACACACACACACACGCACATATATGCACATGCACACACATACACATGCACACACATGCATGCACACACACATACACATGTTTGCACATGCACACACATACACACACATGCACATAATATATATGCACATGCACACACATATACACACATGCACACACATACACATGCACACATATACTTGCACGCACATACACATACATGCACACATGTGCACACATATACACACATGCACACACATTCACACATGCACACACATATACACACAAATTCTTTCTTGAAAACAAAAATAAAGGTAGATAGATATATTGGATAGCCATTTCCTCTAACACAGCCATGCCTAAGTATCCCCAAGCAGTGCCATCAACTGGAGACCAACATGAGTCTACGGGAGACATTCTTATTCAAGTCATCACGGGTTGATAGAAGAAATACAAATTAACCTGAAAACTGCAAACCATTCAATTAAACCCCAAACTGTTTTATAAACTACAAAACAATAGCACATTTGTAGGTCAAATGCAGTAAATTAAGGCCATGATTATGAATCTTGCCAAAGATTTCTTTGGTGAAAGAATGTACTATTGTGTATATTCCAAGATAGGCCACACTTGCCTTAAGATCAAAATCACATGTTAAAATAATGAAATTTTTTCTAACTTTGTGACAGTCCCAGTGAGATGTTTACATCTGCTATGTTCTTTCTCCTAACAGACCATAGTGCAAAAAAGGCTCACCTGAGACGGAAGGTCTTTATTCAGTTTGTTGCTGGTTTTGTCATATTTACTGCTGTTGTTGTCATCCTGGTAATAGGGTATCACTTGACCATGTTTTCAGAAACTTCCTGATAATCAATATACATGCCATGTGACTGTCCAGATAGTGCCTCTCACTGCAGACTGGAGACATGTGCAGTGATAGCACTCTGTGAAATGACCCACACAGAGGCCCAGATCCTAAGTACCATCTCTCTGATATAAAAGACCTTGGCCTGAGGATGTGCACAGTTCCAAAGACCACTTGTTCTCAACAATAGGCCAGAAAAGGGGTGAAGTAAAATTTTCTAGTGCAAATTAAACAGCCAGGCAAGCCATGTACTGTTGTGAATTAAATACTCACACACACACACACACACACACACACACACACACACACACACACACACGGAATATATTCTGTATGCACATATACAACTAGCAGAGTCACTCTTACATATAAGCCAAATTGAAAAGGTAAATTCCGGAAGATGAAATTAAGCACAGTCTGGTGATGAATGCATATAATCCCAGCATTTGAGAGACTGAGACAGGAAACTGCAAGTTCTAGGCTAGCCTGAACCATGTTGTAAGATTCAGAAGAAAGAAGAGGAGGGAGGGAGGGAGAAAGGAGAAAGGAGAAAGGAGAAAGGAGAAGGAGAAAGGAGAAAGGGGAAAGGAGAAGGAGAAAGGAAGAGAAGAAGAAAGGAGAAGGAGAAAGGAGAAAGGAGAAGGAGGAGAAAAAAAAAAAAAAGAAGAAAAAGAAAGAGAAAGGAGAAGGAGAAGGAGAAGGAATGGAAGAGAAGAGGAGGGGAGGGGGCTGGAGAGGGTCAAAAACAGGGCTGAGGAAATGGCTCAGTCAGTGAAGGGTTTGCTGTGCAAGCATGAGAGCCTAGGTTTAAGTTATAGAAGCCACATTTGAAAGGTCATGTGTGATGACTGGGCCTTGTACTCCAAGTGCAGAGGAGGCAGAAACAGGCACATCCCAGGGTTGACTTGTCAGCCATTGTAGTTTAATCACTGACAAGCTTCAGACCTGTGGGACACACTTCCTGAGCAATGGCACCCAAGGTTGATCTTGTCCTTCATATGCACACACATGTACATGTTCACACAAGTAAATATACACACACAAAAATGAACAGCAGCTGGCTATAACCCAACACCTGCTCCCCACATAGCACACACCTACAAGCAGAACATTACGATCTTCATTTCTCAAATTATCTAACACAGGACCAAGGGCTTTGGGGAGGAGAGTGTGATCAGACTCACAAGCTGGCATATTGGATGACTGTGGGGGTGGAGGACAGAGTATGAGAAATGCCTCTTCAGGCCCAGCAAGGGAATGCAGTTACATCATAGGAGGGAAAAACCACTTCAAAGCCGAGATATTGGCAGCCTGAATCCCACAAAGGACTGAGCTGAAACACTACCTATTTCACCAGGCCTGGAGCTAAGAGCTAAACAACTTAATTCCTCCACTGAGCCTCGGTTAATGATGGAGGCCTGGATCTCCCTGGCCCACCCGGTGCAGTTTGTCTTTATGTGGGAGCCTCATATTTTGGAAAGCTATATAAGATGATGGAAAGGCACAAATTACAGGCATGTTTTTATAGGAGAATAAAAGGGCATAACATTTATTTTAGTCCTCCCACCTGCAAAGTCCTTTTGGAATCCCCAACCAATGGAAAACTGTTAGGTGGGAAAATGGGAGGAGCAGGGCAGCCTTGTAAGACCAGGAGGGGTTCTGGGATTTGCCTCTAGACACACAAATGTAAACTGGTCATCTTAGACAATCATTGTTTTTCATGGGGAAGTTATGAGCATGTGCATTCGTGTGTGTGTGTGTGTGTGTGTGTGTGTGTGTGTGTGTGTGCGTGTCTGTGTGCAGGTGTACATGTATGTGAGGTGTATGTGTGGTCATTTGTGCACATGTGGTGTGTGGGTGCTGGGGCACATGTGTGGGTGTGCGGTGTGGTGTGGGGGGTACACATGTGTAGTACAAATGTAGAGGCCATGTGCCATTCCTCAGGTCCTGTTTGCATGTGAGTGTGTGTCTGTGTGCTTGTGTTTGTGTGTGTGAGAGAGAAAGAAGACAGACAGACAGACAGACAGACACAGAAAGACAGACAGAGCGAGACAGAGATAGAGAAAGACAGATGCAGAGAGAGAGAGAGAGAGAGAGAGACTGGCCTGGAAGTCATCACATAGGCAAGTCTGACAGACCAGTGAGCCTCAGGGACCCACCTGCCTCTGCCTATCAAGCCCTGGGATTACAAGCACAGGCAACGACACTTGGCTTTTTTCTATATGAGTTCTGGGGGCTTGAACTCCGGTCCTCATGTTCATAAGACAAGTGCTCCCCCAGCTGAGCCATTGCTTCAGCCTTCAGACAAAAAATATTATATATATAAAAAAATATATATATATATTATATATATATATATTCTTACTTTATTTATATATATATATATATATATATATATATATATATATTCTTACTGTATCTCTACGTTGAGATTGAGATTCTGCCAAGGAGCTCCAAAACCCAAGACCAGCACTTCATTTTAAAAGAGTCTAAAGTATTAAGTTTTTAAAAAGCTAAAAAACAAACAGAAGTTATCACTATGTCAATTTGAAAAAAAGAAAAAAGAGTCCTAAAAGCATGCTGAAGGAAGCACACAGCAGTAATGTGTGGGGATTCAGATGGGGCTCAGTCATTCCTGCTCAATTTGCTGAAAAGCCTGTTATATAAAAAATAATAAGTCTGTCTTTTAACTTTAAAAAAAAGACATGACAATCTCCCTCTATGTCTCCAGTATTCCTACCCCTCTGTCTCCTGTTTTTGTTGTTTTTTTTTTTTATACCTTCTGTGTTGCTATTATTTCCAGCTTTAGAATGTGGTTTCTTTAACCTGACTACTGTAAAAGCCCATATCCATGCCTAACACCTGTGAGATTAAAAAAAAAAGAAAATTCTGCAAATTGCATGGGTTGGTCAAGCCATTTCCCAAAGGCCTATCATGTTTATAGACATCTGTCATGGACCAGAGGTCTAATGGCTCATGTATTCATCTACTTCCAAGAAAACAGTTGTTTAAGAGTTAATTGCTATATTCTAGGTCTCCACCAGGAACTATTTAGTGAAATAACATAGTAGATATTGCATGAACATTTAAGAGTTGACTTTAAGCTGTACATAAACTACAATTTGAGTCTGAACATGGCTTCCTACCTCCAAGGTCCCAAGACACAGGCAGGGTGGGTTGTGCATAGGAAAATGTCTCCTCACCTCTTTACAATAACCCAGAATAACTACTGGCAACCAACTCCAGCACAGTTCCAATCATGTAGGAACTTCATGACGGGTGAATTTCACACTCACATCAGGAAGCCTACGGTGTGACTTCCTGGAGACCTCTTTCATGGCAGAAGCCAGTGAGCATCAAAGGGCATGTGAGCCACACAAAGGACTGTGAGAATAGTGTTCTGAGGTTGAACTTAGCCCTCAAAAACTTCTGAACTCATGCCATTCTAAGCAAAGGCCCCTGCAGAGTCTTGGACACACAGCGAGCAATGACTATGGTCACTTCTACAAGCCAGCTGATTTGCACTGCGTTTCCAAATGTGCAGGGTGACTGTAGCCTGCTGCTTCCCTGACTGCTTCCTGTGACCCCACAGTCGCCAGGAAAGCAGTCACCCAGGCTTTCCCACCCTCTGATAAATTAAGGGGTTGCACATTCACAATGAAATTGGGGGTTTGCCATTTGTTTATTCTGAATTATTTTTTGAAATAGAGACCTGCTGTGTTAACTTAGGCTAGCCTTAAACTCTTGACCTCCAGCCTCAGCCTCCTAAGTACTGATGTCTCAGGAGTGCATTCCACCACACACAGTTCACTGGCATTTTTAACAAAAGTTTGGGTGTGAGTGGCACAGCACCAGACCTTGGTAGCAAGAAGGCTGGAGCACGCTGTGACTCTGTTCTCACCCTCAGACTGGAGAGGCTGCCCCTAGACTGGGCTCAGAGGTGTAGTGGCAAATGCCCAAAACAAATTGAATAGCTATTTGCCAGGGAATCTGCTATTATTGTCAGGCCCCTCTTCTACAGTTCCCCCTCACTGTGTGATGTTAATAAAGGAGAATCACACACACGCACACACACACACACACACACACACACACACACACACACACACACAGCAAAATCCCAGTGAAGATTACTATATACCTAAGCGTCCTTACAAGCCAGCCACTGTCCTTCACTTTGACCAACCGCCTGCATGTCTGTCTGGGCACCACATGTGAGCCAGATGCCTGAGGAGGCCAGAAGATGGCATCAGATCCCCTACAGCTGGAGTTACAGATAGTTGTGAGCTGCAAGGGACATTGGGAATTGAACCTAGGTCCTTTAGAAGAGCAGTCAGTGTTCTTAACCACTGAGCAGCCATCTTTCTATGTCCATAAGGTATATATTTTACTCCCCCTTCATACAATGTCCCACTTGCTTGTTTCTGCCTGTATGATTATTTATCAGATGACTGTCATGTATTGTTGAGCCCACCATGTGTGGGGGTGGGGAGCAGTTGCCCAGTTAAGACAGGTTCTGTTGCTGAGCTGACCTGGAATTCCTGGGTTCAAGCCAGTAGCTGGGCTTACAGGTCCACACTAGCACATCCTACTCATACTCCTAGTTTAACCAAAACATGACTCACTCTGTAAACTCGTGCAAGCAGGGACCCTGTCCCCTCTCATGTCTGTCTATACTCTCATGTCTGTCTATACTAAAGGACTGCTTTAGTTTCCTCCTCTGCCTGAACTCTGGGTAGAGATGCCCAGGGTCTGTCCTCGGAAAGTGTTTGTCCAGTGTGGGTAATAAACTGGGAAACAAGTAATTAGATCGAAGCAATCAGATGTGGGAGAGGCAGAGACGGGGACCCAGGTCCACTAAGAGGAATCTCTGTTTACAGTGAGGGAAGAGTGATGTTGGGCACAGGAAAACTGGGAGGACCTGGCAGGTGCCATTCTGTTGAAGTCCCCTCCCCCAGTATGCTTGGGTGATGAAGCCCACTCTTATAGACAGAAAAACCCGATTCAGAGATGGGAACGGACTTGCCAGAGATCACAGCTTGTAAATCTTGGCCTCAGAAGTCTGCTGCCTTCCTAGGCAGTCTGACTACCCAGAGCCACTTTACCCACAGCACGCCTCTATTGTTCTAGAGGACCACCTGGGTCTGAAGATCATACTGATGATGGCTTGACCTCTAGTGAACAAAGAGAGGTTTGGTTTCCTGACTGGTTGGGTTGGGGGGGGGGCTGGAGGGGAGGTTGGTTTTTGGTTTTGGTTTTTTGGTTTTTGTTTTTTATCATTCTTTAGTCTCTTCTGCCCTCTAGTGGTTTTGTAGAGTTTAGCACACAGGCAATTTTCTTACATCAGGCTAAAATGCTAGGCTATACATAGTCTGACTCCTTCCTTATTTAAAAAAAAAAAAAAAAAAAAAAAAAGTAGGTATACACACACACACACACACACACACACACACACACACACTTAATAAAAAAAATTCTTTAAAAGCAAAATAACCCTTAGTCTAAGAGTACTTTTTAAAATTACTTGTCAAAAAATAACTCACTTCACTTCCCTCCACATTAAAAGACAAACCATCTATCCAGCTAGAGAAAGAAGACGACTGAGGAGGAGTATGAGTGTCCCAACCTCTACTGCACACATGGAGGTCAGAGTGCATGTGCAGGAGACTTGGGTGTCAACATGGACCCTAAACCTAAGGCACAGGAGAGACCATGAAGGAGCCCTGGACGAACCCACTGCTTAGCTCTGGGCCCCTGTAACCTACCCACCTGGCTACAGTTTTGCTGGGTAGGATCAATGTCTTATCCAGCCACAGAGTGCGTGCTTGGCTGTCTCCTGTGTGAAGGCTACAAGCGCATGGGTACCAGACCTCGACCTTGATCTCAAAGCACATATTTGAGCAATGGCTCCAAACAGCAGTAACTATGACCACTGCATTTTATTCTTCAACGTTCTAACTTCGGATGACTGCAAATGAGAAATGGGTGTTCTGCTGATGCAGCAGAGGAGAGCTAGGAGCAACAAAAGACTGCTTGCTGCCAGGAAAACTGGCCAGCACTCATCGCTCTTAGTGAAGATGGTAGGAAAATGCACGTGTGCTGAGTGGAAACAGAAGGCAAGGGAGAAACTGCACGGGGGAGCTGGATGGCGATGTGTGTGTTGCAAGGAAAATTCAACTTAGAACCTAGAAGACCACATTGAGTTCCTTCTGTGTTCCAAACCTCTCCTGTGACCTTGAGAAGACCTTGTCGCCATGCAGGGTCCCAGTCCCCTCCACTGCACACTGCTACACTCAGTTTCTAACCGGATGTCGCCCTTTGGAGATTAAACATCTTAAACTGTTTCCACTTGCTTGGACTTGGCAAAATAACATGACCTCTTAAGATGGAGCTTCTGTCTCAGGTGTGAGAACAATTTTATATCTTCTACCCACATGCTTGCCCCTTCTTGCATATCTCTGATGTCAGAAAACCCAATTCACACATTTCAAAACCGTGTCACTAAAAAAGCTATCTGCAGATCTAGTTAACTTCTCTCACTCACTCAGTACCTGCTAGTCATCAGCCTAACCTCAGCATCCTAATCTCAGGGTCAAAGAGAATACTTCTAACACCCTGTTAGTGTAAAAGCTTTTTAATGTTTAAGGACATTTGTCAGCTTCCTGTGCACCTGGTATTCATAGTCACCTTCAGGATATCCTTGTCCCATTTGGGTTTTATATCTTTCACCAGCCCAAGAATTCTCTTCTGTCACAATCTTTTGTGTGTGTGTGAACAGAGCAATTAGAGAAACTGGCCCAGAGTATAGATGCTGAAGCTAGACCACTTATATTCAAATCAAACACGCCTTGTTAGAGTTGGCATGACTTTGAACAAATAATGTCACCTTGGACAGGAACTCATACTTCCTTCTTTCTCTCATCATCAAATTTGGATTAACTGAGTTAATAAAGTCAAAACATATTAAAATAGCATCAAGCACAATGAAAGTGTTCATCAAATTATAGCTATCATTAGGATTGCTGTAATAACAGCTTCACAAAATATAGCAAGTCAATCGCCTCCCTTATCCTTGACATTATATGTATATTAACGACACTGTGAGAATGTCCTGTTTAGTGTATCTGAAGTGTCTGTGATGCATGAAAGGAAACTCAATAAACTTCACATCAATTAAATCAACCACTGGCTCAGATTTCTAAGTCATTTTCATCTCTCTAACACATAAACCCACTTCTTCAATATTGTATTAAGAGGGCTAACCCAAGCTTATATTCAAATTTATTATATTTCTTTATCAGAATCAATGCCCTCCCCACTGACTAAGATGGCTTACAATTTGTAGTGATCCACATTTGACATCACCCCCCATGTTTCAAGGCACCTACAAATTCCACAGCCTAGTTCTGGCCAATAGCTGAGTCATGATTAGACAACAAAGATGAATAATTTGAAGGAAATATAAAGTTTGAAGGGAAGTAACACTCCAAAAACAATGTCTGATATTCTCAGAGAAAGAAATAATGGTGCCTCCCTAAAAGAGGAACTGTGTCCTTTAAACAGGGAAAACATGGAGGAAACTGGCCAAGGGTTCTCAGATGTTGACCTAGGGTAGCAAAGGTGATGAGTTAAGGGAAGAGATGAGAAAAGAAGTCCATGACCACAGAGATGGCTCAACAGTCAAGAGCACTTACTACTCTTTTGGAAGACCCAAATTTGGCACCCAGTGCCCATTATCCATGGCTCCAGGATCAAATCCTCCTTCTGATCTCCCCAGATACCAGGCTACATGTGGTGCACATACATAAATTCAGGTTAAACCCTCATATAAATAAAAGTGAATTATTTTCAAAAAAAAATTTTCAAAAGAAGCTAGAGCTCTTCCAGATGAAATAGATCCAAAAGCTGGAGCCATGGAAAAAGAGGAAAAATACACTGGAAAACTTGAGATTCCATCAGAGGGGTTGGGTATCCAAACAGGCAAATTCAGAGAGGACCTGGGAAACGGGTCCCTAGAAGCCAACCCAAAATCACCTAAAAAGAAAGGTAAGGGGCCTCCAAATAAGAAAAACATCTGACTCAAAATGTCATTTCCACCAGGTATTCTTCACAGTAGAGGACAAGTTCACCCAGATTAAAGGATGTCCATAAGGCTTTCAAAGGGGGAAAGCACATATAAAACCCAAGAATCCTACAGCTTAAAACTCCCATTAGTTGCACTGGAGACTAGAAGGTAATGGAACAATGCCTCTAAGCCTCCAAAGGAAAACTGGCCTTCAATGCAGAATTCTTTACCCAGCTAAACTATCAACTGACAAGACAGAGTCTTAGGTGGTTTTTTCTAGAAAACAAGTCATTGTAAAGCTTGGTGGCTTTTTAAAAAATGTAATTTCTCTACATTCCACAGATCAGCTAAGTGACTTTGCTAGTCTATTCTGATTTGGCAAACTTTATAGTCAAGTAATCTTGGTCTCCATAGCATAGGATGGCCTCACACATACTCCAAAAGGCTAGCCTAAAGTAGAAAGTGGGTGGTCCTGTATTGTTACCATTTGTCTCTGCTCCACTTGGTCTCTTGTTTACCAGCAAACTAACCTTTCTCCTGTGGCATTTGGGGTTTCCAAAAAACAGCATGAAAGGGTGCAGTCCAGTGGGTAAGCATTTTCTTTTATGTCCAATGTATTGCTATTGCTCAAAATCAGACAATATAGTTAGGGACCACATAACAAAAAAGAAAGCAATACCGCTATTTTGTGAACAAACTACAAGTAAACCAAAAACATTTTTAGAATCCATGCTCTTGAAAATAAGCATCCAATTTTCAAGATTTTCCAGAGGGTTCTGTAGACAGTGCCCCACCAAAACAAGATAGTAAAGCAGGGGTGGGGGAAGACCTAAGATCTAAAATCTAGAGAACAGGGTTTCCATCACAAAGTGGAGTTTCCATAAATAAAATTTTTGGAGCAAACAAAAGATCACTGCTGTGTAATAGCCCAGAGAGCAAGCAGTTCAAACCAGAGCTGGCTGGAGCGAGTCAACAGAGACTTCCCAAACAAGGTCCTCCAGTGAACAGGAAAGAGATTTTGGACATTTGGGGATAAACGGTTGTGGTTACATTAGTGAGACATAAATAGAAACTCAAGTAGACCAACATTAAGACAATTTCATTAAGCCTAGGAAAAACAAAGCATTATGTAAGAAAGAAAAGTGTTTGTAACCAATCATTCTGGTTTGCATTTACCACTATGCTTTGGAATTAGAATTTCAAATCAGTGAGAAACAAACTTTTTTAAGACATTGTTTTCATTCAGTCTGTCAGACCTTCCTCTCTGCCCAGTAGTAAATCCTCTAACACCCCAGGAGAACACCCCAACTTTCCTATTGTCAGTGACTAAGACTCAGACTCAAATTCTTATAAACCCCAGGCTCACACCAGATTCAAAACTCAGCCTCTCACTCTTGATTTTGCTCTCTGTGCTCACATGGCCTATGGCTCAGGAGAAATGGGGCAAAAAGAAAAACACATTTTCATTGCAACATTACCCTTTTCCTTCTTCTTGGGTTCTGATGGTTTAGGGATAGGAATAAGAAAAAGAAATGAAGATACTGATGTGCAATACCATGTCTTTCTTTAACTGGAGTCATTACAATTCTCTTTCTAGCCACCTGTGACTACCCACAAAGGTGAGGTGTGTAGCCAATGTCCAAAGCTGACCTTTGACTAATGAACTTGGACTATGGCTAATGAGCATAGTATCTAGAGAACACATTAGAGTCCTACTCAACACCTTTGACTAATGTAAGAAATCCTATCCTGGTTAGAACACTTCATATTTCTACTACATATGGTCCATCCCTCTTAACTTCTTGATGAAGGAGACCCCCTCACCCTGCATACAGCTCTCTAGGTCCATCCCTCTTAACCTCGTGACAATGGAGAGCCCCTCATCCTGTAAGCAGCTCTCTAGGTCAAGTATCAACCAAAGGTTGGAGTCTAGTCACCTTCTTCAGGTTATATACTACTCAGTAGAGGCTCACTTACCCTGCAGGCTAACTGGTGCTCGTACGGGGTCCTTTCTTTGGACCCTGAAGTTTCCCTCCCATTCCTCTCCCTTTCTCAGATTCAGGGAGCTCAACAAACCCAATGCCTAAGGACTGAAAGATGATTCTCCTTACCCAGCGGGTATACCAAGTCTGCACAGATGACTGACTGGGAAATCCCTTTGTTTGATGTTGTGGAAGCAAATAGTACCACTGATATTTATAAGGAACCACTGGTTGGTCCTCTTGTTCACTGCAACCTGAGACTACAATAGGAGAAAAAAAAAAGGAGTTAAATTATCCCTATTAGCAGACGTGACCCTATACTCAAAAGACTCTAAAGACCTCACCAGGAAACCCTGAGACCTGATGAGCAATTTCCCCAAAGTGGCAGGCCATAAAATCACGTGTAAATCAGCTTACCAACACATCAGCAGTGAACTAGTCAAAAAAGACATCAAGAGAAAACTTCTACTCACAATAACTGGGAATAAACATAATTAAGGACATAAAGGACCTCTATAATAAAATGTGGGGCTAGACAGATGCTTCAGAATAGTTTAAGAATGTAAGCTATTCTTGCAAAGGACCCAGGTCCAGTTCCCAACACCCTTATCAGGTGGCTCACAACCTCCTGTAACTCCAGCTCTGGGGATCCAGTGACCTTCACTGCCTCTGCAGGCACCCGCACTAGTGTGCAAATTCCCACATACAAAGTAAAAGCCAGATAGAGTGGTGCACATTTTTAATCCCAGCACTTGGAACACAGAAGTGGGCAGGTCTCTGTGCATTCAAGGCCAGCCTGGTCTACACAGTGAGTTCCACGTCAGCCAGAGCTAGATAGTTAAAACCCTGTCAAAAAAATTAATAAAAGGTAAAATAAAATATTTATTTTTAAAATGCCTACCTGCCCTTAATCCCAGCACTCATAAGACAGAAGCAGTTAGATCTCTGGGAGTTTGAGTCTACATAACCAGTCTCAGGGCTAAATGGTGAGATCCTGCCCGCCCCCCCAAAAAAAAAGCAAGCTAGTTGGTTAGTTTTAGCTTTTTTGTAAGAGTCATGTGAGCAGAGGAAGCCTCAATTAAGAAAATGTCCCCCAACAAATGGACCTGTAGGCAAGCCTGCGTTGCATTTTCTTGATAGACAGTTGATATGAGAGGGTCCAGAACACTAGGGATGGTGCCACCTCTGGGCAGGTGGTCCTGGGTGCTATAGGCAGAGCAGGCTGAGCAAGCCATGAGGAGCAAGCAGCTGAACCGCATTCTTCAATGGTCTCTGCTTTAGGTCTTATCTCCAGATGCCTGCCTTCAGCTCCAGCCCTGACTTCCCTCCCTGGTGGAGTGTGACATGGAAGAGCTGTAAACTCAAATGAACCCTTTCCTCCCCAAGTTGCTTTTGGTTGTGATGTTTATCCCAGCAAAAGGAACCCTAACCCAGATGTGTGCCATTCAAAAGCAACATGAAAAAATGGTCTTCGACAAAGGGTTGTCATAATTTGTGTCATAAGTGCTTCCTAGAAGCAGATGCAGAATTAGGCAAAAACAAATGTCTGACTTGTCCATTGCTAAGACTTTTCATTTGCTTCTTGTGGGAATCAAGATTCACTAGACTCAGTGCAGTTAAAGTAAAGTTTATCTGGGGAGAAGTTACTTACACAAAAGGCAGGTGATCGCTGCAAGGCCCCTTCTAAGCATCCACACGGGGCTGCTGTCCATGACCTGGAAACAAGGGGCATGGCAAGTGCTGCAGGCGTGGTTGGGGTGGATACCTCACTACAGCTTCTTCTTTAACATCTGCAAAGCACCATCCGCCAGCACCTCTGAGCACTACTGCAATGAAGGAGGACCAAAGAGCAAGAAATGCCACTGCTGTCCTGTGAGATCCCACAACCCCATCTGGTCCCCTCATCTACAAATGAAGAAAGAAAACCTTCATGAGTTCTAATGTGGTGTCCACCTCTAAATTGTTACGATTTTAAGATTTACGCAATAACTGTAGGTATTTAAGAGCCATAAAAATCTGATTTAAAAAAAAAAAAAAACTTTAATCTCAACAGAAAACTTCCTAATTAATCACACATGGCAGACCAAAAACTCCCCACCATTCCTCACCCCTAAAATACTCCTATCTTCATGCCTAGATTCTGTGAATAATCACCGTATGTAGCAAAAGAGGCTAGATTATAGACCTAATATCTGGGGGATTATCCTGAGATATCTGGATGGATCTATTCTACTTAACTGAATCATTAAAAGCAAAATAATTCCTTCATCCGGAACAAGAAAGCCCCAGTAGAAGAGAAATCCAAACAGATTTAACAATTAGAAGGTCTCAGCCACCCTTGCTGGAGGGGTCATGTGATACAAGCACCTCTGGGAGCAGAGACTGGCCTGAGACAACCAGCAGAGACTCGGGGAGCTCAGTCCTACGAGTGCAAGGAAGTGAATGGGGCGTGGATGAGCCTGAAAGTCCATTCACCCTCAGAGACTGCAGAAAAGCAAAAACCCTGCCAGTAAGTCACCCTCAGCCTGGTGAGACCGCCTGAGCAGAAGTTCCAACCACAGGGTGAGCCTGGACTGTGACTCACTAAAACCATGCGACGGCAACACGTTGTCTTAAGTGTCTGCCAGAAGGAGGACAGAAAACTGGAAAGGAGGGAGGGAGGGAGGGAGGGAGGGAGGGAGGGAGGGAGGGAGGGAGGGAGGGAGGGAGGTTAGTATTCAGGCATCTGTATCTGTACTGGCCTGTCTTTGGGGTTCTGACAGGATACACCCTCAGCTGCAGCCACTAAGAGAGAGCACCACCTGTGCACATTGACTACGTTTCCTTTTTAAATGGCCCTGCCTAACTCTAACTCCTCTCTCTCTCTCTCTCTCTCTCTCTCTCTCTCTCTCTCTCTCTCTCTCTCTCTCTCTCTCTCTCTCTTTCCTTTTTTTGTGAACCCTTCTCCTAATAAAAACCCCCTCTGCTTGAACCTTGCTGAATGGCTTCCTACTCTCGAATGCTGCTTTTCCCAAATTACAGCAGGATGGAAGGAAGGAAGGAAGGAAGGAAGGAAGGAAGGAAGGAAGGAAGGAAGGAGGAAGGAAGAAGGAGGAAGGAAGGGAGGGAGGAAGGAAGGAAGGAAGGAAGGAAGGAAGGAAGGAAGGAAGGAGGAAGGAAGGAAGGAAGGAAGGAAGGAAGGAAGGAAGAAGGAAGGAAGGAAGAAGGAGGAAGGAAGGGAGGGAGGGAGGGAGGGAGGAAGGAAGGAAGGAAGGAAGAAGGAAGGAAGGAAGGAAGGAAGGAAGGAAGAAGGGAGGAAGGAAGGCAGCTATATGCTATGCCTTTCTCACCTGTTTCACCCTGGATTAATTTTTGACTGCCATCTATGAACTCAGTAGGCTCTGCCTGTTCCACTTAGAATCAAAGGTGTATACTCAGGGCTAGGGCGACAGCTTCATGGTTAAGTACACACTACACAAACAATGAAGACCTGAGTTTGAATCCCCAGAACTCAAGTAAAAGTCAGGTGTGAAACTGCACATCTATAATTGCAGTACCCCTATGGTGGACCGGGAGATGGAGATGGGAGCTCACCTGTGTGGAAGTTCACAGGCCAGCTAAGCTGACACATGCAGCAGGCAAGAGTCACACAGGGAAGAGAGAGAGCACCAGCCCTCATCTGTCCTCTGGTCTCCATACTCACACTGGCATGTGTGTGCTCACGCTGAAGCCACAAACACACCCAGGGCATTCCATACATGTACACAAAACACTTTCTAAGAGGTGCACTGATTATGTATAAATAGCTTCCTTAGTATTCTCCCCTTTTATTATTTGTTCTCTAAAATTACTGATACTAACACCACTCTGATAGTCTTTGTATTTGGCAATTATCATTAAGTTGTTTAAAGAGAAGAGCATAATGTTTGCTTTTGGTTTTAACATTTCCCAGTTCTCTGCCTCTTTATTTCTTCATTCCATTTTGTGCCTTAATAAAAAAAAATAAAAAATAAAGGGAGGGAGAGGGGAGAGAATTTGTATCATAAGGGCAGCTTCCAGGTTTCTATCATTAAGAAACTCTTAGGCTTTTTGCTACGACTTCCTCTCAAAGAGTCAGGCCTCAGCAAATCTATGACCTGACACTGCTCCCTCTCCAGAGCAATGTTTGTTCCTCACTGATCAATGCCTTTGTCCTACATGGCACTAAGTGCCAGCCCATGTTTTTCTAACTTTGGGTCGTGACCCACAGGTGCATTGTAAAACTGATGCAGTCGGTCATGACCAGAATGTTTTTAACGTGAACTAAAATTGAATGAAAAATATAATAGCACACCACACATAATAAGTATTTTTTCTAAAATGTTTATTAAAGTTATATGTGCCTTTGTACAGGTGGTAAGTAGCAATGGAAATACCATTTTTATTACAGATTATCATTTTTTAACAATTAAAGCTGCTGTTTAGGGTACCTTGTTTCATTTCATCTTCACTCGGTAAGACTGAACTAGACTAAGAAACAAACACCCAAACTCCCACAAAATGACAGACCTGGGTCCAAACCTCAATCCATTGTCTCCAGTCTCTGCTTTGATTTCTCCCTCACAGGACTGAGGAACGAGAGAACATATTCAATACCATCTCTGCATGTTTTGAAAAATGCTTCCATACAAATGTTCTACCTTATATTCTTGTCTGCATGGACCAGCTCCACTTCCCATCTGATCCAAACCACTTCATACACAGCCATGATTAGGACAAAAGCTAGTTGGAAAGGATTGAATTCTCTGTTATCTTTTGGCTTCAAGTCCTTGACAGGTAGCTGGGGATAAAGCTTGGTTGCTACACTACTCTACTAGCATATACCAAGTACCATGATCCCCAGTATCATGTAAACGGAGCATGGTGGTGCACACTTGTAATCCTAGGACCTAGGAGGTAGAATCAAAAGGATCACAAGTTCAGGGTCATCCTTGGCTAGAGTTTGAGGCCAGTCTAGGCTATAGGAGACTCTAGACCATGATGACCCACAAAGAGCTTTAGCTGAAACTTGGTGTTCAGAAAAAAATACCAAAGTCAATATAATTTCCCATCATCTCACAGTGCTTTCCATAAAGTTACTATCCATATCAACTATTAATTGGGCTCTTCCTTAACTCAACATTTCATCTGCCCCAACACTGATTTCCTCAGACCCTACATTTCCCTCCAGTTCACTGCTCCAACCCAGCTGGAAGGTGGCTCAGCAGAGGACTCAGTTACTACACTGTCTGTTACTAACACTGCTGTCTTCCAGTGGTCAGACACCAGTGTTAACAGACGACCCACTCAGCTCAGGGGAACACAGCAGGGGAAATAGAGAGGCCCCGGTCTAAAAGCCTTGCCACTAGAGTGTTAATTTTACATACAACCTTAGAAACAGTGGTGGGTTCTCTGCTATTCCTCTCAATATGTGTCAAGTGTCTAAACCCTAATTTGTTTCCAGCAATGTGGATTCTGAGGATATCAGGGAGCAAATCCTACATATGGGACAAATCACAACTTCATGCTGTTTCTCCCCCTCGCTTCTATTAGAAACATTGCTAGAGGACTGGGGAGATGAACCTTTAAGTAAAGGGTTTACCTTATGACCACAAGCACATGAGTTTGATTCTCAGAACTCAAATTAAAAAAAAAAAAAAAAAAAACAGTCATGGAGACCCAGGTTCATAATCCCAGCACTGGAGAAGTATAAACGTGGAGAGTTCTGGAGCATCCTGGCCAACCGCCCTAGCCTCACTTGGCAAGTTCCAGGCTAATGAGAGACCCCTGAGTCAAGAAAATAAAAAAAGCAGATAATGCCAAAGGAATGACATTGAAGACTATCTTCTGGACTGCATACAAATGCGCGCATGTGTGTGCACGCACACACGCACTCACACACGCACACACACACGCAGGCACATGTGCACAAACACGCACACAGGCACGCACACACACACATTTACATGAGCATCATGCTACAGGCACACATGTGTATGCACACACAAAACAAATGTAAAGGAAAAAAAGATTTTAAAGGAAATATTGTGTTTTCCATGGTATTATTTTCCTTCCTACTCTTTTTTCTAGAAATGGGGGACTTAACACAAAGAAACTTCTGAAGACAAATTGAAATTAATTTTCCAACCTCAACTGACTGACTTGAGCTATATGGATTTTTTTTTCTCCAATAGTAACACCAGATCTTCTCACACCATGTAGCGTGGTGTGATTAACTTTTCAAGTGATTTTGCAGATCTGACAAAAACAGATCAATAAGGAAGAAAGTATCTGGTCCCCTCTCACTCCAACACTTGACTCCTGTCACGTTGCTTTGCTCTGTCGCCTAAAATGCAGCTGTGGCTTGCATTCTAGGTGAGCCTACTTAACCCTGATGGTGATATCTGCTGACAACCTGCACACAAAGAAACATAAGTTGAAATTGAGTTTGAGAAGTTGAAGTTCTATGCATGTTTAAACAAAAAGTGTATTTCTTAATTACAGGGTATTAAATAGAACCTTGGTTCCTCTGGCCCTTCCCCAGGGGCTACACAGGGCAAGCAAAGTCCTTTTATGTATCTGCAAAGCCTTTGTTTATACCTAGGGACCAACTGAGCTGCACTGCACATCCTCGATTGCTTGTCAGTCCTGTCAGTCAGCAAGGAGGCAGGAGTCGCCCAGCTCCCTGGAGTCCCTCCCCTCTATTCTCCAGAGTTTCAGAAGTGTTTTAAACTGCTTTAATAGACCACTCAAGGCCCCCACTGGCTCCCTCCTTGAACAGAGGAAATTCATCAACAAGCCCCAGGAGTGCCCCCTGGGAGGACAGGATTTTCAATGGAAATCCCTCAGTGATTTCAGTCAAAATCCCTTTGGGGCTCCATGATGACCCAGTGTAGCCTTCCAATTGAAAGTTTCAATCATTTTGACCACTTTGGCCACATAGGGATCAACCAGCTCTGATTGGTATTCAGTTTGAAGAGTAAGTACAACCAAACCACTTGGCAGAAGCCACACCTCCTTGGTAAAATTCTGATTAACAATTTTCCCTGAAACAGATCAAAAGAAATGACTCTGATACAAAGCAAGGGGCAGAGATGCTCAGGTGGTCGAGTGCTCGACACATAAGGATGAGGGCCTAGGAACCACCTAAAAAGCCGGATGCCCCAGGGCACACCTGTAAGTCCAGAAGTCAAAGAAGCAGAGACAGTAAATCCCCTGGAGGTCATGGACCAGTCACTCTAGTTGGATCAATGAGCTTCGGGTTCAGTGAAAGAGAAAGATCCTGCTTCAAAAATTAAGGAGGAAAGCAAGTAATCAGGACACCTGATGTTAACCTCTGACCTCTACACACACACACACACACACACACACACACACACACACACACACACACACAAAGCCCAATTGGATGTCTCTGAGCATCTGTGTCTGTAACCATCAATCTCACAAGAATGATGACTTCAGTTACCACGGCCAGGGGATACCACTGACCACACGTTTCAGGGAACTATCACCACCCACCCACCCCCAAAAAAGGACTGTCTGTGCTCTGACCTCACCCCTAAGCAGTTTGGGCCATTTCATCTGTTAAAAATACCCCAGAACTGTCTGGATTTCGGAAACAGCAGCTTAGTTGTAGCCAATGTTGATGTCATAGAAACAGCCAACAAATCAGGCGACACGGATTCCAGTCCAGCAACCCAGCTAACTAGAAGAGCCTCCTGCCTCCTAAGGGACTCGAGGACATGCTCACAGACCTTAGGTGAACTGCCCAACAGCTTTGCAGCAAGGGAGATCACACTACCAACTGTGCAGCTGCTTGTCCCTGTGATCACATGACATGTGCATGTAAACGAGTAACCCCGTTTTCTTAAAGACAGGACCCGAAGCCTTCCACAGCACTGCCCAACTTTCTCCAGCACCCATCAGATTTCCAGGGCCCAAGTCTTCCCGGCAGTAATGCATGAGGGTTGAGTCTCCCAGCAGACAACTCTACATTCCTCATTCTTGGCAACGTGGAAAAGTTTGGCTTTCCCACAGACCTGATCACCACTATTTGAATAATTACCCTAGATAATCACCACAAACAAACTTCTCCTCCATAATGGATGCTCTCCCATCCCTCGTTTTAATGTGATTCACCTTCTTCCAAGTAAATATTATTTTCCAGTGCCTGGTAAGTTCCAACTTTGCTCAAAATTTATATATTACTTTTCCATTATCTCAGGGCAGCAATAATAATAACAATAACGGTTATAACATCTTCCTTCTAGAAGAATCCTGGCCACTTCTTACACTTCTCTGGTTTAGAATTCTCTGATGGGCTTTTTTTATTTTCTTCGTTGTCCTCCTTCTCCTTAGTGGAAAATGTTACTTCTAACTGCTGGATTTAATTTAATTTAATTTAATTACAGCATTTTCCACACATGCCCACGGGCTCTTGGTAATAGTTGCATTTTTAATAAATCTAATATATAATAATGACTTTGTTTTTAATTTTCCACTGAGAGTTGGATCCTGAGCTGAATACGAAGCTCCAGACAGGGGCGTCTGGTTCACTCCATACGATTGGGTTTCAGAAAACTAACAGGCTGCTAATTGGGAAATGGCTACACTCTCGCCCTCTGTCCCCACACACCTGTGTTTAATGTCCTCAGCCAGCATCCCATGGGGCATGAAATGACCAGTTGTTTCAGTCAAAAGGATCAAGGCAGTTGTGCAGACTCCTAGGGCTGGGCCCTGATAGTAAAAGGAAGGTGTTGCATGGTTGGTAGCCAGCACTGTTACACAAAGAGACTTTGTGTCAAGACTCCTTGGCCATGATCTGTACCCAGTGACCCACCATTCCAACCTACAGCAACAAGGCAGTGGACCAACTCTGAGCTGTTATTAGCGCCCAGCCAGGAGCTGGATTTTAGTGACCGCTCTCTTTCTTTGTAAAGACCACCATCAACATTCCTTGGCATTCCACTTTACAACCATCTGTCCATGTTCGTTTGGCTCAGTTGTATGGTAAATGAACCATGCTGTTCAGGACTTTTTCCTGTCTTACCTACGTCTGGTGCTCATCAGAGAACTCGGCTCTACCCTGTGTCCTTAATGACACTTAGAGCTGTTTTATACATGTATCAGGCACCACCCTGAGCAAATTACCCATACTACTTCACGAAGACTTCCCATGCACCCATATCCTGAGTTAGTGAGTTGTTTTCCTGTGACAAAATTCCTGACAAAATCCACTCAAGAAGACAGGGGTTTGTTTTGGGCTCATAGAGGATACCATCCATCGTGGCCAGGAGGCATAGCCAAAAGAACAACACAAGGCAGCTGGTTACATTGCATTAGCAATTAGGAAGGAGCGTGCACACAGGAAGAGGCACCAGGCTAGCAAACCTCAAGACCCACCTCCCATGACTCACTTCCTCCGTACATCTCCCCTCACCTCCCAGAACATTCCCTAACCTTCCAGCACAGCACTGCCAGCTCAAGACCAAGGACTCAAACCCAGGAACCTATGAGTTCAAATCACAACACTCACCGTCCTACAGATGAGGAAAACCTATAGGTGTTTAACAACTTCCTTAAGTTCACCCTGTTGGTGAAAGGCAGAAATGTCCAACTGTATGAGCTCTTAAACATCAGTCTGAGCTCACACACACTGCCCAGCAGTTTCCCCAAAGCACTCAGGAAAGTTCCAGTACCACCCTCTGGGACCAAGTGAAACAAATTCCAAAATGCCTGAATAGTGCCTAAAATCTGTCCATCTGATGTCCAGCAGCTGATTAAGGCAAGATAGGTCAGGGCCCTCAAAATAAAATCTGAGAGAGAGAGAGAGAGAGAGAGAGAGAGAGAGAGACCCTGCTACAGTCTCTGTGTGACTGTCACAGAGCATGCCTACTTCAAAAGGATGCTGCCAGGGACCTGCTCCATTAGGGCGCCCAGCTGACTCGCACTTGCACAGAGGCCATGCAAGCAAAAGCTTGAACAAAGCCCTTCAAGTCTTCACAGATACCTTACCACCATCATCCCAGAAGTCAGGGATAAAGGAACTTTGCCAGGAACACTACGAAGCCATTCACCTACTCCTAGCAACTAGGCGACTATTGTAAGGCAGTGTTGCATAGTGTCGCATGGCTTTCCAGGTTCTGATAAGGGATAAGACTCTGTTCAAAGCAGGGTGCAGACTATTAAGCCACTAAACAACAATTTCAGAATCGGGTCCTCCACAGGGCACTCCCAGCCCTGAGTGTGTCTCCATTGTTCTTTCTGGTCGTGCTGGCTACAGGCCACAGGGAACCAAGTGCTTGCTAGTTCTTTTTGCTGTTCATGTAAGGAATAAAAGGTCTGACTCTAAAAGTGGCTTGTTCTGCCTTACCAACTGAATTAGCCAAGCCCTGGCCTTACACTGCACCTTGTGAGCCTTTGAAAAGCTCTCCTGTGGAGTTGGTCACCTACTCTCAGACAATACAATAAAAATCAGGAAAAAAAAAGTACTTTAGTTAACAGCTATCTCAGTACAACTGATGGTATAAACAGATGCAAAGGTGTGTGGGAGAGAGATGGACAGAGAGATAGACAAACAGAGACAGACACACAGTTCAACTGGCAGTGTAAATGGATACCAAAATGTGTGTGAGAGAGACAGAGACACAGAGAGAGAGAGAGAGAGAGAGAGAGAGAGAGAGAGAAGAGAGAGAGAGAGAGAGAGAGAGAGAGAGAGAGAGAGAGAGACAGACGGACAGACAGACAGACAGACAGACAGACAGACAGAAGAGACAAACACACAGCCCAACTGACAGTGTAAATGGATATGAAAGTATGTGTGTGTGTGTGTGTGTGTGGAGAGAGAGAGAGAGAGAGAGAGAGAGAGAGAGAGAGAGAGAGATACAGAAGCAGATACACATACAGGTTATATCAAAAGAATCTGACTGAGAAGGTAGCTCAGTTGGCAGAACATTTGCATGGCATGTATGAGGCCCGGCATGTAGTCTCTGGCACCACATAACTGTTTATGACACCCACAATCCCAGCACTAGGAGGGCAGAGAGAAAAGGATCAGAAGTTCTCAGTCATTCTTGGCTGCACAGCAAGTTCAAGGCTCGCCTGGGGTGCAAGACCCTGTCTTCAAAGGAAACAGAAAAAACACCCATGAGAGTTAGAAGAGTCGCTAACAGGAGTGTTTCCCTCTCATTAAGCAAGCTGTTGGCAATTTCAGAAAATAAATGCAAATGCATTCCATTTAACAAAATTAATATTTATTGCCTATAAACAAATCCAAGAGAATTCTCAGTGGACACATGTTTCCACATCTGAATCTAAAATGAAGCATGGATTCTGCATTTCAAAATCGGCGGGAATCCAAATGCGGAGATGTGTCTGTGGATGGATCCCATCTACTCATCAGCTCCACACAAGCCAGAACAAGAAAAAAGAGCACAGGGAATTTCCAGCTACATGGAAGGGACGGGGCTTGAGAAAGGACCATTCCAGTCACCAATCATACTGATTACCAACTTGTGACTACTCCTGGTCATAGACTACATGGACAAGGGTTAACACTCACTGTACCACAAGCTCACTTAAAACAAATTTTCATGACTCAAGAAACACAAAGCAAAGGGAAATGTAGCTAATAAATAATCTAGTTACCACAAAATGCCCCATACTTTCATGAATCATACAAGAAAACAGAACAGAATAACAGCCTTAAGGATAAGGGGAGAAACCAGTGGGACATCAAATTGTCAGGGGCAGGGAGGGCCCATCTGACAAAAGGTCACATTTCCACTCTAGCAGTGTTAGAAGTGTCTTTCCACTTCGCCAACCAGATCTGCAGCTATAAATCCCAGCTGTAATTGGTTCCATGAACATCATACACAAAGGAGAAATAAAAACCACTTCCTTCTGCAAACGGTGTCTTTGAATTGCCCTAATCTTCTCTTCTCACTGGGATACACACACACACACACACACACACACACACACACACACACACACACACTTGAGAGGCATTCTGACAGACCCTTAACAAGCGCCACCCTTAATTCTCATAAGTAGTGGGTATTCATTTCATTACTTCGACTTAGAAAAAAAAAAAAAAAAAGATGAGGTCTTGGCTGGAGAGATAGCTCAGTGGTTCAGGGTTTGTCTCACTCTTGCAGAGGATGGAGTTCAGTTCCCAGCACCCATGTAGCAATCACAATTGCCCTGTAACCACAGTTCCAGGTGATCTGACACCTGCTTTGTTGTGGGCACTGAGCTCACACATGCAAAACACACACACACACACACACACACACAAATTAGAAGTAAATTATCTTCTAATGGAGCCAACAGTACAAGATCAAAATGCTTCCTGCAATCCACAGAAGGAGGGCAGGAAAACAATATAAGACTAACAGATGGGGAGAAGAGCTGTGTGATGCTGTCTTCTAGACCCAACCTGGCTAGTGCATGTGTCAACTCACAGAAGCTATGGTTACCTACATAGCCTACAAAAGAGAAAGCCAATCAAAATTCTAGCATGGATCAGGGAGAGGCTCCTAGGGCCCCACCTCAGTCAGAGGAGCTAACCATCAGTTAATGGTTGCTAAACAGGGAAGAGTCATAACATAGCAGTTAACAGCTGCCAGGGCAGGAGTTGGGGGGAGACAGACATTATCTTCAGTGGTGTAGTCCTGGTAAAGTTACCCATGCTTCTGTAAGGACCTCCAATTCACCAGGTGAATAATAGAAAGCATGAAACAAACAGAATTTCTCAAAACATAGGAGTAAAGGTAGCAATAGCAGCATGTTCAAGGTCATATGAAAACATAAGAGACAGCCAAGCAGGTAGGGGCATCTTACAGAAAAGTTTGAACTTTTTCTTAAAAGACTTTTTGTAGCTATTTTCTGAGAATTTAGACATTCCCTTCTAAGGAAAAGCTCAGTAAGAATCAGAAATCGAATGAAACTGACAAGTCTCAGGAAGTTCCTGAAACTTATAGAAAGTCATGGGGTTCTTCCCCAATGTTTTATAAGTAGGAACAGTTTTTTGAGAAGGGTCCCACTGGCACAGCTGTGGGTAACCCCAACAGGAAGCTCCATGGATGCAGTAACCACGAGTCATCAGGCATGCTGAGGTGAGTTTCTCAGTGATGCAGTAGCCTTTGAGTAATCTCTGTTCCTGGAAGTTACCTCCTGTTCACTGGTGACTAACAAAGGTGAATAAGTGTATCTCCCAGGGAAAAGTCACAAAAATGAAGAGTAATCTACATATAACAGAAAAAAAAAGTCAGAAGATGCTGAAGACAAGACCTACATCAAATATGTAGCCAGGTTCCCAGAACTGTTAATCATTGGTTAAGCCTAGAGGGTCAAATTTAAACCAAGAAGCAAAGGGACCTAAGCTGAAGAGGTAGTCTAGGGTTGGGTTGATCACATTAAAGATCTTCAGTTACACTGGGGTTAATGGGGCAATATTAACACGCCTGGGATATAATACTGACTTAGTCACTGTTGTGTTGCTGTGAAGAGACACCTCAACCAAGGCAACTCTTATAAAAAAAATTTCTTTGAAATATTTGTAGTGTTATATTATTTATTATTTATTAAAGCATGATGGGGGATTCAGAAAAGCAAAGTCAACTTCAGGCTATAGAGATCAGACAGTGATGATATACATATTTAACCCCAGTAGCCAGAAGCTAGGAGGTAGTAGTATATACCTTTAATCCTAGGACTCATGATTAAGAGATAGATGGACCTCTCTGAGTTCAAGGCCACCCAGGGATAAGTGAGATTAAATCAGTCTAAAAGAGGACAGAAGACATGCCTTTTATCCCAGCACTAGAGGGATATAAAAGATAGGAGCAGGGTCTTCAGTATTCAATAGGAGGCATCCATTCTTCAGCCACGCTGAGGAGAGGTTATAGTCTGAGGCTTGGAGAGAGCTCATAGAGATGGGATCAGCCCCTTCAGCCTGAGGTACAGGCAAGAAGCTAGTGGCTGCTGCTTTGCTTCCCTGCTCTTCAGTCAAGCTTTAATAAATCATAAATAATATATCACTACAGGTATTGCTCACAGTTTCAGAGGGTGAGTCCATTATGGCAGAAAGTATGATACAAGCATGGAACTGGAGAAGTTGCTGAGAGCTACACCCTGATCCACAGGCTGAGACAGACAGACAGACAGACAGACAGGCAGGCAAGCAGGCAGGCAGGCAGGCAGGCAGGCAGGGCCTGGCAAAAGCTTTTGATGTCTCAAAGCCTATTCTCAGTGACATACTTCCAATAAGACCACATCTCCTCATCCTTCTATTCCTTTCAAAGAGTTCCACTCTTTGGTGACTAAGTATTCAAATGCATGCACTTCTGGGGGCCACACTCATTCAATCCTCCATAGATACCGTCTTAATTAGGGTCTCTGTTACTGTGATAAAACAGTGTGACCAAAAACAACCTGGCATGGAAAGGGTTTATTGTAACTTACAGTTTAACTTACAGTTCCACATCACAGTCCATCAGTGAGGGAAGTCAGGGCAGGAACTCAAATAAGGCTGGAACCTGAAGGCAGAAGCTGATGTGAAAGCCACACCCAGTACTGTTCACCATGCTTTTCATGGCTTGCTGAATCAGCTTTCTTATAACATCCAGGACCACCCTCCCACATCCATCATTAATCAAGAAAATGCACCACAGCCTTGCCCATAGGCCAATCTCTCAATTACAACTGAGGTTCCCTCTTCTGAAATGACTCTAGCTTGTGTCAAGTTGACATAAAACAAAGATGCACATACAGAAAGGAATCTATGTGCTCAAGAAAGCACAAGAGCTGGGTAGAGGGTGGAGAAACGTGCTAATGATGGACCTCGAGTGTTCCAGCCTTAAGTCCTGGCACTCTGTGCTTCTCTGGCAAGTTCAATTCCAAGTCTTCATCCTAGTTAACTCCATAAATTCTTACATGGGCTAAACTGAATTAGGGGAGAAGTTCAGCCCTAAGTCAAGATATCTTGTTTTTGTTTTTGGTTTTTTTTTTTAAAGAAGTGTTGGGGAGTATTAAAAAAAGGTTTTCAGCATGGGCATTAAGGGGACAGTGAAGGGAAAGGCGAGGGTATGGAGGAGCAGTAGGGAGAGATTGACAGTAGGGGTCAATGAGATGGCTCAGTGGTAAAAGACTTTGGTGAAGACCTGGCACCCAGAGATAGATCCCTGGGACCCATATGGCATAATGAGAGAATCGATTCCTTGAGTGTCCTCTCAGCTCCATGAGTGGACCATGGCACACACCCAATAAATAAATAAAGGGTTTATTTTTTTAAATAAAAGGACAATTGCAAATCCTTAGGTGTAGGCTGTGGCGTCTCAAGAGTGTCATGCTTAAGTATAAAGGTGTTTTTGATGGGTCAGGCCAGCTCATTACTCCAGCAATGTCTCATATGTTGGAATTACTATTTTTTAATTATTTTATTGTATGTGCATTGGTGTTTTGCTTGCATGTATGTCTGTGCGTGTGAGGGTGTCAGATCCTCTGGAACTGGAGCTATAGACAGTTGTGAGCTGCTGTGTGGGTGCTGGGAATGAAACCCGGGTCCTCTGGAGCAACAGCTGATGCCCTTACGTGCTGATCTCTCCAGCCTGAGATTATTCTTACTAAGAGCTGTAAACCAAAACAGAACCAGGAAGGCAAGCTCTGTTAATGGGTCTAGAACATGGAGGATCTTTTTTGCGTTACATAATAAAATCAAAACTATTTTAGCTACTTGCTAAGTACTGTAATCTCCCTTCTCAAAATGCAACAATTAGCTAAGACATGGAATCGGCAGAGGCAGAGGTGGCCATCAACGCACAGGATGACTACACAATGAAAACTCAGCTACTACATGATGGGACATCATTCAGCCATATAGAAAAGTGAAATCTATAGCGAAGCAGATGGAACTAGACGCATGCTAAGCAAAACAAACTGGACAAGTGCCACATGCTTGCTCTCAAGTGAAAACTCTGCATTAAAAAAAAAAGTGAGCAGAAAGGGGCCATTGGAGAATTGGAAAGGTACAGGAAGGCTCGGGGAGGTGGTGAACTGGGGTACATGTGTAGACAGATATGTCTGGTGCATGCTCGCAAATGTCACTGTGAGTCATTTAACTTTCATAATTTATGAGCTAATAATAACAATCATAAATAGAAAATATAAGATGGGGCCAGCGGGATGGCTCAGCCGGTAAAGGTGCTTTTGCTGCCAAGCCTGGCCGCCTGAGACCTATGGTAGAAGGAAACAAATGACACCCCCCATGTCCTCTGACCCCCACAATCATGTCTCGCACACACACACACAGACACACACACACACACACACACACAAATAAATGTAATTTTTAAATATATATGTTATGTATAACATATACACAGGCACACAAAGTTTAAATATATTATATATAATACACACATACTGATTTAATCTAAAAAGTTCTATCTAATTCACATTTATTTCACCGTATTTCATAGGAACTGATTTAAGTAATAATTTTACTCAGTGGTAGAAAAACCTATTTTGAAGTGCACATGTCCAAAAACCTCCCAACCCCGGAGCCCACAGGCCATTGTTTTACAGCCTGCACATGTCTTAGCAGGAGTCCCTGTGGGAGGCTTTCCTCTTTCACCACTTCGAATTGGCCCTCAGGCACTTTTAAACTTCCAAATCAGAAGTTTCCTTTCAGTGAAGGTCAGCCCTGGAAAATCTCTCCTTACCCTGCAAAACAAGCTCCTTTCCGGGATTCCTAAACCGAAGCTAATTTCCTGAGTTTACAGAACGCCCTTTCCCATTACTGCTTCTAATTGAGGGAAGGCCCCTTTCAGCCACCTAACTGTTCCCAGTAGGACCCATCACTGCTGTGTAAGAAGCATGTCAGGAGAGTCACTGCTGATGCTCCAGGATGTTCTTATTCCTGCCAGTGGGGGGTGGGGGGGAACACCTCACCAACACCATCATTCCCTGCCTCACCTAGGCTTACTTATTCCTAGGACTTAACAGCAGTAAGTGATGTGCTGGGACCAGAAGCAAGAGGCTTGGAGGCTGGCATGTTTCTCGTTGGTGAACCGGTCCACTTCCAATCAGGACTCCCTCTGCCTTCAGGGGTAGGAGCACTATCGGAGGACTCCAAGCAGCCACAGCATCTGCGCACTAAAAAGATCAGGCCTTCTCCCATCCTCTCAAGACTGTTGTGTCTATCTCTCCAGCCAACACTGTCCTTAGGACCTCTAAAGTAGCTTATCTAGGCCAGTGCATTGGTTCAGTTTGATAAATGCACTTTCTGCCAAGCCTGAGGATTTGAGTTCGATTCCTGGGACCCACATATTAAGAGAGAAAAAACTAACTCCTCGGGGTTTTCTCTACCTTCTGCACACACACTGTGATGTTCAGGCACACTCAAAGATATAAATGTGATTTTTAAAAACTTTAAATAATAAAAATGTATTCAAAACCATAAAGCTAGAAAGAGCAAATCTACAAATCTATATAGAGTTTTCTGGTCTTGAAGACCCTGGCCTACATCCAGGGTTCTTCCACAGAAATGAGGAAGTCAGCGACTTTTGGCTGAGACCTGAGTGACATCTATGGTTAAACAAAGTACAGTTCTTTTTAAGTCTATTTTTATTTTGTATGTGGGAGCTTTTTGCCTGTGAGTGTGTGTGTGTGTGTGTGTGTGTGTGTGTGTGTGTGTGTACCACATGCATAACATGCCTATGGAAGCCAGAAGAGGTTATCAGATCCCCTGAAACTGAAGTTACAGCCACCATGTGGAAATTATAGCTGTCATGTGGATGCTAGGATCCAAACCCAGACCCTCTGAAAGAACAGCAAGAACCCAGACCCTCTGAAAGAACAGCAAGGCTCTTACCTACTGAGTCATCTCCCGGGCACCAAAACACAATTTCAATAACTGATGATGTAAAAACTGCTGTGACAATCATCTCAGCTAGAATAGTCTCAGGGTGCTTCCTTCTGGATCTCCCAATATAACACTCTTTAAATGGGAATGCTCTCACAGCATTAACTCTATTCAAATTATCTCAATACTTTTCTATCACACATTCGGAACCTGTGGCAGGCGGATATTCAAGCCATTATTTTTTAAACAGGGACCTATTACCCCGATTCTGGACCACTCCATGAGAATGGACCACTAGGTTGCAGTAGACAGTGGTGGGCTATGAACCTTCACCCTGGGCTGAGAGTGCCCTCCTCACTTTGGTCCCAAAACACATTTTATTAGTTTGTCTTTTGGAGGCAATGTTAGTGTGATCCTTAATTGATGTCCACTGTTACTTTTTTTTTCTAAGTTTGGAGGGCTTGGTTTTGGTTTTTTTGTTTGTTTTAGAGGGGGTTTGGGTTTGGGTTTGGGTTTGGGTTTGGGTTTGGGTTTGGGTTTGGGTTTGGGTTTGGATTTGGGTTGAAAGACCTGGAGAGCGTGGACTCTCACGCCCCGACTCAGGAAAGCTACCCGCCCCCAATCACTCATGAGAAGCGGTCTTGATGCAAAAGCATGAGGTTTTTTATATTCCATGTGCACTGGGGTCCACAGCCACTCCATGTGGGGGTAGAGGACTGGGAACCCTGGGTACAGAATTGAGACAGCTTTTATAGGGTTACAACAAAGCCCTCGCATTGTAAACCAATCATCTCATAGCATCCAGTGCAGACCAATCAATTTAAACTATCCAAGCCCGCACTTAGCTCAGGAAGTCTGCTTTTGTGCGGGCTCCTGGGTGGGGTGACAAGGCTCATTTCCTGTGTTCAGTCACTCACATGTGCTGTCGTAAACAAAAAATGTGACCTTTTGCCTACTCACTGCCAGGGGTCAGGGTCTGGAAGTTAAACTTCTAGCTTCCTGGGGTCAGTGGAGAGTTAGGCTAAATTTTTTCATCCTTACAGGGTTTGGGTTTGGTTTGGGGTTGGGGGTTGGTTTGGTTTGTTTTTTTGGTTTTTTGAAACAGGGTCTCTCTGTGTAGCCGCCCTGGCTGTCCTAGAACTTGCTTTGTAGACCAGGCTGGCCTTGAACTCACAGAGGTGCACCTGCCTCTACCTCAAGTGTTGGAACTAAAGGCGTGTACCGCTACTTCAGGACCTAACAGTTTAATTCCTTTTCGCAAGGAGGAAGCTGAGCTGGGCGTAGTCTCGCCCTGAGGTCTCCATTCTCTCTATTCCATGTAACAGCAGGCTTTCCTTCCCTCAGTTTATCTCCTTGAACACAGGACTTAGCTCCATTTCACCTCCCGGTGCCCCTTTTCTCCCCAAACTGTACATTTTGTGTCTTTTCCTTGCTCAGTTTGCTCCTTCCCATTTTATCTGAAAAGCAAACACTAATAACCACATGACAGAGTCTATCTATGCTAGGCCAGTTTAAGATTTAGTCCAAATAGAATTAATCCAAATCTTTTCCCTTATACCTCAGGAAGACTTTTTAGACAAGAAAAAAAAGCAGCCACATTCTTTGCCAAAATATCACAAAACTGGCCTCTAGGCCACACACACTAACATTCTTCCCATCTGAAATCTTTTAATCCAGGCCCCCACACCCCAAATCTCCCTGAGTACCTCTGTCTTCCATGTTCCTACTAGGATGGCCCATTAAGCCCCACTTAAAACATTCAACTGCTTTTCTCATCCAAAGTCCTAAAATCCAAATTCCTCCAAACAAAAACATGATCAGCAATACCCCAGCCCCTGATACCAACTTCTGCCTTAGTTAGAGTTTCTATTGCTGTGAAGAGACACCACAACCACAGCAACTGATAAAGAAAAACATTTAATTGGGGCTGGCTTCCAGTTTCAGAGATTCAGTCCATTATCATTATAGTAGGGCATGGCAGCATGCAGGCAGACATGGTGCTGGAGAAGGAGCTTAGAGTTCTACATCTTGGTCCACAGACAGCAGGAGGAGACTATGTCACTAAGCCTAGCTTGAGCATATAACATCTCAAAGCCCACCTCCACAGTGACACGCTTCCTCCAACAAGGCCACACCTCCTAATAGTGCCACTCGCTGAGAGCCAAGCATTCAGACACATGAGTCTATGGAGACCATGCCTATTCAATCAAACCACCACAGGGAGGAAAGGTTTTGTTTCATCTTACACCTCCAGGCTACAGCTCATCACTGAGGGGAATCAGGGCAAGAAACTGGAGGCAGGAATGAAAGCAGTGCTACCCCTCATGGCTACCTCTGTCTGCTTTCTTAAACAGTCAAAGACCACCTGCCCAGGAGAGGTGTTGCCCACAGCAGTCATTAATAATAATAATAATAATAATAATAATAATAATAATAATAATAATAATAATAATAATAAAAGCCCCACAGACTTGCCTACAAGAAATCTGATAGAAGCATTCCTCTGCTAAGGTGCTCATTTCCAAGCTGACTCTACATTATGTCAAGGTGACAAAAACTAATCAGTGTAATCGACCCCTTGTCAACTTAACACACAAACACATCACTATTAAACCATAACCTCTTTTTTTATTTATCCCCAATATTTCATGAAACTGTCATAATATAAAACATGGTATAACTTTTAAAGTCCCAATCTTTAAAGGATTCAAACACTTTAAAAATTCAAAGTCTCTTTAACACATCTAAAAGTTTCTTAATTGTGGGTTCTTACAAAATCAAAAATAAGGTAAATACTTTATTATTCCAAGAAGGGATAGCCAGGACACAGTTACAATCAGATCAAAGCGAAACCAAAATCTAACAGTGTAAAAAGCTCAAAGTCCAATGCCTAGAACTCACTCGTGTCTTCTGGGCTTCAAAGATCTTGAATAGGCCCACTTATCCAGTTTGCCATCCACAACACACATGTGCATGCACACGCAGACCAAGAATCTTGTCCCACCGGCTGGCTCCATGCTGCACCTGCCACTGTCCTTGGTTCTGTTGTCTTCAATATCAGGCTGAGGCCTTCAGCAACTTCACCAATGTCCTCTTGGCCTCTCTTCAAGGACTACCCTGACACTTAGTGACAAGCCTCAGTTCCTCTCCATGATTCCTTCAGTCCTAGGTCTTCCACTGCAACCAATGCTTCACCATCACTAATTGCCTCTCAGTGAAGCCTCATCAGCTCTCCATAGACCCTTCAATCCTGAAGATTCTTACACCAACAAAACCAGTACTGCATAGAAAATTCTTATAAAAGTTTAGCTGCCAACTTGAGATGCATCCTTAGCCAACTTTGGCCCACAGATTCTGTGTGTTAACCCAGAAGGAATATTTTCCAGATGATTTCATGTCAACAATGCTGGTCATATTAATCATGGTTGATTATTTATGCCCAACTAACCAGCATCAGTTGTCTCAGTAAAGCAAAGGTTTCACTTATACAGAGTGTTACTCCAAAATATCACATAAACAGCCCTGATAGTCTCTGCATCCTCTGAAATTTCATAAGGAAAATATTAATTCTGATAGAAAGTTGCTATGAGGGTGCAACGCTCTCATCCCAGCTGGGGGGGAATCTGGGATAGCTTCTGGGAGACAGATGGTGCCAGCTTTGTTCTGACAGAAGTACAGTAGTTACATGGGGAAGGAGAATCAGTAGGAACACAGGTGTGGTCACCGAAGCTGTATGTGCTTGTGCTTATGTGGGGGGGGGGTGGCGTGCTGATGGGGGTGGAAGCTACATGACATTCATTGACCTATTTGTGCATATCCCTGCATCATTCACAAAACATTTCTCAAGATCAGCTCTGCATGTAGACACTGACACTGAAGTACATGTGGGGTCCATTATCTAAAGTTCTCAAAATATTCCTATCTTCCAAGTTCCCACAGAATATCCCTATTAACCCCTAAGCACTCAATGGTTTTTCCAGCTCAAATTTCTGAATATGACCACAACCTTCCCCACAAAACAACATGGTCTTGGCTATCACAGCAATGCCTTCTCTCTGGTACCAGATTGTACACTACCTATGTTTTTCTGTTACTGTGATAAACACCATGACCAAAAGCAACTTGTAGAGGAATGGGTCTATTTCGTCTTACACTGCCAGATAACACTCCATCACTGAGGAAAGTCAGGGCAAGAATTCAAGGCAGGAAAATGGAAGCAGGAACTGAAGTAGAGGCAGAGAAGAACTGCTTACTGTCTTGTCTCTCAACTTGCTTCCTTAAACAACCCAGGAAGCTTCTTCAACTATAAACACTCCAATGCTTGTAGACAGTGAGGCAGCAAACACGTTTCATCAGCTTTCAGTAACTGCTTTTAGCATGTATTGATGGTCTTGTAAGTTATTTAGTCTTTCTGTATTTATAAATTGGCAATAGAATTTAAATAGAAATATTTAATCTCTCCAATTTACTAATTTGTTCACTCACTTACATTAATGCATTACATTCAAACTCACAGACCTCAGTGGGATTTACTGGATTATAGCTCAATTAACACTAAAATTAGCCTAGATTTGGTTACAGGATGTGAATTCAAGATATTTGTAATGTCTATTTTAATTGATAAATTTCAACTCCATAACAGAAGTGTTGTGAGTGGGATTGATGTGCAATGTTCCCAGCAAGCTTCCGTGAGCACTTGGTCCCCAGCTGGTAGAGTGGTGAATAGAGAGCCTATGGATCCTCTGGGATATGAAGCCTGACTCAATGTAAGTGACAAGGGATAATTTTTTGGTTGGTTGGTTGGTTGGCTGGTTGGCCAGCTGGTATGTATTTGATTGGCTAGCCTGTTGGTTGATTGCTTGGTTGGTTGGTTGGTTGCTTGGTTGGTTGGTTGCTTGCTTGCTTGGCTGGTTAGTTGACTTTGAGGCAGCACCATGCTTTTTGAACTGGTGACATTCAACCTCAGCTCCCAGGTGCTGGTATTATAGATCTGCCCAAGCACACCTAGTCTGTTTCTAGATCTCCTCATGGCAACAGGAAGAGTGAGGTACAAATTTACACAACTGTAAGAGTGGGGTATAAATAGATACAACTTCTTGCCATTCATACTTTATGTTTGAAACTGATATATTGCAAAGAAAAAGACTCTTGGATAGAAAGTGCAAAACAATTATACAAATTGATTTGAAATTTTAAGTTGTTCACCAATACTCCCTGGTAACAGTACAATCTATTGGAAAGTGAACTGAGTCTGGAATCTGGGGGGAGGGGTATACTCACTTTTAAATCAGTTCTGTGGGGCAGAGGAGATGGCTCATTGAGTAGAGTGTTGGCTGCACAAGTATTAGGGTCTGAGTTTGGATCCCAGCACCTGTGTGAAGAGTTCTGGAAGTAGGAACAGAGAGGAAGTGGAGACAGAGAGAGCCATGGCTAGATGACTGGTCAGCCACCCTCAACAGCAAGTCCCAGGATCATTAAGAGACCAGGTCTCAAAATAAGATGGAGAACACTAGAAGACAAAAGAAATCAACCTCTGAACTCCACATACATGTGCTTGGACACAGACACACACACACACACACACACACACACACACACACACACTGTAGGAAACAGTGCTTACTCTAAGAATTGTCATCCTAGAAAATAGATCCAAGGCCAGGTGTTGGCTGTGCACGCCTTTAGTCCCAGCATTTGGGAGGGAGAGGCAGACAGGTCTCTGTGTCCAGTCCAGCCTGGTCTACAGAACTAGTTCCAGGACAGGCTCTAAAGGAATACAGAGAAATCTTGTCATGAAAAAAACAAACAGAAAAAAAAGAAAATATATTCAGTTACAAAAAGAACCACTCTTGTTTGTGATCGTTTGATAATTAAGTAGCTGGAAACATTTGGAGACGGGCCTCTGGTTTCCTTCAAACTAAGTTGTTCCAAGTGGGGTGATCTAACTGTAAACCAAGCCAAGGTGCCACTTTCATATTCCCAGGAAACCCTCATGCCAGAATTGCCTTTAGAAGAGGGACGAGCCCTCATTAGAGCTCCCAGAAGCAGGAATGGAACCAGAAAATGAAGCATCCTTACTGCTAGTGCATTCAGCACTAGGGCTGCAGAAAGAGGTCTTAGTGGAGGCCGAGGGTGTGTCATGAGAGTCCCCAGCTCCCCAGCCACTTTCCCCACACCCTGCTGACAGAGGCCAGAAAGCAGACATGAAAACAAGTCTGCTAGAGCAGCCGCCTCTGTGTGGCATCCCAAGAGGCTGACACTACAGGTCACAAGCAAAGGAGGGGAAATCTGGGGGGCCCCTCCTCTCACAGCCTGTTTCATTTGCCTTCAAGTGAGGCCCTGCCTTAGCCACTATCACCAAAGGCTGGTCTCGGAATCACTGAGAAGCCCTTCCCTGTTGCATGAGTGTTACGGTTTGAATAGAAGAAGCATTCCCTAGACTCTGATCTGTGAACACTTGGCCCTCCATCTGATGGTACTGTTTTGTACCTTAGAAGATGGGGCACAGTAGGAGGAGGGTAAAGTTTAAAGGGCAAACATTGGGTCCCGTTCTCTGCTTACAGTGCGCTAAGGTGTAAGCAAGCAGCCTCACCTAACTGCTGGGCACAGCCATGAGCCACTCCATCGCCATCCCTCTCCACCCTCAAACTGTGGGTCTGAACAAACCATTCTTCCCTGAAGTTGCCCCCTTGGGTATGTACAGTGACAGGAAACACCAGTGGTACAGCAGGTCTCTCCCAGTCAGAGCTGGCATCTCAGAAAGAGGTCATGTTCGCCTGTTTTTCCCTGACAGGGACTGCTAGGGTTCTCGCTCTTACAGGGGACCCAAGTTTGGTTCCTAGAACCCAAGTCAGGTGGCTCACAACTGCCCATAACTCCAGCTCTGAGGGATCCAATACCCTCTCCTGCACTCCGGAACACCTGCACACACACACACCATGCAAATATACAAATATACATACACATAGATAAAAAATAAAGCCTTTTTAATTATTCAGTGACTTTTGGCTTTAGAATATAATAGAATTTTGTGCTGATTAATATTTTATCAACTTGGAATAAACAGACACATCTGAGAAGAGCAGATCTTAATAGGGAAATTGTCTCCATCAGATTACCTCAGGGCAAGGCTGTGGGAATATTTTCTTTATTTAAGATTGATGTAGGAGGACCTGGGCCACTGTGCACAGAGCTACCCCTGAGCAGGTTGTCCTAGGGTGTCCGAGAAAGCAAACCTACCAAGCCACAAGGAGAGCCAATACTCAGCATGTCTCCACACCCTGCTTCAGGTCCTGTCCTGACCGTGGTGGACCTGAGAGCTTTAAAATGAAACATGCCTTTCCTTGGCTAACTGCTCTTTTTCATAGCACCAGAAAACAGAAATGGAACAAATCTCTAACAGTCTCTTAAATGGCCCTGAACATAACTCCGCATTTTGTACTGCATTTTTATATACAAAGTAGAATTCTCAGCATTGATGATTATAAAAACCAAAATGCCAATCATCTCCAGCTGCTGTTGAAGATGCCCAACATCCTGCAGTACCAAATAAATGATTCAGTGAAGACTTTTTTTTTAATTTAATGATTTTATGTGTATGAGTGTTTGCCCACATGTTTGTATGTGTACTGTGTGCACCCCGGGTGCTTATGGAGATCAGGAGGCAGCATCAGAACCCCCGAAACTGGAGTCACCAATGGCTGTGAACCACCATGTGGGTGTTGGGGATGGAACAAGGGTCTGGCTGCAAAGGCAGCCAGAGCTCTTAACTGCTTAGCCATTTCTCTGGCCCCAGGATTTAATTTATGTGAGACTAAACAAGTACAACCATCTTATTGGTATGTGAATTTGTTTTCATCATTAATAAATGGAAAAATTATACATACAACAAAAAATTTTTAAATAAATCTTTTTATGATTTATTATGGGTGTTTGGGTACCTATTTTATATACCTGTGTACCTGAGGTTGCATAAAGATTTCCCAGTGCAAAAGACCATGACTAGAAAAAGTTTTAAAAGCCATAGTGACTTCACAGGGAGCTACAAGCCGTCATGGGAGGCTCCAGACAGAAGCTCTGGATGCTGGAGAATAGCTCAGTGAACCCAAGACTGCGGATCCTGAGAGGGAGCAAGCATCCAGCATGGGTTTCACCACTAACGAGGGGAGGGGAGACATTGAAGTGAGATATTCACCTTGTCTGCACCAGTGGTTTAGACCACGCCCATTGGGGGTGGAGACAGGGCCCGACGTGACCTGGGGGAAAGGGCTAAGGAGGGGGCTTGGAGAGCTGGCAGGGTGTGGACAGGAAAGCATCCGGTGCAACCTGCTGGTGTTCATCTGCCTATGTTGTGAGTTATTTCTCCCTGAATAAACATCTATTCGGCCTTTTTGTTTATCCTGATCCTTATTAAACCACAATAGTCTGGCTTCCTTGAGTGGCAGGGGAGGGGAAGGGAGGCACGAGACAGGACAGACACATGGACAAGGGGAGTAGGAGGGGAGGGCAGTTCTGAGGTAGGCTAAGAATCTGTGTGGCAGTTCTCCAGGTGACTTACAGTACCAACTATAATTAATGTATCCAATATCCCCACAGTGTCAAGTGTTCTGATGGGAGAGAAACAAGTGTGTGCAGTGTGATACATTAGTTAGTATGATCTCATCACTCCATGGACACACTCCAGCGGATACAGCACCATACTGCTTGCATTAACAAATATTGTATGCAAAAAATACACATTTTAAGAAAATATTGTACCTAATATGTGTGTGCATGTGTAAAATTCCATAGTTTCTTCATACCATCAAAAGCTATCTTTATCTTTTTTTTTAAGTTTTGTGTTATTTGAATGTATGGTTGGTTTTGCAACCTATGGCTATGGAACATTCTAACAAGTTCTTAAGTTTAGAATGCTAATATAGGACGGTGCATAGACAAAACTTGTCCAGTAGGTGGTGCTGTTCTCTCTGAAACGGAACCAAGGACCCTACAGAGTAACTCTGCTTTCCTAAAATGGGCACTCACCGCTGGAGATGTGGTTCAGCTAGTGGAGCATTTGCCTGCCGCGGGATGCCCTAGAGGCACACGCTAGCAATATCAGCACTACGGAGGGAAGACAGGACAGTCAGAAGTTTCAAGGTCATCTTTGGCTGCTTGTCAAGTTTAAGGCTAGCCTTGGCTACTTTTGAGAGCCCCCATCTCAAAGCAAACCAACAAAAGAATCAGAGACAAGTGAGCTTACCATCTGTTATGTGTGATCTCATAAAGAAATAGTGAGAAGAGTCTGTTGGAAAATCGGATTTGGCAGCAAACCCAGGCATCAATTGTGGTGGATAGTGATTCGTTCAAGAGTGAAATGACTTACTCCTCGGGATTCCAGTGTCTACAGACAAGTGATAAATTCAGAAACGACAACGTAAATGATGTTTACTTAGTAATTGGAGAATAATTCTTTTTTTACTTTTGTTCTTCACAAAGTGACAGAGGAGGGTGCATTGCCATATTCATCAGCTTTCTATCGCTATAACAAAATATTGAAGACTCAAAACTCAATTATAAAGAGGAAACATTTGTTTTAGCTAGTAGTTTTGCAGGTTTCAGTCTGTGTCCAATTGCTCACATTACTTTGAGGCCTCTGGCATGGCAGGATCACAGGAACAATGGTCTCATGGCCAGGAAGAAAGGAATAGGAGGTAGGGGCCAGAGTCCCACAGCCTCATGTCCCCTGTGGTCTGTAGCATCCTGTCATGCCCTATTTCTTAAAGATCTACATTCTCCTCCCAGTATCACCAAGCTGAGGACTGAGAGCCTATGGAGAGAGCCTTTATCTATCCACACTCATAATTGTCCCCATTTCAGGGAAGGGCAAACTGAGGTCAAGTAACTTGTCTACAGTCCTCCAGCTGGTGTAAGTGACGGAGCTAAGATTTAAACCCAAGTGGTGCAGCCCCAGTGTGTTCTGAACACCCACACTAAGACATCTTCGTGTTCTCCAGCCCTGGTGAAAACAGTAATATCCTGGCACAACGTGGGTAATTACAGGAGCAAGGCGGCAAAAAGGAGACTCTCAATCCAACCTCTCTAGGTTGAAGGGATATTGAGGTTATCAAGTCCATCACCTAAACCCTTGTGTCATGTGACTCATTCACCATCTGACTCAATACAGGAATCCCTTTTATGGCTTTTCTGGGAGCTTTATTACAAACTCAGAACCAAGAGATCGGCCTCATCTCCTGAAATTGACCTCTTCCTCATGGCTGGATGTCCAACGTTCATCAGAACTGAAGACAAGGTGGAAATCTTCCCTCTGCTTCCTCCTGAGTGACAGAGAAAGCATGAGCCTGCCTCCCTACACACACACACACACACACACACACACACACACACACACACACTTTATCCCTATATATGATAGCTCTTCTTTGAACAATACACCCTCTCACTCCACTGTTTACTCTATCATTTGCGTAGACTTAACCAAGACATGTACAGTCTCTGCCTCAGTTTCCTTGTCTGTATAATAGAAGTGATCCCTTGCAGGAGAGTGAAAAATAGATGAATGAACATGAATAAAGCAATTAGAACTATGCCAAGTATACAGTGAAAGAGTGATACATTTTGGCTCTAAGGGTGGGGAAATAGTTCAACCACAGAACATCCACGGAGTATAAACCAGGCCTTAAATTTCCCCTCAAGCGCCACAAAAATGTTCCCTTTCTATCATTTAATGTCTGATTTGAGTCACTTAAAAACCTTATGGGTGTAGAGAATTCTTTTCATTCATAACTAAATTTTAAAATGATGATAGGTAAGTAGAGATGGATTGATAGATGATAGATAATAGATAGACATAGATTGACTAATAGAAGATAGATAGATAGATAGATAGATAGATAGATAGATAGATAGATAGATAGAAAGATAGATAGAAAATAGAGATGATAGGTGTAGACACTGCTATGATGAGAACTACTCAATCATACAGCAATTTGAAGTCCTGCCATTTTGGCAGCTCAGGTGAGCCTGGAGGACACAGCTTAAGGTGAAACAAGCCATGAACAAAAAACAACTGACACATGATCTCACTCACGCATGAAATTTGACAAAGTTGATTTCATAGAATTTAGCAGTATAGTACTGGAATGGAGATTTCAAAGGGCATTGAAGAGGTTGGCCATTGAGCATGTTATACTTAGAGAGAAAATATGTTCTGGTTGCCACTGTATGATAGAGTGACAATGATCTACAGTAATGTATTGTATGTTTTCAAAGAGCTGAAAGAGAAGGTTCTGGATGTGCACACCACAAAGAAAATAGCTGTTTGTGATGATGGATCTGCAATTGCCTTTGATTGGATCATGACACACATATACAAATACTAAAGCACCCTTTGTGAGTTGGGAAGGGACTCAGTGGGTGAAGTCCTTGCTGCACAACCCTGAGGAGCTAACCAGATTCCCAGCAATGAAAGCTAGGCATGGCAGCACACAGCTGTAGCCCCAGATACTGGGAGAGCAAGAACATAGACAGGTTCTGGAGACTTACAGCCAGCCAGTATAGCTGAAAATGGCATGTTCTGGGCTCAGTGGAAAATCCGGTCTCAAGATAGAGAGTAACCAAGGAAGACACCTGACAGTGACCTCTGACATCTACATGAACATTCATGGCATATACACTTACACACAGCACATGCACGTGCACACACACACACACACACACACACACACACACACACACACACAAAACACACCACACTACCACAATGTACCCCATAACTACATGTAACTATTATGTGTGGGTCACAAATGTAAAACTTTTAAAGAATTAAAATAAATAACAAATAACAGCTCAACCTACGTGTATTAATCTGGTTTCAAGACTTCATAGTTTGAAGATGATGAATCAGTTATTGCAATATCCACGCTCCTAAGACTCTAATTTTAAGGCCCCACAAATATTTGGAAGTTTGTTTGAAATTCTAAGAGAAAAGACGAATATATCTTCACATGGAGTTATTTCAAACCAATAAGAGACTAACAACTTTGCCAAAATAATCATCTCACAAACATAGCAATCTCTTGATAGGTTTCTTTAAAAACTGAGAATGACAATTATAGGAGCCAAAACAAGTGCTCTTGGGATAAAAGTGCTTGCTTCACACACCTACAGACCTACATTTGGTCCTCAGAGCCCATGTAAAAATGGAAGAAGAGAACTGGATTGTCCTCTGACCTACATATGTGTACCATGACATGTACAACCATGTGTGCACATCATATATACACAAATGCACAATTTTAAAACTCACTTATCTTTCCTATGTTTCAAGGGCAAATGGTACAATTTATTAGATACCCAGGGAACGCAGTTTGACAAACAGTCTTTTAAAGTGTCTGGGATGGCATTTTAACTAATTTTTTAAATCAGTTTTGGATACCCTCATATTTGTAACTAAATTGCAAAGTGAATTAGGTGAACCTTCACCTGTATAACATATGTTTCCCTTAAGCAGCTAATGTTTACAGAAAAACCTATTGCATCTTCATTTTACCCTATTTTCAGATGATAAGTAGGCATACATTCCAGTCAATGCAAAAATAACCCAAAATGCAGCCTAAGGTGTCATTGCTAAAGGGAGCCCAGAGATTACCCGCACAGACCATGCTGCCACCAGCCCAGCCACCATGTGGTCCCCATTGTGGTGGACTATGTCCTATGACCATGACCCAAAATAAGCCTTTCTTCCCTCCGGTTGTTTGTGGCAGGTATTTGACCAAAGTGATTAGAAAGACTAAACACTAAAGGTGGACTCTGAGGGACTGATACCCAAGGTTACCTCTGACATCTAGAAGTATATCACCATGTTCTCACCCCCTTTACTCCCTCTCCCCCCTTCCTCCCTCTCCCCCCTTCCTCCCTCTCCCATTTTGCTACAATCTTCCTTATAAATCAATAGCATGTTTCAAAAATGTAAGATACCAAAAAAAAAATGTCTCTTTCCTGTTGAGGGTTAATGGCTGGTAGTTGATTGGCTAGTTAATTAGTTTGGAATTTTCCACAATTCCACCAAGAAGTGATTGATCTGAGCAAGTGTTAACATAACCACAGCTACCAAAGTTGCAATGTTTTTATCCTAGCCTCCAACAAAAATAAAGGCGCGCTCCCTTTTCCTAGAAGCTGCCTCCGTGCATGTTGGTTTCGTATTGTTCTGTAGTCCTTTCATTGGTCCATGGGTTCCCTGAAGAGGTGCCCAGGCAGCCATGGCTCCTCTCTAACAAGTGTGAGTCCAGCGCCACTGACAGGAAGGGGCTCAGCCAGCGCTGCTCTAACAGCCGTCAAAGAAAAACACTGGCACTGAGAAGACCCGGGCTCCTGGCTTCCTGTGTAGGACAACTCTGTGCAAACGGTCCCACGCGCCTAGGGTGATCGCTGAAATACTTCAAAGTCCTCAGATCAAAGGAAAACCACAAGAATCCCCTGTCCTTTATCCTCTCCCCACCCTCTATCTGAGAACCAAGGTTCACTCTTTTCTGGAAAATCGCCTTCAGGAAATGATTGAAGCTGAGCAAACTGACTCCCAGGCTCTGTCTCTGGGGTAGTTCCAATCCCGCAGTTTTTTATGGGCTATTTATCACACCAGCATCTCACCCCAGAGGTCAGTGAGTCTGACTGTTATTACCCTTCATATTTGCTTTGGCAGGGCTCAGTTGTAATATGAATTTAGTTAAATATAACCAAAATATAAGTTGTTGATGTATGTAGACTGAATCTACAAGTCTCAGTAAAAGCTTGTAACTACGATTCAGGTAGGCAGGGGGAGGACACGGATGTCTGTGCAATGTTCACACAGATATCTCTACCACCCCCTCCAGTAGCCACACCACCAGTCAATGATCCTGTAAAGGTATATTGATCACTTGTGGAGTGAAATCATATATGTATCTCATCCAGCAATTTGATTCTGCCAAAGAAACACTTAGGATCAAAAGGTTTGGGGTGGGGAGGCAGAGAGATGGCTCCTTCAGCAAAGCATTCACCACACTAATATGAGGGTCTGAGTTTGGAGCCTCAGCACCCACAATAAAAAGCCGGGATTCTGCAGCGCCTCTTTTGGCCTCGGTGGGCACTGTGGGCACACAGACATAACCTTCAGGCAAACACTCATTCACAGCCCTGGTGCTGTGTGGGGCAGTGGGAGGAGGGGACAGAAGGGTCATGAGACCTTGCTGGCCTAGCTGTAGGGTTAGTGAGGGATTCTGACTCAAAGGAACATGGTGGGTCCTGACAGAGTAAGACATCTGACATGGCCTCCTCTGGCATCCCTGAGGGAGCACACAGGGACAAAGCAAACCACGTGACTTCCCTAGGAAACCAGCCCTTGGACAACAGTGTTGGTAGCAACACTGTTTACAGAAGTGAAGTCTAGAAATCATCTTAGACAGGAAGCCTCCATGAGTCATCCCAGTGAACCCCTGGCAAGGCCCTGTGCAGCTTGTCATTAAAGCTATCATGCCAATGCATTACATACTCTGAGTCAACCCAACACCCTACAAGGCAATGCATCCTTTCCTTGTTTCTTTTTTGACCCGCAGGAGTTACTGAGTTGCTGAATTTGCAAACATTTGGGTATTCTACTGAAAATATCGAATTTCATGATGGTCAGATAGAATACTCTGTAAAGCATCAAACTTTTTTTTTAAGATTTGTTTATTATATATACAGTATTCTGCCTGCATGACAGAAGAGGGTACCAGATATCATTACAGATGGTTGTGAGCTACCATGTGTTTGCTGGAAATTGAGCCCAGGACCTCTGGAAGAGCAGCCAGTGCTCTTAACCTCTGAGCCATCTCCACATCTCCAGACATCAAACTTTTTCAGTTTAATAAAAGGCCCAGCCCGGCCTTTCACTCCCAAGTGCTGAAATTGCAAATGTCAGCCAACATCTCATCTCCAGCGAGAGGTCTGTTTTTGAGGCGGAATGTCAGAAGTCATTTGGTTCACATTAGTTGACAGTGTTGCTTGTATCTGCTGGACACTTGCTGATTTATTTTCAGGTCCGTGTATCAGTTGTGGAGAGAGAATTACTGAAGCCTAAACTCCAGTGGTGGAGCTCACTTCTTCAGGCTTCCAAAGCATGTCTTAGGTACCAGTTTTAGCCCTGATAACAAACAATAGAATAAAGAGCATCTATAAATTCCAAGCTATTCTCCAAAGCAAAAACAAACAGAACGCAGACATAAACTATCTAGAAAAATCTCTTGTGGGGGGGATAGAGTTTTTGTTCCCTCAGATGAACCCCAAACCACAATGTCTCCATTCTGTCTCTATTAAGCTGGCATAGCACAGAGGGTCAAAGCTAAATCCATCTTTATCATTCAAAAACAAAAAGTATGGTAGTTCTACTCTAATTTGGGAATGAGTCTATATTAAAATTCATCATCAAGTATTTTAAATGCCCATAGTATATGTAAGATAATGGCATTAATGTCTGACAATAAATTATGACTAAGAAACAAAGCTTTGTTTCAAATATTCTTTTGTAGGTTTTTGTTTTGTTTTTGCCTTTTGAGGTAGTGTGTTGCAGTGTATCTAGACTTCACACAGTTTCTGCTTTATAATGCTAAGGTCAGAGGCATGTGCCACCTCAGAAGTTCTCAGTTATTTATAACAAAACGAAATGGCTAAAAGAAAAGAAACTATTTTTTAAATGTGTAAGATTTTTTCAAGGTGAGAATTCTATTTTAATTATGTACATCAGTCCTTCCAGAATCTTCTACTTTCATTTTCTATTTCACTAAACAAGGTCAGACATTTTACTTCACATAAGGAGGGTCTGGAAAAGATTATTGGTGAATTGAATCATATGCTAAGACAGTGAGATTCACCAAGTTAAATTTGTTCAAGACAAAGTCCCCCAGCCCAGCCTCTAGGCCCAATCTCTCTGCTTCCTGGTCAACTAAGATGTCCACCACCACACTCTCCCTTAAACTGTGAACCCCAACAAATCCTGCCTCTCTTAACACAGAGAACATGTACTCATAACACACACATAAAAAAAAATAAATGTAAGCACACATAAAAAATAAATGTAACAGGAATTATGATACAGGTGTGTATTCCCAGTGACCCAGAAGCAGCTCCAGAGGCTCAATGAGAACTGTGAGTTGAAGTCCAGCCTGGGCAACATCATTAAATCTCCCCCATCTAAAAAGCTAAGGATTTGTTTTATGTCTATGAATATTGTTGCTTACATGGATATATGTGTGAACCATGTGTGGACTTGGTGTGTACAGAAGTCAAAAGAGGGCGTCAGATCCCTTGGGAACTGAAGTTACAGATTTGAGCCACCAGGTGGGTACAGGGAATTGAACACAGGTCCTCTACAAGAGCAACAAGTGGTCCAAACCACTGAGCCATCTCTTCAGCCTTTGTGACCCTTTGCTCACATCCACCCAGGAAAAGCTAACACTCATATTTAACCCATATATACAGGGAGGGCTTTAAAGCAGGCAAACATAATTTTCCCCTGAATAGAAAATCAGCAAAACCAAAACAGTGTACACCTAGCATAGCCTGATATCTTCCACAAATACAACCAGAGCATCTCCTGGCACAGTACAAGCCTGTGTTTTTGCCCAGAATTTTTGCAGAAACAGAGGATGAGGACTGCATGTGGCTGTTAATGAGACATGCACCAATCCTGTGTGGTGTTTACAGATCCATCATGGTGAGATATGTACGGCTGGTCAACAAATCCACGAGATCCTGCCCCTCAAGAGGTCCGTTTCTGAGAAACACAGTGAAGACTTCCCTATCATTTCAAAATGAAAACCTGAAGTGGATGGAGATCCATTGTCATCTACCAAAAAACAAAGATTTCTGTGAACTCAGGCTCTTGGCTCCCATCAACACCAGCCTCTCTCCAGCCCTGACCTCCTGGCCAGTTGCTATGGAGATAGTTCTGTGGTTAAGAGTGCTTGCTACTCTTCAGAGGACCCAAGTTGGTTTCCCAGCACCCATATGGTGGCTCACAGACACATACGACTTCAGCTCCAGGGGCTCTGATGCTCTTTTGGCTTCCATGGGCAATGTACTAACATGCACATACTGCTAATATAAACATAATGTGCACACAATTGTAAAATAAATATATCGCAAAAAGCTTTTGCATGCCATATTTTTGTTAAAGCCAGGAAACTGATCTATGGTAGAAGTTCTGCCCTCCACCAAAGCACATACCTTTTCAATTCACAAGCACTACCCACGAATGTTAAGGGCATTGTGCACTGACACTATTCTCCTGGTCAAAAGTGATCCCAATATTATGCGTTTCAGTCAACAGTTCTCTGTGCTGGCCTTCACATTCCAGGCAGGGAAACAAGCCGTTAGTCTTTCTCTCTTCTTCGGGGAGCCAAGCTCTGATGGGAAGCTGCTCTCAGGAGTTACTGTCTCCAGCCTAATTGCCTCCATTTTCTTACTCGAAATGCAGGCCATATGAAACCATTTGAAATGTTACATATAACAACCATCCAGAGAGTTGACTGAGAATTAGTCACTGCTGAGAGCTTCCCCCTGAGCAAGATGTCTACACTGGCACTCTTTCTGAAGCTCAGGGAACAATATGGAGGAGGGGGTAGAAAGAACACAAAAGCCAGAGGAGGGGAGGGGAGCTCTAGGGCGCTGTCTTCTGGGCAGGATATGGCTACTGCACTCGTGAACTCTCGGCAGGGGTGGTGACAGGCATTAGACTGGACCCTCCAACTTTCTGTCGTGGATGGGGAGGGGTTCATGAGGCCCCTCTCCTGAGGAGCTCAGGCAGTTAATGGTTACTGGGTGGGAGGGGGTGTTATATTCCTCAGTGGTGCGTGCATTGAACACCCCTCCCCTCATGTTCATATAAGCAACCCTAATTCAATGCAGTGGAGCACAAAAAGAAAAGACACCAAAGTAGATCATGGCATTGCTGGGAAGGGGTCCAGACAAGGGAGGAAGAGGGGGGCGATGAGGGAGAACATGACCAAAGTTCATCCTGTATCAGTATGAAGTTGTGAAAAAAATTAAATGTTAAAATTGATGTTTGTTAACCCAAATGAATATATATATATATTTTTATGGGGTACAAAAAGAATAATGACCACAAAGAATTCAGCCAATCTAAGTAAAAGATCATTCCAAGACCACAGATAACATCCCAATATAACAGCGTTTATTCTTTTATTACAATCAAATGTTATATAAGTTTATTACTTTATGATTCTCTGAACCCAAGGACCTCCCTCCCTCTGTCCCTCATGAACCCATTAAACCCTTTCCACGTCACTAGAATGATTAGAGTGTTCACTTTGGCTTCATTCACTGAGTACTTGCCAAGACACAATGACTGCTCATTTTTGCTGGTCATTGAGTTCAGATAGGGAGGTGGCCTGGATGGCGACTTCAGAGTGTCATATCTAGGAGTCTAGGAAGAGCAGGTACCTGAATGAGTGGAACCAGGACTAGGATGAGGCAAGTAGGGCACTGGGGTAAAGAAACAGTTTAAAAGGAAAGGGTCCCAGAAATTATTCATCAAAATAGATTCTACTTGGAAAAAAATCTTTTAAAACTAAAATCATTGCAAAAATCCATGATAAAAGGCATGTCACCAATACAGTATAAATATTAAAATAATTCAGCTTTGCACTTTGATGATTCAATATTCCTCGTCTCATTTGTCATCTTGCCCTTTCTGGGTGACTCAGTGGTGCCTGAAGTTCTCAGAGTCTCTGATCTACAAATTGTCTGCAATGGAAGCAAAAATCTCTCCAATGAAGCAGCCAATTGGACTTTGCAATTAATGGCCTAACGTTAAGTTGTCTACCAAGCGCCTCCAGGAAGAAAGAATTTTAAAGGGCTGGAGAGATGATAACAAGAGGTTCAGGGACAGAAAAGCAGGACAATTAGACAAGATGCTTCAGTTTTCACTCTGTATTCTAGAGTCAGAACAGAAGGGGGCGCTGCTGGGACACACCACAAGGCTTAGAATTCATTTCTGCTTTAACTTTCAAAACTGGCTAGTTTCTGCAGCATCTCTAAAGGAAAAGAGGCAAATACAGTTTGCTCGGGTTTTGGCATTAGCTTCCTGAATGGTGTGAAAACTCACACAGTTCAAAAGAATTTTACAGGATCTTTCCTTAAGTCACAAGCTAAATAAAAGTGGAAGACGCAGCTATAAGGCTCTCAAGTTTTGTGGCTATGGCTGTGTTTGCAAGAGAGTTCCATGGCAGCCAGAACTACACAGGGAAACCCTGCTTTGGGTGGGGACTAGGGGGAGAAGGAGAGGAAGGAAAGGATGAGGAGGATGAAGGAGGAGGAGGAGGAGGAGGAGGAGGAGGAGGAGGAGGAGGAGGAGGAGGAGGAGGAGGAGGAGGAGGAAGGAGGAGGAGGAGAAGGAAGGAGGAGGAGGAGGAGGAGGAGGAGGAGGAGGAGGAGAAGGAAGGAGGAGGAGGAGGAGGAGGAGGAGGAGGAGGAGGAGGAGGAAGAAGAAGAAGAAGAAGAAGAAGAAGAAGAAGAAGAAGAAGAAGAAGAAGAAGAAGAAGAAGAAGACAATTTTTCTGGTGTTGGAGACTAGATCTAGGGCCTTGTGCAGGCATACGCTCAGCCACCAAGCTACATCCCATAATTTATACGTTACAGTATTTTGTCTGAATTTAAATTCTCTTAAATCATTAAAGGTGGCTAATTTTTAGCTAATACATTGTTTGTTTGTTTGTTTGTTTGGTGAGGCAGCATCTCCTTTAAGCAATGGGAAACAGTATCTCTGGTTATCCAAGTGATGAATACAGAAAAAAAAACATTGCTCCGTGACACTTCGCAGCTTCTAACAGAATCTCCCTCTTACCTCTTACATGGGTTTGTTATCTCTACCCTGTGCACGTGGTTGTGCTTTTTATTTTTATTTTTTTTCTTTTTAACCTAAATTTAGTACCCACTTATATGATAAATATCAACTAATCACATGACTGCACTGGTGGGGTCTTTTCCCCTTTCAAGGACTCTAGAAGCAACATATTGTTCATTTATTTCATTTGCATTACTCCTGGCATTATGAGAAAATCTACAATGAGCAAAGTACATATAAAAAGTAACCTCTGAAGCTAAAGGATGCTTTTAAGCTCTGATGATCCCTTGGAAAAACAGTGTCTTCTTGGAAGAGAGAGAAAAATAATTAAATCTGGATGAGATGAGAAACACCAAGGTCAGATCAAGGCAATAAGGAATGCAATCCCAGGCTACAGACTGGAGAAGGAGGAGAATCATGCTAACCCATCAAAATCCTGTAAGTCTACTCTCTTAGACATGATGTAGCTTGGATGTGACACAAACTCCATGTTGAAAATGGTGTAAGACACTTGTTCTCAACCTCTCTAATGCTATGACCCTTTAATACAGTTCCTCATGTTGTGGTGACACCCCACCACAAAATTATTTTGTTGCTACTTCATAACTGTAAATTTGCTACTATTAAAAATCAAGATGTAAATACCAAATATTCAGGATATAAGATACGTGACCACAAAGGGATCGGAATGCACAGGTTGAGAACCACTGGTATAGGACCCAATGAGGGTTCTAATTCCAGAGGCTGGTGCTGGTATCTCCATCTACATTAGAAGAAGCCAACTCACATGCCCAGGCTTTCTCTTTCTTTAGTCATCATAAGAAAACAGAGGCAAAAGTGTGCACAGGACATGCCAGTCTTACAGTAAAAAGTTCTGAAATGCAAGAGGATATTTCTAGTGATGAAGATACACTATTTTATAAAATCCCAATATATGGAATAACCCCAATAAATTAAACTCATTAAAAATGGTATGTTGCCAAAACGCAAAAAAAAAAATGATTATAAATTTCTTAGTGGGGGAAATTATCATATTTAAAAGTTGGAAAGTTTTTAGGAGCATTTTTGGGGGCTGATTTTTAAGACTTCGTGATCTTACTCGATTCTACTTTGCTTTTATTACTGCACAATGAATCTTTCCATAGCAAATCGTTAATAACGTATCCAGGTATCATCTGTCTTTGTTTCTGTGCCATGCAATAATGAACCTAAGTATAGGCAAATTCAAGCCTTATTTAGATATCTGCTTCTCTAAGAGTCAGCCTTCAAAAGCCTGGCTCTGCTAAGATCAATCCTTTGACAACCCTGTAAAGTGGACACGGGTTTTACCTCACTCCACATCAAACCACTGAGCCCCACGGTGCCCTGTGTGGGAAATTCACAAGACTGGCTGCCTCAGACTTTTTCTTTAAACCACTGTTTCCTGGACCTTTTTTCTTGACATCTTAAGCATGGATAAGGCCACATGTAAACAAAAATTCTAACCGTCTTTGGTTGGGGCTTTAAAAAGCTAGTGTTTAATCCTAAGGAGTCTTTGTGGTTTGTTTCCCTATGGTCTGAACAGTGCTAAATCCTTGTAAATGTTTAAGTTGCTGTCTTCTGGTATTGTTTTAATGTTATTACTGTTGCAACTAAAGCTAGAATTTTATCAGAAAGAGGATCTTATTGATTTTTAAAATTATCAAATAACTATTCCGACTGTATTTTGGAAGAAAAGCAAGGGGGCAGAAATGTTACAATGCAATCATTATGTTCTCAGTTCGAAAAGGCTGTCCAGTCGTCTTCTTTGAGAAGCCATTTCTTTTCAGTCACCTTTCAGACAAAACCAAGTATGCCCCATGCTCCAACTTGGAGATACGAAGTGACAAAATCCTGAAAGCCCTCAAGGTATTTTTACAAGGCTGCATCCACATCCATTTGTGTAAGGTTTGCAAACCCAATACTTTGAGAATGCATAAAATACATAAGCAGTCACCTGACAAGGAGACGGGGTATTGTACCTCCAGGACACCTGGCCAAGGCAGAAATCATGAATGAGGAAGAAAAGATTGCAAGGAGAGAAGAAGGAATGTGCATATGTTAAAAAGTATCCAGTCTGTACCTGTATTACAAATGAAAGGGGAAAGTGTCAATTGCTCTAAAGGAGAAAACTAGCTCCCTGAAGAAGTCTGCTGGGGCTTTGGCAAGCAAAAGGATGTTTTCAAAGTTGTTCAAGTTTGAAGCCCATCACTGTATTTACTAGCTACACACTGAAGCTGCACCCTATAACTACTTAATGTCCATGCAACCTGACTAAAGCAAATGGTCTAAGAGATGCAATAAGATTATTTAAGTGTCGGCAGGAAATTTAGAAATTAAAAAACCTTGATTCATCTAATCCTACAAGACATATTTGATTTTTTTTAAGCCACTGAATCAAATGTTTAGAGTTCTCAGTCCTCTTTCAAATAAAAAACAGTAGTTATTTAATTAGCACTATGCTTACCTTAGCTTTTTAACTATGGAAGCAATTACATATAATGAGCTCACCATTCTCTAATAGATTGGCTATCTGCTTTATCTCTATTTGTTACTTTGAAATTTTTAATAATGTATACATTTGAATTAAATTATATGATCCAAACAATTGTTTTTTGTTTGCTTGGTTGGTTGGTTTTTTTTTTTTTTTTTTTTTTTGGTTGTTGTTTTGTTTTGTTTTTTAAGGAACTACTTAATACTGGATAGAATTTCCTATGCTCAGAGACAGTAAAAGAGCTTGACACACAGAATTCCAGTGTGTCACCTGGAAGTCTTTGTAGTCCTTTTGGAATCAAAGTAACATGATTACTATTGGGGCAGGCGAAGATTCCTAATAGCCAGTTATCTAGCTGATTGTGACCAAAAGAGAAAACCAAGCAAATGCCTAGCTGATAACCTGCAGAGTTTCACGGGCAGCTCAAGTTCCCTCGTGTGTCTCTGCTTTTCTTTTGCGTCTGATGTCAGTTTCCCCTGTGTCCTTCCTCTGCGCGGTTACAGCCTGGGTGGATGCCACTGTACCCGGACAACATTGACATTGGAATTCCAAACAGAACACTTAGCAGTTTGCGTGCATGGAGCTGTCTCTCAAGTCCGTTCTTGCCTGTTGGGATCCCAGATAAGAAAAGAAAGCAGGTGTGCTGCACACCTGTAATCCCAGCATGAGGAGACTGAGGCAGGAAGACAATTCCTTCAAGGCCAGCCTGGACTTTTTCAAAAGATCACAACAACAACGATAAAATGAAATGTATAAAGTTAAAGGCAAGGAAGGAAGCATTTCCTCATCCAAGTCAAAAAATCAGCAAAGAGACTACAACAGGTTAGACCAATTTAGCAGATATCCCCAGGGCATTCCACCCAGCTGGCATGAAGCACAGGTTCCTCTCCACATGCATGGAATCTTCCTAAAATCACCGCAAAGAAGTCTGAATGAATCAACAGGCTCGATAACTTCTTATATCTAAGCAGAGGACAGTGGTGGAATACAGCTAGAAACCAACAGCAAGACAAGTCGCAGGCACTGAACAGATGGTGAGAAACTGAGATACACTCTCTAATGAACAGTGGGTTGTATAAGAAAACACGGAAGACATTTTTGTTTGTTTTTCAAGATGGCTTCTCTATGTAACAGCCATGATTGTCCTAGAACTCACTCTGTAGACCAGACTGGCCTTTAACGCACAGAGAGATCCACCTGTCTCTGTCCTTGCCCCCCCCCCACAAGTGCTGGGATTAAAGCACCTGGCTGAAAGAAATGTAAAATCCCTAGAATCAGTGGAAAGTTACAGCACAAAGGACTGGAGTACTTTGAAGCTGGCTAAGGTGGTTGTAAAGGCAGAGTGTACAGCTGTGGGTGCTTATTAAAAATGCAGAGAAATCTCAGATAAATAAATTAATTACCTACCTCAAGATCTTAGAAAAACAAGATCAAGCCAAAGCAAAAAGCAGCAAGTCTCAAAAAATATTAAAGATGAAGGAAAAAGTAACAAAAATGGGTACTGAAAGGACAATACATGTACTCAAAAAAAAAATGTTTTTTCTTGAACAGATAAACAAAACTGATAAATGGCTAGCCTAACCTGCCAAAAGAAAGAAAACAGAGACCCACATTAATAAAATGAAGAAATGTAAAGCAGAACATTGCAGCAGATTCCTACAAATCTCAGATCATTTGGTAACATATGTGGCAACAAATCTGGGAAATCTAAAAGAAATGGATAAAAATTCAGAGATCTACCAAGAAGGTGTAAATAATTTAAACAGACTCATAACAAGCGATGAGGCTGGAGTAGAAAGAGGCAAAGCTTTCCCCACCAAAAGAAGCCCAGGATTATACAGATTCACCACTAAATTCTACCAAACGTTTTAGGAAGAGCTAACAGTACTAAAACTGTTCCACAAAATAAAAGGGAAGGGTTATTACCAAGCTCAATTAATCCAGTATTGTCCTAATAACAGAACTAGACACAGATACAACAACTTAAAAAAGGGAAAGTATTAATCAATTTCCATGATGGATAGAGATCCAAAACATCCCAAATTTGCAAAACAAATTTAACACATTAAGAGAGCATTTCCCAAGCCCAAGTTAGTTTCATCCTAGAGATTCAGGGTGGTTCAATCAGTGTATGCAAGTCAGTGGTGTAATTTAACCAGGTAGACTTATGGACAGAAATCACATGGTGCCTGAATAGATGTAGAAAAGGCCATCAACAAAATTCATCTTGTCTGTGTGATAAAAAGCCCCAAAGAAATTAGGAACAGAAGGAACATATCTTGATATAATGAAAAGGTATGTGACAAACCTATAGCTAACACTATGCTAAACGGGAAAACTTTTAACATTCCTGTAAAGTCAGAAATGGCACAGGGTGCACACTATTGCTACTCTCGTTCAAAGTTGTCCTCAGAGTCTTAGTTTGATTGATAAGATGGAAGAAGGAAACAAAATGGATATAGATAGGAAAGGAATGGACCAAATTACCCCTCTTTGCAGTTGCCATGGTCCTATAATTTAACCGCCCTTGAGATGCCTATCAGATCTTATACACACTTCTGTACAAATATCAAGATACAAAAGCCCAAGGGCAAAAGTCAGTAGCCTTTCTATGCACCGATAGAGAAAGGGAAATATGCCAAGAAAGAGAGACTCGGGGAGAGGGATCCCACTCTCAATAGTTGAAAAGAACAGCCCAGGAGGTGAAAGAATCTACAATGACTGGTCTAAGATGCTGAAGAGAGTAATTAGAGATGACACTAGAAGCAGGAAAATCCCACTCTTATGAATTGACAGGCTAGTGTAAAAATGGTTCTATTACTGAAAAGAATCTATAGATTCAACACAATCCTTACCAAAACTCCAATGACATCCTCCTAACAACAACAACAAAAAAGCAAAACTAAACTAAAACTCATATTAAATCATTAAAGACTCTGGACAGCCAGAGACTAACTAACCTGTGGTATCACAGTGTCTGACCTCAAACCATACTACAAAGCCATAGTAATAAAATCACATAACACTGGCAAGGGAATAGAAGGCTTAGAAGTTAAGCCACACCGCTATAGCTGCCAAACTCCTGACAAAAGTGTCAAAAATATATATTAATGAAAAGACAGCCTCTTCAAGATATCACACTGGACATTCACATGTAGGAGAATGAAGCAGATACTTCTCTCTCTCTCTCTCTCTCTACACAAAAATCAATTCAAAATTGGTCCAAAACCTTAATGGTGATGGTAATTATGTTAAGCTTTGAAAGTGCTAGAGAAAAAACTTAGAGAGGACACTTCAAGGCAAGGAACTCTGCAAAGAACTGTGACAAGGGATCCTAAGAATTGACAGCCAGGAAGCCATCATCACAGTGAAGACCTGAAAAATCAATCACACTGAAAAAAAAAAAGCTCAAATCACCCCACGGACAAATGATCTAATGAACTAAACAGACAGCACTTAAATGAAAAAAAATATATAAATACTTAGTAAACGGTTCAACATCTTTGTCCATGTAAGAAATACAAATTAACACTGAGCTGAGACTCTCCCTCAAGTCAGTACCTACCTGTAGGAAAACCCACAACTACAAATGGTCAGGCAGTGGGGGTGGGGCAACCTTTGTAACCTGCTGGTGTGAATGGACAGGTAAAGCCTCCATGGAAATCAGTATGGTGCTTCCTCACAAACTAAAAATTAAACTACAGTATGACCCAGCTAGGCCACTGCTGATGAGATACATATTGGTGGCATTTTATTATAGCATCTTGGTGCAATTTACAAACATGGATTAGATCTTTTCTATTCTTCCTAACCATGGGGTCAAGCTCAGTCTGGAACAGTGGTATTCATTTTAATAGCAACTCTAACAAAGTCGTTAGAGGGGTGTGATCACAGCTATGACTCACTTCATCACAGACTGGAGTCATGCTTACTTAAACTTAAGACTGTGAAGGGATGCAGGGAACAAAAAGATTCCTGGTCAGCTTCATAGAGCCTACCTTTCAGTTACCACTATCTTCAACAGCTTCTGCAGCCTGGTGAAACCAGACTGGTACAGCTGAACCCCTTTCCCTCTAAGGGAGTACTCCTAACCTATTACCCTGCGGAAACAATCCTGGTTTCCTTAACAATCATGGGCATCCACCCCTTGCTTTCCCAGACTACATAAAGCCCGCCTAGGGAGCGCCATCTGCTTCTCACAGAGTCACCTAGAACTCCTAGACCAGCCTGAATCTCTTGAGCCAGAGTAACTGCAGTTCTGTTGAGCCATGCACAGACGCTATACACAGGGAACGCTCACCCAGAACACAACAAAGACCCTCTTCTTCAAAAACAAAAAAAAAACAAACAAACAATAACCGCTAGAGCCTAACCACTGCCCAAGAGTGAACACACTGATGTTAACCATCAGCCTACAGCTATGCTGGGTGCCATCCCTCCCTGTAAACACTCGTAAAGCCCTGGGGCTCTGGAATCAGCCCACCTCTGCTCAAGTCCCTAGGCCACCGCGTCCCAAGGTTTAAATAGATCACCATAGGCAAAGTACTTATTTCTATTCCTCACTTTCCACATCTATAAAACGACGTGAGTAGCAGCACCGGCTTCTTCTAGGGTCCTTGTAGTGAAGTGTAAGGTACCCACTATACAGTAAGCATTCAACCAACACGAAGGATTACCTTTTATTATCTGGAACACAAACCATGTTTCTCAATCACATCCTGGGGCCAGTTTGCCCATCATATAGGAATGATGGTATGGTACTGGTTGTGGTAACACAGGCCAGGAAGCAAATGCACGAGAAGATGAGGCAGCAGGGCTGAGGGCGGGGTCAGTCTGGGCTACAGCTATAAGAAGAGGAAGAGGCAGGGTGTTGGTGCCGCACACCTTTAGTCCCAGCACTCAGGAGGCAGAGGCAGGCAGATCTCTGTGAGTTCGAGGACCAGCCTGATCTACAGAGCAAATATTCCAGAACAGGCTCCAAAGCAATACAGGAAAACCCTATCTCAAGAAGAAGAAGAAGAAGAAGAAGAAGAAGAAGAAGGAGGAGGAGGAGGAGGAGGAGGAGGAGGAGGAGGAGGAGGAGGAGGAGGAGGAGGAGGAGGAGGAGGAGGAGGAGGAGGAAGAAGAAGAAGAAGGAGAAGAAGAGGAGGAAGAGGAAGAGGAGGAAGAGGAGGAAGAGGAGGAGGAGGAAAGAAGGGGAGGAGTAAGAGGAGGAGGGATGGTGGCCATCATTATAGTCACTGCCAGCCCCTGCCCACTGAAGACACTCCCCCACATGGCTCACTAGAACTATAAGGTCCCTTGTGAAAGCCACTCCTGTGTGGAGTCACCGCCTCCTCACTCCCACTGAATTTTTCACATCAGCCTGTGTGTCACTCAACAGCACAAATATTATTTTTTTGTGGTGAAAGACCTGTAACAGTCTTGCCTTTTCTTCCCCCTTTTAACTATTGCCAGATGTGCAGTCTGCAGCCTTAAATACCCTCAGGTTTACAGTGATCACCACCATCTGTCCCCCAAAATTTCCTGTGTCCTCCACTAAAAATACACACCCAACAAGCAATAATTCCCTTTGTCCTTCTCCCAGCCCTGGCCACCAGCAATCTAACTCCACTTCTGTGACATGACCGCTCTACAGGCCACGTCTCAGCAAAGTCATACTTGTGCCTCCTCTTTGCATTTTTGTACATGAGGAAACACAGGTATATAGCAGGCACACAGAGAAAAAGATGCTCTGCAAAACAGAAGGGGAATCCAAAAACCCAGTCTCTTCTGAGGGTTAGGTGGTTAGGGTCTCTGTAGAAGTTCCCTCCCCTAACTTAAGGTTGGTCATTTTGAAGAAAGACAGGAGTTGATTGGTCCACAGATGCTGTTAACCTATCCTCATCTGGCCTTGAGCTTGTTGTGCCGGTCCATCAATGGAGGGTCTACTGGAGGGAGAAAAATGTCTACCAAGGCTTTGTTTTAAGATGTCAGGTCAGGAGGGTAAGGAAGAGGTCTGCCATCTTGGAAGTCCGACACCTTTACTGTCTAGTCACGGCCCAGTCTCCCTATCCGCCAATGAGAGACTGTCTCATAGGCTCTCATTCTCCCAGGAGACCCTATCCACTGTTAAGTGTTTGAGGACACCAACCATTCTTAACTGCTTCATGCTGACAAACAGGTGACGGGAGGAAGGTGACAACAGAGGACGGAAGTCAAGAGTGCCTCAGAGAGCAGTCAATCTAAGAGGCCATGATAAACCTAACCAATGGAGATGATCCAGAACATAACAGCCATCTGGTGATAGTGGGTATCTTCAGCACTTGCCATATCAGGGAGGTAGCATCTTGATGAATTGGTAGTTCACAGAGGCTGTTGGGTATGGGTAGGGTTAGGGTAATAGCCTCAGATTATGAGGAACTAAATTGGGCTGCCACAGGCCTTAAAGAATTGTTTAACCCCAGCATGGCCATTCAGTTCCACCTGTAAAAACAACATGCCTGGCTAGTGAAAACAACTCACTTTGTTCCCTGTCAAACCATAAAACAGCTGTCCCTTCCTGAGCTACCTGAGTATGTGTCTATGTCCTCAGTTCCTGTGAGTGTGCTCAACCTTTATCCCACGAGGATGCTGGGGCCCTCGCTGTTCTAGTAATTGGTCTTGGCCTGTGGAGATTGACTTTACCTCTTCTGTACTCCAGTTTTCCTACTTCAGGCACAAAACCCAGGCCCCTTTTAGGATCCTCTGGGCAGAAAGCCTTCCTTCCCTCCTCCCCAGGGTCACTTCTTGGGGAACACTGGTATCCTCTAAGCTAACCCTAACCCTAACAGGCTAAACAGTTGCCAACTGAGACCTCTGGTCTTTGTGACCTCTGCCTCTGTGAGCAGTGCAAGTCCCTATGATGGAAACTCCGTTCTTGAGACGTTTTGACAATGTGTAAGCCCAGTCTGACCCCTTTCCTCTGTTCTCTTGCAAGTCCTCTCTCTCCATCTCCTAAGACCTCTACCTCTCAGACACTCTTATCTCCAAGCTGAGAGGCCTTTGGCCATTGGGTCACCGCCATCTACCACTCAAATTCTGCAGCACGAGGTAACTGCCTGGGTCTGACTCTGAGGGGCCCTCAGTGGACCCTGAAAGCTCTCAGAGCTTTTCACTCCTCTGAGTCACAAAGGTTTGGGGGCTCCTGTAACCTTCCATGTTTAACTCTGTGATTCCTCTGAGTCTTACAAACACAGGGGCGCCCTCCTAATACTCAGGTTCAACTTCATCTTATGCCGAAACCTGGGGTGTACCTCAGGCAGCAGGATTATACTCTCTGACAGTCCTGCCTTTCCTTTCAAACATGAACCAAATTTTATAAAGAGAACTCTAAATGATCCATCCCACAGGACTCTTCCTGACTTGTCTTCAAAACAGTCTTAAGAAGCTGCTTCTTAGTGAGCCCAGTCTACCAAACACATTCAATTAATCCACTCTAGTGTGGCTCCAGCACCCCATCAATCATGGCCATCACTGGTCCCAGATCAAAGGAAATGGCAGATGATCTGCCATTCTCCTGTCTCTCCCTGCAATCCCTGTTCTTTCCCTCAGACCCTTCACAACAGTAGAAATGAACATCCTAGAACAAAAACCTGGATCACTCTCTGAAAACCCACTCCACTTCCAAAAACAGTTCGCCCAGCTAACTCAAAGTGATGACCTCACCTGGCATGGCATGCATTGCATTCTGACCTCATCTACCCTCACCCAAGATGAAAAGGTCTGTACCTGGAAGGCAGCCTGGGACCATGCTCATGAACTCCATCAATAAAATGACACCTTGCCCTCAGGAGGAGGCAGCCCAATCCTATTTACCAGCACACTGGCACTGGGACAGAGGGCTTATGGTTAATTGTAACTCCTTTAGCTTAGAACATGCCACAAAATGCCTACTCCAGCTTTGACAAACTGCAAGAGGTCGCTCTGGGCCTTTTCTTAGCCCATCTCACTGGGGCAATTCCAAGACATCCATGCCAATGTGGATGCTAACTCTCCTGAGAGAGTGCTGACAGCCCACATCCATTTCTTGGGTGAGCCAAGAAACTGATCGGAAGCTCCAAAGACTAGAAAAGGGAGCCAGGCCTTCTAACTGAGACCCATGTTCAGGGGGGTCTGAGTCGGTCCAAAGCTGGTTTCTCAGCTATCAGTCTGGGGTTCCATTAGGTCCTCATTGTTCAGGTCAGCTAGAAGGCCTGGGCAGTCTAAGGGACCTCTGACAGTGGAACCAGGATGTATCACTGGTGCACAAAAGGACTTTGGGAGCACGTTCCCTATGGAGGGAGAGTCCCCTAACCTAGAGGCGGGAGGGAGGGCCTAGTCCCTACTCCAAATGACTTGACAGATTTTGTTGACTCCTCCTGGAAGACACCCTCCATGTGGAGTGGGTGGGGAGGTGGGATGGGAGGGTGGTTGGGGGTGCAATGGGAGGGAGGGAGAGAAGGAGGGAGGGAGGGAAGGAGAGGTAACTGGGATCGATATGTAAAATAAGAATAAAGAAAGAAACAAAGAAAGGAAGGAAGGAAGAAGGAAGATGGAGGAAGAAGGAAGAAGGGAGGAAGAAGGAAGGAAGGAAGGAAAGAAAGAAAGGAAAGAATATGGGAAGGATAGTCCTAACAGACAAATACAGAACCAATTTAAGAAGACTAAAACAGTAAAACAGCAACTTGTCTTTCCCAACCACACTGGAATGAAGCAAAACAAACAACAACAACAAAAACAATAGCAGAAAGAATTCTGAGAAAAAACTCCAGAGTGAAACTGGAAAATATCTTCAAACAAATGAAAACAGAACACTGCAGAGCTGACTGGATTTAGCAAAAGCAACATGAAAAAGAAAGCATAAAGCAGCCAACACCTATATCATCAGAGGAGGCTGTCAAAGTGAGGCCAGCCTCACTCAGACAAACCAGAGGAAGCAAATCTGAAATCAGCAGAAGGAATAACAATAAAAATAGTAATAATAATAAACAAAAATAAATGATGGACCAATACAACTGGGATTTTTGGAAAAGCAAAATAAAATTGATGAGCTTTTGTCTAGATATAAAAAGGAAGACCAAAATAAGTTCCCCTGTAATTTAAAAGGAACATGAAAGCCTAAGTCACATCCCCTGGAGAATTCAGGCTCTCTGCAAGAGCAGTGAGTGCATGTTCTTAACCTGCTTCCCCATTTCCCCATTTTTGATTGGAAACAATCCTTCAATTAACATGTAAATCAGAAGTAATAAGATATGAACCACTGACATGAATTGCCTCAGACTCAGAAGAACCTGTTCTGATTTTCATGCATTTATTTCTTTCTCCCTTTACAAAAAACACTGTGAACATCTTGTGGGGGATAGCTGGTGAGGTGGGGGGGCTGCTGCTGTTTACAATGCAGAATGCTGATGCAAGTATCTACTGAGTCAGGGGCTATTGACTTCTAACTTGGGAACTATTCTTAAAAAAAAAAAAAAAATTGGAAGATCTAGAGAGAGTGTTCCTTGATTCAGGTCAATTACTGCCTTTGCAGAGGGTCCAGAATACAACCTCCTTTTCTGACTTCACAGGCACACACTCACTCAGACACACACAGAAACATGAATAAAATAAACTCTTTTTAAAGAAATAAACTGATGCTCAGGTTATAATCTGTTTTGTGTTCTTAAATTAGGTTACAAATTTGGGCACCAAACTCTAGGGCATGGCTTTGTAGCATCAGGTGAAATGTCTCAAGAGCCTTCAGAGACTTCAGAGAAAATTAAACATGACAGGCCAGGTTAGAGGTGTTCAGTTATGCCTTGTGAGGAAATCTGAGGCCTCTGGGTAGTCAAAGCAAAACCTTTAACCCCAATATAAATTTCACAGACATGATTCTCAGAAACAAATACAGGCTTCCTTAAATCAACATTCAGAACAAGTTCAAACGTCTGATAAAGTGTTACACTAAAGCACAGCATTTTGTTGACTTGTCCCACATAAAATTTCACCTGGCAATACAATTGACAAGGAAGGAGAAGTCAAAGTATTTTTGAAAACTTGGAAAGCTGAAAGAACACTTGAGCTCCTAAGTATATGCCGGTGTGTGTGTGTGTGTGTGTGTGTGTGTGTGTGTGTGTGTGTGTGTGTGTGTGTATTTTCAAAGAAGTAACTAGTTCAGATACTTAGTGGTTGTCTGGGCTCCTCTGCTTGTTTCCTGTTTTTGTCATGTAACACGTGTATTTCCTGAGCAGTACTCATTTGTCTGGCTCAGTTTCCTCAACTGAAGCTGGGGGAGAAGGTAACAGTATTAATTTCATAAACACAGTGGCCAGTAATATTTTCATAATGCTCTTGGATCATTAAACTGTCAACACTGGGGCTGGAGAGATGGCTCAAGGGTTAAGAGCATTACTGCTCATTTGGAGGACCAGTGTTCAGCTGGTAACACCCACGTGGCAGCTCACAAACACCTGTAATGTGCGTTCCAGGAAGGCCCCTCTTCTAGCCTCTACATGCTCCTTCACACTTGTGATACAGACATAGGTGCACACACACACACACACACACACACACACACACACACACACACTAAATCTAAGCAAAATGTTTAAATTATCGATGCTATTATATACATCCAAAAGAAGCAGAGAAAGACTCCATCTAAGGTAAGCTAAAACAGAATTTCAGAGCAGAGCACTGGATATGAAACCCTCCAAAGGGATCCTAGTATGTAGCCAGCAGCTGAAACGACGTGACCACACACAGGCACACATAGCATCTGCACACAAGGATCCAGAAAGAAACAGCCTCTCATCCTGGAAATCTCACTTCATACAGGCTGTCGCATTTAGATGAATTAAGCATGCCACAGCAGCAGAGAGACAGTGTGAGTAGACACACCCATGGAGGCCTGAAAGAGGGATTGTGGGAAGGGAGAGCAGAGGACCCTTCTGACAGATTTGAAATGGAAGATGGTTGTGTTAGAAACTAAGTATAAAAAGAAAAGGTACAGAGTGTTCACGGTGAATTCTAACCATGAACATGGAGCTTCTGCGGAAGCTGAAGAACTCTCACTAGCACGGTCGGAGTTTTGTGAAGGTGACCATGGAAACTGAAATAGAGAGAGAAGCAATAGTGCCCCTCAGTGACGCCAGCTTTTAATAGTCTCTGCTCCTATCAAACACTTGTCTCCTGTTCATTTCTCTCCCCTCTAAATTTTTAAGAGATTCTGCTACACCTTCATTATATATTTTTTTAGTATTTTGTGTTTCTTTGTGGGAGGGAATATGCAGGTGTGCCACAGCATGTGTGAGGACAGCTCGTAGGAGCCGTTCAGTTCTTTCCGCCTGCCATTGTGAGTTCCACGGATTGAACTTGGCCATCAGGCTGCAGGCAGGTGATGTATTCACAGAGAGCCATCTCACTGGCCCTTTGTAACCTCTTAGTTTTACCATAATCATTGTAAATTACACTCTCCAAGTGAGTGACCCATCCCATAGCCCATTGTCGCGCGCATCCTTTGCCGATAAGGAAGACGCGGCAACCGAAGATGTGTCCAGCAGAATCTTTATTGTAGCGCTCTTTACATGCTGATGGAGAAGGACCCCAAGCCCCGAATACGCACGGCTTAAATAGCCTGCAGGGCGACGTATTCGTCTGTGATTGGTGCTCCGCAAAATGTTTGAATGGTATAGCTTCTCTGATAGGGAGAGCTACCATATAGGAATTACCATACAGTGGCGCATGTGCAGTCAGCATAGCTAATGCTGTAAACAAGAACCAGGAAACAGGAAGCCAGCGCCATCTTGTAATGGCGAATGCGGCTCCCGACATCTCCCCCTTTCTTTAAAATTATATGCAAGGCCACAATTAATACTGTGAAGTTTCCGATCAGCCCGCTGAATCAACAGCTTGAGCGATCAAGGAGATTACACAATAAAAGAGACCCTTAGCATCTGAGACCCCGTGCAATGGGAACCTGAGCCCTGGGAGATGCAAAGGTCTGTCCAGAACAACACCCTGGTGCAATGGGAACCTGTGCCCGTCAGGAGTGCTTGGAGTTCTGACAGTGTCTCAACGGCTTAGCATACTTAACCAAACTTGGGGGGATGCTCCCTGCTCAACAGCCAGCATAGCCTGAATCATGGCCACATTCTTAGCGTGTTGTTGTCTTTTGAATCTGCAAAGCAACCAAAAACAGAGGAACAGTCCCAAAAACAAGGTCGTTCCAAACATTCCTACACCAACCCATTCTTTAAAGTAGGAAAAGGCGGAGGACATCCAAGAAAACAATCCATTTGTGACAGAAATATCTAAACGAGTGGAATTAATCTGAACTATGGCAAGACGAAGTTTTCTCATCAATTCATCAAATTCTACACTCCAATTAGATAGCAACAGCGAGGATAATTCCTTAGACAAATTTGCTGCTTTTGTAAAATTTTCATATTGAATGGAAGTCACACAAAGTCCAGGTAACTTAACTTCACATCCCAATTGAGCCAATTGCCATAAAATTTCTAATTGCTCCTGAACCAAATCAATGCGCTGATTAACAATCATTAACCCTCCTTTTAATCGACTATTCACAGAGGCTTGAACATCTATTGCTTCACTAACTGAGGCAGACAGATTGTTAAGATGTTGAGCAGTGGCTACCTGTCCCTGTAATGCTAAGGACGACACGGTCAAAGAGGCCCCCAACTGCCGCAGTCGCTATAATAGCCACTATAGCTGCAGTAATGCCAAAATCACGTTTTTGTCGAAATAAAGTTAAAGAATTATTAGTCTTTACTGGCATTGGCAAAAACCTGGGCATACGGGCCACAGTAGCAGAGGAAAACTCACTAGCATTCCAGCAAAGGGCAAAAAGGCATCCTGTATCATTACATACAGCAAAAACGAACGGGGGCCAGACACAAACTGGAGTGGGATCCACCCATTTCACATTAGAAATCGGTGACGCTGACACGTCACCTCCGATCTTGGTGCTCATCTGGGTTATCCCCGTTGATCCCCCCCAGGATGGTAACCATAGGCGAGAGGTCTGTACAACTACCCCTTGCACCACAAAGTAACCAAGCATCAAAAGGATCAATATCATATTTCCAGGGATCCATCTCTATAAAGTTCCCAAAGCCTTCTAAAGGTGAGAAGGTAAAATGTCCATTTAATGGGTGAGCTCTGCGACTCTGACAGCCAGTCCAAGGAAAAATTGAGGAAGAATCTGGGCGCCACCAATGCAGAAAGGTGCATATTGTGGTTGATGACGATGGCAGCCGCGGCTCATCCCTGAATCGGGTGTGGCCACCATCCAAAGAGGACAGTGGCATTAGCAGAAATCACCTTGGCAAGCCCTTTTCCAGTAGTAACTTCCTCCCCCTAATTTGGCATAGGAAAAGTTTCCTAACTTAATACAAGGATCTTTAGATGACTGGTTCACAGTAAAACATAAGCTACCATTAATAATCCAAGTATCATTGTTTTGAATAGGAGCCACATCCTTGGATATTGGCAAATATGGTAGCCCCAAAGAGTCATTAGTCGTAAAAAATCGTGGAAAAACTTGCGCATCATGCATCACCGGCATCGGCCGAGGGAAGGTCGAGCAGGATTCCCCAGCGTATCTCTTGACTCGTCGTCTGCGGGCTCATCAGCATTCCTAGCATGGTCAGGATCCAGAGCGGGGCCATCATGCTTCACCATCCGAGTCAATCGTGTTGGTACCCAAATTGGATTTTCTTGACCCTGTGGGAAAACACAAACAGCTCCCCTGGATCTTATTAATATAGGATCCGGTCCTTTCCATTGATTATCAAGTACATCTTTCCATTTTACAAGCTCTTTTGGAGATGTATGAGTGACATGTCTGTCTGCAGCAGACTGTCCATTGGAATCCAATTTTAAAAAATTTAGAGTAAATATAGTGAGGGAAAGAGTTGCTTTCTGTCCCATGTTTATGGCGGGGCAGATTCCCCCTTTTGTTTTTGTAAATACATTTTGATGGTGCTATGAGCACGTTCTATTATGCCCTGTCCTTGGGGATTGTAGGGCAGGCCTGTTACATGATGGACTTCCATTTTTGTGCAGAATTGCTGAAATGTCTTAGAAGTATAAGCAGGACCATTATCAGTTTTTAATTGTCGTGGCTTTCCCCATGCTGCCCATGCCTCCAAGCAGTGGGTAATAACATGAGCCACTTTTTCTCCAGATAATGGCGTGGCGTGGACGATCCCGGAGCAGGTATCCACAGAGACATGTACATATTTTAATTTACCAAAGGTAGAAACGTGGGTAACATCCATCTGCCAAATATGCAAAGGTTTTAATCCCCTAGGGTTAACACCAAAGGTAGGTGCAGATCTAAATTCCGCACAATTGGCACATTTTAATATAATGTCACGGGCATCTGCTCGTGTTATACCAAATTTTCTTCTGAGTGTATCTGCCGGAACATGATACAACTCATGAAAAGCAACAGCATTTTGCATGGGATTAAGAATAAAATAAAATGCCTTAGTAGCTTTATCAGCCAATTCATTAGCTTTTGTCATAGGTCCAGGCAACAGTGTATGCGCTCTCATATGCTGTATGAAAAAGGGATGCAATCTTGTTCTAATTGATTGCTGAATATCAGCGGAAAAACTTGTGCAACAGCGCTTTTTGAGGAAATTAATCCTACTGTTTCTAAAATCTGTACTGCTCCTACCACATAATGTGAATCGGAGACAATATTCAAAGGTTGGGGGAAAGCTCGCAAAACTTCAGCCACAATGGCACATTCAACCAATTGTGGGGATGAAAAATTAAAACATTTTTGAAACACCTGATTATTAACAACATAACTGCCAATGCCTGTTTTGGACCCATCAGTAAAAACATCAGTAGCTCCTATTATCGGTTGACTTCTAGTAAATTTTGGAAAAATAATGGCATTAGTAAGAACAAATTGTAACAACGGATGCTTAGGATAATGATTATCAATATGCCCCGAAAAGGTGCAACGAAGAATCGCCCAAACATCCAAGGTGGCACATAACACATTGACTTGATAAACAGTATAAGGCACAATAATAGATTCTGGCTCACAGCCGAAATGAGTTAGAGCTAATTGTAGACCTTTTAAGGCCATTTCTCCTATTTGAGTGGGATAATGGCTCAAAACTTTACCAGGAGAGGTTTGAGGATGGACCCATAATAGCGGTCCCCTTTGCCATAGCACAGCTGTAGGCTGTTGAGGTGAGGAGACAATGCATAGCTGGAATGGGCTAGATGGATCTAGCCGAGTTAGAGAAGCTTCACCCAATTTCTTTTCCACTTTATCCAACACTTGGGCAGCTTCAGCGGTAAGTTGTCTACTAGATGTGATGGCTGGGTCTCCTTCCAGAATGGCAAATAAAGGTTTAAGTTCTGCCGTAGTTAGATCTAAATATGATCTTACCCAATTAATATCACCTAAAAGCTTTTGAAAATCATTAAGTGTTTTAAGAACATCTCTTCTAATAACAATCTTTTGCGGCTTTACCTGCGTCGGATAAATGGTAGAACCTAGAAAATTTCCAATATCCCCTTCTTGTACTTTCTCAGGAGCTATAAACAAACCCTTATTATTCAACTCTTTAGATAGAATGCCAAAAGCTTGCTGCAGAAGGGCTTGATCAGAATGGCATAACAAAATATCGTCCATATAATGACATATCTTAATGGCGGGAAATTGAGATCTAACTGGCTGAATAGCTTTTGCTACATAAAGTTGACACATAGTAGGACTATTCGCCATGCCCTGTGGTAAAACTTTCCATTGGTATCTCTCATCAGGTTGTTCATGATTAATGCTAGGCAAGGTAAAGGCAAATCTAACTTTATCTTGCTCATGTAAGGGTATAGAGAAAAAGCAATCTTTAATATCCACTATTAAAATTCTCCAGCGAACTGGTAAGGTGGATAACAAAGGCAAACCCCTTTGAATGGGACCCATGACCTGCATTTGTTTATTTATGGCTCGCAGATCATGTAATAATCTCCATTTACCAGATTTTTTCTTAATTACAAAAATAGGGGTATTCCAAGGAGATTGAGAGGTTTCTATATGTCCCTGATTTAATTGTTCCTGGACTAATTGATTGGCGGCTTCCAGTTTTTCAGAGGTAAGGGGCCACTGAGGAACCCATACCGGGTCCTCTGTTTTCCAAGGAATGGGGATTGCCTCCCCAGCGGCCCCTAGGAAAAACCCAGTCCTGTTCTGTCTTGCTTCCCATTAGAGGGCAGGGGACTTGTACGTCCCTGCAAGTGTTTTCCAAGGCCTCGACCAGGGACGCAGCCCATATTTTTCATTATCTGCTGGCTCTGAGGTGAATAGTCATTTGTGAGCACAAAATCTAGTTGTTGTAATACATCTCTTCCCCATAGATTTATAGGGGAGGGTTAGCACATATGGGGTAATAGTTCCTCTTTTCCCTTCCTCATTTTGCCAATGTAATTCTTTTGCGCTCTTGGCTGGAGCCTCTTCAGCGTCCTCGAATATCCTTCCTGCTGCTTCCATCATTCTAGCCACAAAATCTGAAAATGGTTCAGTTGTTCCTTGAATAATCTTTGTAAGATTTCCTGTCACTTGCCCTTTATTAGGTAGACTCTTCCATGCTCTGATGGCAGCCTTATTTATTTGTTCATAAACCTCTAGTGGGTAGGCTGTCTGATTTACAGCCCATTGACCTTGACCTGTGAGCATATCAAAGCTCCATTGAGGTCGTTGACCGGCTATATTCATCTTTGCCTGGGCCGCACACAATTCCTGATAAATGGACTTCCAATCTAAATAATGACCCATAGATAAGCATGCTTTAACTGTATTGTTCCAATCATCTGGGGTCATTGCATTCAAGGTCAGCCTTTCAATAAGGGCTGTGGTAAAGGAAGCGCTAACTCCGTATGTTTGCACTGCTTCCACTAAGGCCTTCAATTGTTTCAGATCCAATGGCGTATGTTGTCTCTGATTCTGGGCATCTTCCCACACAGGGAACGCTGCCCTTATTCTCCTTGTCTCCTTATCTGATATCATAGAATTTCTTCCTTTTTGGCCATTTTTTGCTGCTGTACAACATCATAGGGCGGTGCCGTTGGCTCATAGCCTGGAGAGATAGGGGGCCCCATATCTCCCAGCCTCATAATTTTTAGGTTCCTCATCTAATTCTGCCTCCTCGGCAGGGTTTTAGCTCTGGATCCCCTTCTGACCCAGATAGGTCAGACTTATCCTCCTCTCCGGGGAGTCTCCTCCTCGGAGGAAGAATCTATAGTATAATGTTTAAACTCAGTGAGGAGAGGGTACAATTTTGGATCCTCACACTCATCATTCCTTAATGCTCCTCCTTTTGGAGCAGGCACAAGCTTTAAATCTTTAGCTCGTCGGTTTATTCTTTTCCTTTCTCTTTCTAGCTTTGCTAGTTTACTGTGCACATTTTCATTCTTATTTGACTTCTTTCTGGAGAACCTTTTCTTTTGTTCTCCTTTCCCTTTCAGCTTCTGATAGACTATCCTGATGGTCCGAAAGCACTCTCTGTCCCTCTTTGACCTGTTCCTTACATCTCTCATCTTCAATACAAGACTTTAACAACTTATATAATGGCCATACACCAGTCCTTAAAGTTCCTTGTTCCTTCTCCCGCATAAGATCTCCTCCTAATTTATCCCATGTTCCTTTGGAGAGGGTCCCAGAGACCACAAACCAGGGAGCAACATGGTCAACTTCCTTAAGGAAGTTCCGCAAAACTCTATCTGGAATCTTTAGCTCCTTTTGCTTCAGCAGCGCCTGCGCTGCATCTGCAATAGGCTTGGTCGGCTGGTTCCCTATAACTCCTTTATCTACAGGAGAGGGTGTGACGGCTCAGTTATTTACCTGAGACTTAAGGCCACTTATGCTAGGTCACAAAAGAGTGAGCGGCGAGTGTTCTCCCGTTTATGACAATTAAAACACAGACAGCACAATAAAACGAAAAACGAAACAAACAACAAGAAACGGGATCACCTAGACCACAGGGGTCATACCTTGCTGAAAAGTGCTGCAGCTTCTCGCTCCGCTGGCTTGAATCTTCCTTCGACGAGCAGTCGAGGGTCCTTCGAGTAGTTCCTCCGCCCAGGGTCGGCCGTTCCCGGGTTTCGGCACCACTTGTCGCGCGCATCCTTTGCCGATAAGGAAGACGCTGCAACCGAAGATGTGTCCAGCAGAATCTTTATTGTAGCGCTCTTTACATGCTGATGGAGAAGGACCCCAAGCCCCGAATACGCACGGCTTAAATAGCCTGCAGGGCGACGTATTCGTCTGTGATTGGTGCTCCGCAAAATGTTTGAATGGTATAGCTTCTCTGATAGGGAGAGCTACCATATAGGAATTACCATACAGTGGCGCATGTGCAGTCAGCATAGCTAATGCTGTAAACAAGAACCAGGAAACAGGAAGCCAGCGCCATCTTGTAATGGCGAATGCGGCTCCCGACAGCCCATGCTCTAGTTCACGCGTTCCAATGACCTCTTCCATTCACTGCAGCCACCCACTCTATCACCATGAACTCTGTCACCCCGTGACCCACCCTAGCATCGCCATGAACTCTGTCACCTGAGTACCCACCCTATGATCACCAGGAACTCTGTCGATTTCCTCCTCATCTTCCCTCATCCCCATCCCCACATCTGCTCTCTAGCCTCATTAAGTCTCTCCTCCCATCTGGCCCCAACGCACTCCCACATGCTCCTGAGCAACTCAGATTTTTGACACTCCTCTGGCCTCATCTGGCTGTACCTCCTGACTAGAAGTTTGTTCACCTGGTGAAATAGAGACCATTAGATGGGGGCCCCTCAACCCATGTTCCCTCAGCCACCAGCTCACCTGCCTGTTTACTGCTGCTACTCATCCCTCTGGTTCAAGCTGCTTCCCCTACTAAGCAAATGGATACTTGTTCCTGGTTTTTTTGTTTTTGTTTTTGTTTTTGTTTTTGTTTTTGCACAGCAGGAAAATGGCAACGAAGCAACGGGTCATTCTCCCGATCACTATAGTTAACCTATTGATAAGCCGTCTGCTTTTGCTCAGGCTGGGATAAGAAAAATAAGGAAGAAAACAGAAATCCCTGGTTTATGTCTCAGCTTCCTCTAAGCTCGTTTTCAAGAGTTTGCCTTGTGTTAGAGGAAGGTTGCTGGTGGTCTCTGTCTCCTGATTCCCCAGTTGGACAGTGACAAGGAACCTGGTTACCAGCAACTTCCAAATTCTTTACATGGTGTCCTAGTTAGCCATCATTGTCAAGCTGACCCAGCCAGGAGTCACCTGAGGAATGCCTATGTTGAGGAGTGACCTACATCAGATTGGCCTGTGGGCACGGCTGTGTGGGGATAGCCTAGTTGCTGATTGATGGGGGAGGGATCAGTCTACTGTTGGTGGCTGCATTCCCTAGGCAGGCAGACCCGGGTGCATGAGCCTGAGAGTGGGCAAGCAAGAAACAGTCCTCCATGGTTTCTACTTCAAGCTCTTGCCTTGGCTTCCCTCAATTATGGACTGTGGCATGCAAGATGAAATAAACCCTTCACTTCCCTAAGTTGCCTTTAGTCTAGGTATTTATCATAGCTATAGAAAATATATCAGAACATATGGTAACAGGCAGAATAGGGGACCAATGAATAATGTTTACTAAGGAAACAGTTGAGCTTGTTGATGAATTAAGTAGGTGGGAAGAGCAAAGGACGTCCCTGGCCCAAACACCACATTCACACTCTTTGCTTCCCCAAAGCTACATAAATTCATTTGAATTTTCCACTGTATTCAGAAAACCTTCTAAATTTAGTAGGCTTAAAATGACATTACTATAGTCAACAGTTGCCTTAGGGTTTAGGACTAAGGCCATCTTAGGGATCTTAGTGGGATGATGGACACCATAGCAACTTATCACAATTATCTGCAGTATTTGATAAATTGGTGATCTCCACCCATTTAAACAGGGTCAGCAGAAAACTGGGGAAACTCAGAACTTGACTCAATTTTTTTTCTTTCTAAAATATTTTAAAAACACTCTCATTCACATACATCATTGTTGTTCAAAGTAATGGATTTCAGAATGACAGTCTATCATTCACTTTGCCTGTTTTTCATGACTTGAGTGCATGTACCCTAAGGGCATGTGAAAACATGTGAACAAGAGAGAGAGAGAGAGAGAGAGAGAGAGAGAGAGAGAGAGAGAGAGAGAGAGAGAGAGAGAGAGAGATTTTTCTTTACTAAATCCACTGCATAATAACCTGTGTACCATTTGTTCTACTTGTGCACAAGTTGGCATGTCCTCTGACTCAATTCAGTTCTCACGTGGTTGGTTGGCCCTTTGTTTTTCTCAATTACACATCCTTTCAGAATCAAATGAAAACTTCAGTTTCTCTCTGCAGAAGAAACACAAGCACACGTCACATGCACAGAGCCAGGGACCCTGAGAACATTCTGAGCACTCCTTTAAAGGAAGTGTGTCTGCCCTAGTTGTCATTGTTTCCCTTCTCCTTCTCCTTCTCCTCCTCCTCCTTCTTCTTTTCCTCCTCCTTCTTCTATGCTTTAAGCGCATATGCGTGCGCACGCATGCACACACACACACACACACACACACACACAGAGAGAGAGAGAGAGAGAGAGAGAGAGAGAGAGAGAGAGAGCTAAAAATCCTCCGATGGGATTTTTGCACCTAATATTGGGAAACACACATAACAGTCAAACTGTTCCAATAATGGAAAGACCCCAGGAGATAGTATATAATGCTGTGAGTGACTCCTTGGCACTCGATACTACAATTTTTACAAGGCTTTCCAAAGATGAATGAAGTTCATTCTGTATTTGTCAAACAAGTCAAGAGATTTAAGCAAAGACATTATCTTCTGGTAGCCAAAGAGGCTCCCAATGCCTCCAAACTCCAAACTCCAAGCTCCACAGGAGCTCCTGTGGCACGTTCCAGTTAAGCTTTCCAGAGAAGCCAAGTAAAGGCTCATACAACTTGGAAAGGAAACCAGGCGTCTACATAGACGATGTCAACAACAGGGAAGCTTATGTGCCCTGACACTTCTCAGTGCTTAAAACATACACATTACCTTACATGACAGCCCCCACCCTAATGTGTAAGGCAGGCAGGGCATGCTAATTATATCCATTTATTAATAAGAAACTTGAGTCCTGACTGTGTTCACGTACACCCAAGGTCACATGACAGTCTCAAGTGGGAGGACATATTGGTGCACGAGGAGCCAGCTTTGTCCCCAACTCCTCTCTGACCCACAATGCAACAAATGAAGGCAACAGTGGGTTGACCTTTGTAACCTGGCTACATTTTCACATATGAGGAGGTTGTAAAAAAAAAAAAAAAAAAAAAAACCCTTTCGGTCAGCATGTGTGAAATTTCGTCTTCACTTACTGTTCCATGGTATGTGGCTATTTCCAAAATTTCTAATATATCCACCCTTTTCTTTAAAACATAATAGCTCTTGTTATTGTTGTGCAAGTTTAATCATTTGCAGAGAATGAAACGGCCCTATCTTTTCCATACCTTCTTGCAATCACTTGGGTAAATAGTCCACAACCATTGGTATTATTCCTTATAGGATAATGGGTTCAAAGTTATAAAATCTGGAAATATTTTACCAGAATGCTGCTATAGGCATTTCTTATTTTGAATCTCAGTTGTCTCCACCCACCACCACGTCTTGCTGGGGAAGAACTTTTATGACAGCCCACAAAGTGAACAAACCAATTATGAAGCACGCTCAGATCCATCCACAGAATGCACTGATCCTCATTTCTGTAACCCACTTCCTGTTTGGTTAGTGAAACACAAACTACCTTCATCTCCACCCAGCTCCATGCATGCAAACTACTCCCTTGCAGGCTGCGACCACCCTGCAACTGCATGAGGGAGGCCAGCAGCAATGAGGCTGCTCATGTTTTGGTTAGTGGAGAACAGGAAAGAGACACCTTTCTTGAGGCAGATGCAGACCTTCAATGTCTGTCAATGGCTATGAGAGACAGAAGAATGCAAATGCAAGAGCATGCGCTTGTGTGCATAGGTGTCTGTATGCAGGAACATGTGTGTACACAGGTGTGTGCACAGTCAAGTAGAGGTCAGAGGTCAGCCTTGGGAATCAATTACACTCTGCTTCATTTACTGTTTTTTAAAGATGAGGTCTGATATGCAACTTTGGTTAGCCTGCAACTCACTAAGTACTGGCCTCAAACTCAGAGATCTTTCTTCTTCTGTCTCCCAAATTCTGGGATTAATGGGGTCCACCATCACATATACAACTGTCTCACTTTTTGAGACAAGGATCTCTCACTCAATGTAGAGAAACTGTTGATTCCGTGAGGCTGGCTTGCTGATTCAACAAGGCCTAGAAGTGTTCCATCTCTCCCCTCAGTGTTGGGACTAAAGCCTTTTGTAGGTAAATTCTGGGGCTACAAACCATGTGCTCATGATTCTGTGGCTGGCACTTTACTGAGCTATATCCCCATAGTTTATGTGTATGAGTATTTGCATGTATGTTTGTGTGCCATGTGCATGCCTGGTATCAGATTACAGGTTTTCAGATTACAGCTGCTTGTGAGTCACCAAGTGTTTAAAGCCAAACTCAGGGTCTCTGCAAGAACAACAAATATTCTTAACACTGAGCCCACTCTCCAGGACCCAGCCACTCTGTGCCAAAGTTGGTTTGTTGTTGGGTTTGGGGTTTTTATTATTATTATTATTATTGTTTCATTTGTGTTTATTGTCTTGCCTGCATGCTGTGCACTGCGTGCAGGACTGGTCCCTGAAGTCAGAAGATGGCATCAGATCCTCTGGAACTGGACTTACAAATGGTTATGAGCTGCCATGTGTTTCCAGAGTCCACCTGAAGAGCAGCCAATGCTCTTAGCTGCTGAGCCATCTCTCCAGCTGAGTGTGTGTTTTCATAGAGTTCTGTAATGTCGTGTGCACAGCGATCCTTTCCGTAACCACTGGTCCTGAGGTTTTACAGACCGTCCATCCTCAAATCCCTCACCTAAGAAAAAAACAAAGCCTTGAGAATAACAGGAAGGGGGTAAACTCACATAAGTTAAAACCAAAGATGGCTCCTCTGTGTTTTGTCTGTAATTTGAACCTAACTAGTATCTCAAATAGTCAGGACTCATCAACAGATACAGTGTCTGAGCTTTGTCTCTGGAGCCACGCATTTCCCATTACTTGAGTTCCTTTCGGGTTTCAGTCACTCAAATGTCACCCTCATGATGTGGGCAGGGATCTGAACAGGTATTGCCTCTTTTTACAGAGGGAGAGTGGTTTAGTGGATGACACATATTTCTGAAGTCAATCTATTAAGTTAATCTTTTTTTTCCCTTCTGGATTTGTCTTTGGGCAGCTGACTGGACCTACATGTCTGCTCCTGAATGTTTAAAAGTGGTGTGCAAAATGCTTCTACCTCTTACAGTTTTGAGAATAAGGTGAGGTGATATGTGTAAAGCACCATGGAAATGCTCAATATGAATTAACACAATCAAAACCTTAGGGACAGAGGGGAACTGGGGAGATGGCTCAGTGCACAAGCATGAGAGCCTGAATGTGATGCCTAGAACCCGTGGGAAAAACCAGATGTGGGATTATACATCTGTAATTCCAGAACTCTTCCCTGGAGAGGTAGGAAGCCCAGACAGAGGAATTGCCTGAAAGTTTCAGGCCAGCTAGCCTGGGGTAAGCTATACAGTGGCAAATACAACAGGGCAAAAGGTAAGACTCCCAAGAGTTGTTCTTCCAACAGTGCGCGCGCGTGCGAGCGTGCGCGCGCATCACCACACACACACACACACACACACACACACACACACACACACACACACTGTGTGGTACTTGCCAGCATGCACATAGAGTAAAAACTTAAAAACATCTTTTTGCAATCAAGCTTTTCCTATGTAAGTAAATGTGTTAAAAATAGGAGTTTTGGACAGTGACATGGCTTCGTGTATAAAGATGCCTGCCACTAAGGTGACAATCTGTGTTCAATCAAAGAGACAAACATGGTAGAAGGAAATAACACCTGCATGTTATCCTCTAACTCCACGTGTGCACTGTGCTGCACACATGCATACTATGTGCACATAGGATGTTTAAGACAGTGGGGAATTCTCATTGTCAACCTCTGACCTCTACTTGTGCACAAGCAGCCACAGGTGGATACAGGTATCTGTCAGGAGGCATGTGAGGTCCTTCAGAAAACTTGAGCCTGTAACTCCAATCCTCAGAAAGCTGGGGTAAGTGGACCCCAAGTCCGAGCCTAGCCTGGGAGCCATTAAAATCCTATTTTTAGTACAGAAGACACTCGTGATCTTCAGAATGGACTGTAAAACTCCCAGCACAAAGGATCTAGGAGAAACAAACAGAGAGAAGCTACAGGGAATACAGTTGTATGAACAGAACCAAAATTCTCACCACAAGTCACAGCTGTACAAACAGAGGCCCTTGGGGGCAGAGAAGCACAAAATAATCAAGGAGAAAAAGATCAAGAAAGTCTGTGTAGAGATCACTGGATCCTTGGAATGGAGAGCAGGGGGGCTGACACCATTCTGGAACTTTCAGCAAAGACATAGTGACTGTATGGCTTTGGGTCTTTAATGACAGCAGTATGTTACAGTGAATGTGACACAAAACAAAACACACACCTTGAAATCTAGGGATTAGAGAGGGGAAGAGACCAGGCTCTCACAAACCACTTCAAAGGCATCCCCAAAGACCTCGCATGAGGCTCTCCTACTTGGGGATCCCACCACTTCTCTATAAGGCCTCCCAGAGACTGACCTGTGAACACAGGAACTCTAAAGAACTCAAACCACCTTCAAACCTCAGCAGAAGCCTGATGGAATCAGGGATGGTGTCCCAAGGCCCAGGTTTTGTTTGTCCTGCTTTTTTTTATTTCAAGATCAGTGCCACAGCCAGTGTTCATTAAAGTGAGAAGGGGGCAAGGAGAAGCCTCCTGCCCTCCCCCCCTCTCTCTCTCTCTCTCTCTCTCTCTCTCTCTCTCTCTCTCTCTCTCTCTCTCTCTCTCTCTCTCTCTCTCTCTGTGTGTGGTGTGTGTGTGTGTGTGTGTGTGTGTGTGTGTGTGTGTGTGTGTGTCTGCCTGACTGCCTGACTGCCTGACTGTGTAAACAAAGCCTTTCCCAAACTTCCTTTCCCAACCTAGAAAATTCCCAAGAGCTGCTGTGAAGGGAAGCATCTTTATTTCCATGGGGACCAGGTGTGAGGAGGGGACTAGGGTGTAAATCTGTGGTTAACCCAATGGCAAATGTTGATACAGTTCCTGTTTCTGCTATTTTCTTTTTCGTTTAGCCAAGAGCTGTCATTTTAATTAGGTTTTCAATTAGGTTCACACAGCAAACATTACACTTGTGTTTGTTCTGTGTAACCCACGTCCTATTTTTAGTTCATTATTCACATTTTTATGCTGTTCATTCATAAAACAGATATTCTTCCCAAGGCACTGAAGTTGGGCTCAAGTTCCTACTTACAACTTAATGGTGGAGGGAGAGGACTTAAAAATCTTACTTATAAAATTTGAACTGAGGTTGGCAAGATGGCTGAAATGGTAAAGGAGATTGCTGCCAAGGCTGACAGCCTGAGTTCCGTGCCTGAGGAACCACACAGTGGAAAGAACTAATTCAAAGTTGTCCTCTGATTTCCACGTGTGTAAACAGGCATGCATGTGTGCGTGCACACATGCACACAAATAAATTTAATAATTTAAACTGAATTTTTCACTTGAATTTAAGGAAAGGTAAAGGAAAATATCTGGTCAATATTATATATCCCCTAAATTCACCTAAACTCAAAAATCGTAGTGCAGACGATGATAACAATAGCCAAGGCTGCCCACATGCCCTGAACATGCCAGTATTTCATTTATGATGTCATCACGCCCCAGCTGGAAAATGTCCCTTATTTAGTCCCTCTCAAGTATTTTATAAACATGACCTCTTGATGCTGCCGTGAGCTTCCCCCCTGATCCAAATATGTTCTTCCCACATTAAGACTTGGGAGGGGGCTTGCTGTGGAGGCACACACCGGCATCCCAGCACTTGGGAGACTGAGGCAAGAGGAGTTTGAGTTCATGACAACCACTACTACACAGTAAGACTTTATCCAAGACAGATTTGAGGTGTTTACCATTAACAAAGTGTCATTGTAAGTTTCAGTCACCAGAGCCTTCACCATGGCTGTGCCCCAGCCTCCCTCCACCTTGGTTCCTGTCAGCTGAACCGGCATTCATGGAGTCCCAAGGACAAGGGTCAGCTAACTCCCTCTCGCTGCTTCCTCTCCTCTAAGATGGCCTTGCAAAGGTCTCCAGGTCTACCCCACCTTCTGTCTCCTCCATTTCTAATGTCTAGGCCCCTCCTTTCCATGTCACTCCACAGGAGCTGTCACACAGTGTGCACATTCTAGAATCTAAAGTCTCCCGAGTATCAACAAATCAATCTTTATAACTTATGCTGTATGAAGTTGCAGTTCAGGACAGAGCGACAGACTGACAGGTAACCAAACGCTTAGAGAAGCTCACAAGAAGAAGGAAGATGACATCTCTGTCCCAGACACTCCCCATAGCACACCTCACTCACCAGAGTGGGTAGAAGTTAGCCCGAGATGTCTTCTTTCCTTGGAGAAGAGCTCGCTCCATGTTGTTTTAAAGTCATGGGGGTTTTGCTTGCCTGGCAGTTCACAGCACAAGCCCTCTTTTATGACAAGGCAATTATGGATTCTAATGAACGCTATTTTGATAAGTATAATTAATAGGCTCTCATACTTAAATACCAATTAGCAACCCATGGTTCTGCAAAGTCATCCTCTCTGATGTCCCGAGCTTTGGCCTTTGTCTTCTAGCCTCACATTTCCACTTCACAAGGCTCTTCACCTTTCCCTGATTCATACAAAAACACAATTTTCATCCCCAAGGGAATAAAAGACGGTTGGTGATTCTGGAGCCACAGAGATGAATGACCATGGCCCCAGAGCTTGAGATCCAGGTGTGCTGGTTGGCTAGTTTTATGTCAACTTGACACGAGCTAGAATCATTTAGGAAGAGGGAACCTCAACTGAGAAAATGCCCCCATCATATTAGCCTGTGGGCAAGCCTATGATATATTTTCCTGATTGATGATTGATGTGTGTGGGCCCAGTCCATTGTGGGTAGTGCCACCCCTGGGGTGGTGATCGTGGGGTGTATAAGAGAGCAAACTCAGCAAGCTATGAGGAGCAAGCCAGTTAGCAGCACCCTCCCACAGCCTCTACATCTGCTCCTGCTTCTAGGTTCCTGTCCTGACTTCCCTCAGTGATGGACTCTTACCTGGAAGAGTAAGATAAAATAAACTCTTTCTTCAGGTTGCTCCTGGTCATAGCATTTTTATTATAGCAATAGAAACCCTAACACATCTGGTTACCTAAAATACTATGCTCCGGTGTGGGAAGAGTTTCATGGAGTTTTCAGCGGAACAGAACAAAGAGCTGCTGTGTAGTGAGATAGCCACCCCACCGGCACCTGTTGCACTGACCACGCCCATCGGGGTGTGGGGACAGGTGCAGGCATGACCTGGGAGGACTAGGACCCCAGCTCACTCTCTTTCTTCCTGGTTGGAGATAGAGAGTATCCAGAGGCATCCTTGGGACGGGAACCTGCGGTGGTCATCTGTTTCTGGTGTAAAGGATCTCTCCCTGAATAAACACCCATCAGCCTATGGTTTCCCAGATTCTTATTTACCACTCTTTACTGCAAAGCCAGCCACAGTTTCAAGTACAGTGGTAGACTCAGCAGATAACCTATGCTACCGGGGAGCAAGAGTCTGGTGTAGGCCTCAGGCTGGTGGAAGCCAGGGGTCCATTTACACATTCCAACAAGGATGTTACCTCATAGTCACAAGGATGTTAGATGAAACAGGTGGGCAATAAATGGCTATTGAAGGGGATAAAGAAAGTTCAAGCCAATTTGTCTCTGGACCTGCAACACTCTAGCTCTTCATAATTACTGTAGTTTTAATCAGTCATCCATTGGATGTCCATACCCACCCACATTATAGGCAGCACTAACTGGATTTGCTGACATATTTAAAAAATAAAGAATTGAAGTCAGGAGGACATGTAAGGGGAACATGCAGGGGAGGGGACCCATGAGAGCTGAGAAAGGAATATGGATGGATATGATAGAGATACATTATTATTGGTTTTTCTAAACAGGGTTTCTCTGTATAGCTTTGGAGCCTGTCCTGGAACTCGCTTTGTAGAGCGGGCTGACCTCGAACTCACAGAGATCCACCTGCCTCTGCCTCCTGAATGCTGGGATTAAAGGCATGCGCCACCAATGCCCAACTGTGTGTTACATTCTTAAAGAATAAATTCAAGGAGAAGGTGGAGGGGAGGAAGGGATAAAGGAAGGAGGGAAGAAGGGACGGGGAGAGGGAGGGAGGAGTCAGGTAGTTGTAATGGGAACTCAGCCGTGGCAGTGATCAGAGACACTTGTCTTCGAGGAAAATAGTTCAAGTGTGCCGCCCGGGACATGACTTTCTCCTCCACTATTGCACTAGTGCATTTTAATTAAATATTCGGTGTGTGTTAGATGGCCCCATGGGTTCAGAAGGGGGATATCCAGAGCGGGGGAACAGGACAGAGGGGCTATAATCTCAGATCATGTTCCCATCCTGACTCCACTGAAACTGAACTAAAGAAATCTCTCTCATCTTTTCTTCCTTGATAAAAATGAAAACAAGGCTGAAGAGATGACGCAGTGGGTACGGGCACTTGTTACACAGACATGTCCAGTTCCGGCTGCTCACACCTGGGACTAGCTGGCCAGCAGCCTAGCTCCGGATTCAGTGACAGGCCCTATCTGGAAGGGATAATATGGAGAGTGACAGGGACATGCTCTGGCATGTACATGTGTACACACACACACACACACACACACACACACACACATCATACTCACACACACTCATACTCACACACACTCATACTCATATACACTCATACTCACACATACAAACACACTCACACATACATACACATACACACTTATACTCACACACACTCATACATACACTCATACTCACACATACAAACACACACTCACACATACACTCATACTCACACATACAAACACACTCACACATACACTCACACACACACTCACTCACACATACTTACACACACATGCACACACAATCACACACACATATACACATTCACACAACACTCATACTCACACACACACTCATACACACACTCACATACACTCATACTCACACATACAAACACACACGCACACACACACTTATACTCACACACACTCACACATACACTCATACTCACACACATACACACTCATACTCACACAAACACATACTCACACATACATATACACACTCACTCGCACATACATACACACTCACACATGAATACACACTCACACAGTCATACTCACACACACTCACACATACACTCATACTCACACATACAAACACACACTCACACACACATATACACTCATACTCACACACACTCACTCACATACATACACACACATGCACACACAATCACACACACACTCAGATTACATATGCAGATCAACTACCTAGGATATAGAAAAGCTGAATCCCTGGAAGTTCCTGCTGTTTGAGTTTAACCAGCCTATGGCCTTTTTGTTATGGCAACCTTAGCAAGCATGTACATCTTTCAGTGCCATGATTTTGACCTAGTGATGCCGATTTCAGACATTCAACCTCCAGACTGTCAAAAAAAAATACCTGTCATCTCATGGAGGAATGTCAAGTCAATATTTTTATTATTATTAAAATGTAATCTCTGTTCTCAAAAGCATGCTATTTATTTGAGGAAGAAAAATAGTCCAGTTGCCTAGGTATAGTGTGAAGTGTGAGATGACAGCTGTGTCTACGAACTTTTTCTGAGCTCGCATAAATAGCACATACTGAAATTTAGAAGCAGAGAGAAGGAAAAGTATAAAGAATTCTGTGGCTGGCATTAAGCAAAAATCCACATGTACATAACAACCAGAGGCAAGCCAGGGTGTTTAAGTCCACATAATTTCTTACAGGAGGTAAAGTGCACCAACAGAAGAGTGGCAGTTTAATAGGGTGGAATATTATGTGACTGAACAAAACAAGCCCCGTCTCGGAAATTCCCAGAGCACAGATAACTGTTTTGAGAGTGGAGCTGAAACCCAAAACATACGTGGTGATTGCACTGAGCTCTTTCCCTCTGCTGTCTGGAATTCTCTGAAATGCTTTTTCACATGCCTGCTCTATTTTGCTCCAGTGGCATTCAGTAAGAAATAGAAATGTTTTAAGAAAATGCTTTGAAAAGAAAACTAAGTGGGGAAACAACAGCAGGAGATGGCACCAGCCTCCAAAACAGAACAAAGGACACTCTTATCAAATGAGCAGCAGGGACCAAGACATCTGTTTCAAATTTGACAGCTTAGAATGGATGTGGGTGCGGCAGCCTGCGCCTGGGCCAGTGCAAAGAGCAGATAGGACATCTACTCCCCAGCACGAGGTTGAGTCAGGGGAGCCCCAGATATCTCACTGATCATTCTTTCTGTTAGAGGGTGGAACATGACTCGGGACACAAAGGGGAGCCCCCTATGCAGGACAGTTTCAAAAGACAGAATACCAGCACGGTGCAAATAAAGGTAGGGAGAGGACGGCCCGCATGCCCCTTGCAGTCTACATCCATGCCTTCATGCAGGTGTGGATATCAGGGACCCCAGGCGTTGAGTGAGTCTGGCTTTTCACGAGCTGTGTGTGCCTCCATGGTGAGGAGCGCAGTGTTGACTCCTTCTGTGTTTTCTGATCTCAAATACCCACAGTGTTGACAGCAATGGAAGGAAGGTTCAGGCAACAGGACAAGTGAGAACAAAGGAAAATATGACTTTAGGTGTCTTCAGGTCTTAGGATAGGTAAAGCTCTTTTGTTTGGGGTCTTGTTTGCATGCTTGTTTTTTGGTTTTGGAACAGGGTCTTACTGTGTAGCCCAGGCTGGCCTGGGACTCTCCCATTGTCCTGCCTCGCATTTCTAAATGCGGGTATTGTGGTTATTCAGTACCATGCCTGGCTTAGAAGTAATTTTTTAATGGTTCTACAGCAGACAGAGCAGAAGCATGCATTTCATCAAAGTCCTAAACCCCAAGGCAGGGGGACGCAGAACCGTGCAGAAGTGCTCATCAAATGTGTAGCTTTGCCCAGCTCTGCTCTGCCAGGTGTGTGCAGCACCTCATCCAACTCTCACAGTGCCTTTTCGTCTCACTCTTCTGCTATGGAAGGAAGACACGATGCCAAATCACAGGCTTCTAGAGGCTTCTCAGCCAGGATTCGAACGCTCACCGCCTGCTTCACTAAAATGGACCAACATAAGCCGGACATAGTAGCCCCCACCTTTCTGTGAATTTGAGGCCAGCTAATGTCTGCCCCTCCTCCTGAGGTCTCAAGGACAAACCCAGGCGCTGTCCCACCAATGCTCCTACTGGGATACTAATGAGTTGCTTCCTAGTAGAACACAGGAGAGGGGTTACTTACAGGAGTGGGGGTGCTGGGATGAAAAAAGTCAAGTTCAAGAAAGTCTGCTCAGAAGGGATGATGGCATTCCCTCCTTCCTGTAGCCACGTAGAAAAAGCCCCCTCCCCCAGTCCTTCTCCACCTACAGCCTCTAGCTCCTACTCCAAGGCCCCCTAAGGAGACCTCATGAATGGCAATTGGGACAGAATTGCACATAGCTGGGTGGCAGTTCCACAACCCTCAAACCTGATCCTTCTATGGGGGAAGGCAAGCAGTCAATAAACCCAGCTGTGATAACCCCAAGCCAGCAGAACTGAAGATGGAGGCAGTTTGGCTCCAAAGGCCATCCTATACAACAGCAGCCTGGTCTGCATAGAAAGTTACAGGGACACACAGATAGATAGATAGATAGATAGATAGATAGATAGATAGATACATACATACATACATACATACATACATACATAGAACACACACACACACACACACACACACACACACATACACACACACGATAAATAGATACCATTGCAGATATTTAGGGCTGAAAACATGATAAAAGGAAAGGCAGAGGTCCCCACTTAGATTATCAGTACCAGTCAAGAAATGACCCTGTGCTGAGTGTGATGGCTCACGCCTTTGATCCCAGCACTAGGGAGGCAGAGGCAGGTAGGTCTCTGAATTTGAGGCTAGCCTGGTCTACAGATAGTTCCAGGACAGACAGGACTTCACAGAGAAAGCCTGTCTCAAGAAAACTTAGAAGGAGGAGGAGGGACCCTATGACCATGACAATTACAATTCAAGAAGCAAGTTCGGGCTATAAGCATGTGTAAACACAGAAAGAACCAGAGCCGGTGTAGCCATGGAACACAGACATCATCCTGAATAACACGAGTGGCCACTGCCTCCAGCTGAGACTTGAGCCTTTCCTCGGTCCCTCCTCCCCCTTTCAGTCAGATTTACAAATGTGCCGTCATAGAAATGGCCCCACTGCTGGCAACACCCAAGCCAGAGCAAAGGCCTGCTATCAAGAACCTTGGCTCATATCACCTAGCAGGAGCCTGAACCCTAACTATCCTTTGGGTTTGCCTCTTGCCAAGCTGCCCCATAGTAAGTGTGGGATGTTAGCCCCTGCTTGTTTAACCCTGGAGATGACTGGCTGAAGGGCCTTGTCAGAGTGGCAGTCCGCCCAGATTCAGAGGAAGTGTTTAATGTCCCTGACTTGGAAGCCTGGATTCATTAACTATGCATCTGTAATCTGACCGGTCAAGGTGTCCCACGGTCTGGCTGGGAAGGAAGGGCAGCTAATCTTAAGCACTGGTATCTCCTGGAAGCCCCTCACCATGATGTGTATTTTGATTTCCTAGGAATAAGTTCCCCTGAATGTCTCTGGTTTGTGATTAGGTCTGCACTGCTCTTTGACCATGCACTCTGCCTTCAGGGAATTTAAACTCTAATTACAGTCCAGGCATTTAACTAAATCCCTGCCAGTAATCTCAGCACTTGCTGAGCAGAGGCAGGAAGATCAGAAATTCAAGATCACATTGAATGTGATGTCAGCCTAAGCTATTGCAGACCTGCCCCCTGGATAAATAATTAATTAATTGGTTCATCAAATGTCTAAACATGTTGGCATTGTCACCTCGAGTAGTGAGTTAAAAATGAGAATGATTGTGTCTGTGATTTTATGTACTAATGTTAGCATTTTAAAGAGGCCGAAAGCTCCACATGCAAGCTCTGCTCTGGCCATTTTCAGTCACACTTTCACAAGGAAGGAGCGAGCCATGCTTACCTCCTTCATACAGAACGTGTAAGTGAGGTCTTATACCTTCTGTGTGTTCTCTGACACTGTACTCCCAATAGTCAGAGCCCTAACAGGAAAGTGCTGGGATTTAAGCCCAGATGGAATGCTCAAGCCCTTTACTTGATAGCATACCCTCCAGGACACGTTAATTGTTGTAACAATATTTCTTCTATACAGTCTTCTGTTTAGAAGACCCAAGTCCAGTGGCCCTATAGGTCCAGGCAAGCCTCTCCACCTAGGATGTACTAATATGTATGAATTTTTTGTACTCCACACCTCAAGTATTAAACAAACTTCACTCCTCTCAAAAAAAAATTATGTTGCTTTCTTTTTGAATGACTTTGGGGACCAAAATGTGGCCATGAAGTTGTAAGCAGCCCTCAGGCAGGATCACCTGGGGGTGGGGGAGAGCAGCACAGCTTCTGCTGGTGATAAGAGGCTTGCTGGTTAGCATGTCCCTCCCCAGCCTGTAGTGAGGCCCCACTATGAGTGTTCCCTGACCCCAGCCCCGGCCTCCTAAGATTCTGAGTCCCAGGCAAATTTACTTTTTGTAGAGCCAATGTGAGGTCTTGGGCTCTAAGTCACAGATCCTACTTCTAATCCTGACACCTTGTGGCTTTGTGATTAAAACAAACAAACAGAAGAAAACGGCCCTTCCTGCCTTACACCAGACAAGATACAGCTCTGCTTCTACTCCCAGGGTGAGTTAGAATCTGCAGGAGTGTGAGGGCTGAAGTCTACAGTCCACAGATGGCCAAAAGAACGGCTGACACAGAGGAGGAAACCCAGAGAGGAAACAGTTCAGGAAATGTACATTTTTATTGAATCTGTGTTTGCCTGCAAGGATGCATGGCACCGTGTGTGTGCAGTGCCTGTGGCAGAAGAATGGACCAATCCTCCTGGACCTGGACTTACAGCGGGTTGTAACCTCCATTTGGGTGCTGGCAACCTGCTAGAGCAGCAGCAAGTGCCCTTAATTGCCGAGCCCTCTCTGGGACCTGGTAAATGTAACTGGAAAGGTGATCTGTCTTTTTGGCAGGCAGGCAACAGGCCACAGTGTCACACCCACTCCCTCCTCCCCAGACCTATTAAACTATACTTCCTAACTAGTGACTCTCCCACATGCCAGAGCTCTTCCTGTGTCTCTGTGTGCTGCTTATGGACTTGAGGGACAGGGGGCTCAGCACCAAGGAAGGAAGGAAAGCCAGCTTTGAAGTCAGGTGAATGCATAGTGGCTGGAGTGTCTGTGGCCCCTGTAAGTATTGGGAGGGCAGTCCTTAGTCACTGTGAACACAGCCCAGGGTGCCAGGCAGGTGCAGGGTGGGTTCATGTCAGGCAAGACACTCCTTGGAAGAATGCAGACCTTTGTATATTCAAGTATGGGTCCGTGTGTGTGTCTGTGTGTTTGTGTGTGTGTGTGTGTGTGTGTGTGTGTGTGTGTGTGTGTGTGTGTGTATGTGTGGTGTGTGTCTGTGTGTCTGTGTTTAGGCCATTGTTCAATGTCAAGTGTTTTCTTCAGTCATTCTCCACTTTATTTTTTGAGACATAGTCTCCCACTTAAGAGAATGCTCCCCCAAATCCCATGTGTCAATGTATAATTCCCAGCCTGTTACCAACTGGAAGGTGCTAGAAATATTAAGGGGGGGCTACAGATCTCCTGGGCTCTGGGGTAAGGTAGTAAAGCAAAGAGTGAGAACCCGGCTCTACTCCTCTCTTTTTTGCTTCCCAGCTATGAGATGAGACGTTATTGGCACCACCACAGGCTCCCAGCAAGATGTACTGTCTCATCCACAGGCTCCCAGACAGCAAGGCTCATTGTTCATGGAGTAGAACCTCCAAAACTCAGAGCCACGGTGAGACTTAGTCTCTCTGTAAGTTGACTATCTCAGGTACAGTCATGGAAAACCGATAGAGGAGGCCTGTGGTGCTGCAGGAGCTAGAATGTAGAGACCAGCTAGGCCCGAGTTGTGAAAACCAGACTGAGGTGTTACTAAGTAACAAATTAGCCAGTGCAAAAAATAAATTAGCCACCACAAAGATGAAGAGTCCACAAATTCGGCTGCTTTGAATTGTGTTTAATTTCCACAAAACATATCATTTACAGCACCATTGAACAGTTTTCACCTGCAACAGGTATGCATATGTACATCATTGGGGGGGATTCACATGCAGTTGGCAAGGAGTTATTGAAACTCTTTACCTTAAAGTTTTAACAATCCCCCCACCCCAAGATGTGATGGTCATACTTTGGCAGAGGTACCCTTGAGAATAGAAGGAAGATTTTTTAAGCAACAAAACTCCAAAATACTGTAACATAACCTCAGGCCCCAGAAGGGATGGCTGTCCCTTGAGAATCATTTTTTTTTCTGGATTGCACTCACTACATTTCAGAGTAGGCTCAGTATCTCTGACCCTAATCCAGTCCTATTAACTTAGCTAAGAAAATTCCATGTAAATACGAAAGGTCTGGGGTGGGGGTAGGGTACTTAGAGAGAGGGAGGAAATGGCAGGAAACAACAAAGCTGCTCCAAATTCTAATACATTCTATACACTGAGGATTTTTGCCTGATACAAGTTCTGTTTAAGAAACTTCTTTCCTGGTTTGATAGCCTTGTCCCCACTCATGGTCACTTGACTGGAAATAAAGCCCAGAAGCACAAAAAAAAGTGACAGGAGGTCAGGCAAGGACGGAGCAGTAGAGAAGGCACACCATCAGTCAATGATCTCTAACTAAATTCAAAACCCAGATCAAAATGTAACCAAACTGAAATCTCATGTACAAAGGCTAGCCTCAAACTCACTAAGTGGCCTAGGATAACTTAAACTGCTGCCTTGGTTTAGTTCATGCTTGGTTCTTGGGATAGTTCAGCAGCTGAGTGGATGCCCACATAGCAAGGTTCCAGCTTCAAGCCTATGCACAACAAATGAAACACTTTTTAATCCAAGTGTAGTATTAAATGCCTGTAACCCCCGGACTCAAGAGGCTGAGGCTGTGGGATGGGGAGTTTCCTGACAGTCTGGGAGATGGAGTAGTGAACCCTGCAGGATGGATGCTACCAAAAGAACCTTTGGGCTTGGGTGAGGGAGGATCCCATCAATAATGGCTAGACATGGTTACAGCTAGCAGCTTAGCAGTAGAAAAGGGCACAAAACTCTTTCCCAGGGAATGTCTAGAGGAATTTTTAGTTATCATAGGTTGGGGAGATAATTTGGGATTTTTGTGATTAGAAGCCAATAATGCCACTTAATAACATGTAATATCTTATATGGCTTGGACACACCCAACTCAGAATGCCAGCATGCCAAGATGGAGGCACCCTGACAAGACAAACACACACTGCACTGAACTTGGAGCCCCTAATTTTCAAGGGTGTGTGTGTGTGTGTGTGTGTGTGTGTGTGTGTGTGTGTGTGTGATGGAGACTGGTAGCCCTGTTAGTATTTATAATAACCAAATGTCAAGAAATAGAGGTCCCAATTTTTTAAATTAAGATTAGAAGATAGGACACGAAACAAAGCAATCAGTTCCTATAACTGGTGCTAAAGTGCTGGAAGTCAAGAGGGTAATCACAGAGAACCAAGGACAGGAGGGTAAAGAAAAGTCCAGAAGGATAGAGGATAAGTCAGCATGCAGGACACTGGTCCTGGCCTGTTCCACAAAGGGTTGTAAAAAAAGTCTTTGAGATTGGGGATCTAGCTCAATAGTTGAGGGTATGCTTCAATGGAACCTAGAAGGCCCTGGCCTTGATTGATCCCCACTTTAGGGGAAAAATAAAGACAGGCAGGATGGAAGGAAGGGCAGGCAGGAGGGCTGGGGGTTCTAGGATGAACCTAAGTATGCAGGAACACAACTGAGTGTCACTATCTACCTAAGTTCAGAGAAAGTATGTTGCCGTGTCCACTGGGTGCATGCTGATTGCTCTCACTTGTGGAGGGAAAATGCACTGCCCTCAGAGAATTAAAAAGGCAGGAAAAGTAATGGCTCAGGAAACCACCACACATCTAGGACTGGAGGTGCTAATCACGACCATGTAGCAAAAACATTGCAGCCTCTCGACTTGTTTGCATGTTATTAAGTGCACTTTGGCTGTCTTCAAAAAGCCATGTGTCACACCTGCTCCTTGTGTGTGTGCTCCTTTGCTATGCACGTATCAAGATCATTTTTTCTGAGGTTGAGTTTAATTATGTTGGATTTAAGTGTATTTTTTTCTGGAACAATGCTTTCAGAAATTAAAGAATGTTACTTTCATGAAAACTAAAATACATTTTCTTAGCTAATAGCAGGAAAACTGTAAAATTTATAGTTTTTCCCTTAATAATAATGCAGAGAGATATGAATTCAGATTTTGAAGTTAGAGACAAATTTCTACTTTGGCTTCAACGAAGGCATTAAACAATGTCTATGTGGAGAAATCTGCTCACATATTACTAGATAATTCTCTAGCTTGTCACATGTTTGATGCCCAAAAGAGAAATTTTTGTCTTTGTTCCTCTCCTACCTTATAAAGTGCATATAATCTAACAAATAAATTTCTGGGAATTAGAAAGGTTTTAGACATTTTTTCTATTTACTTTTGGATGGTCGATTTACATCTAATCAACTCCTAAGGAACAAAGAATTTCCTATACTCCTGACCACAGCTGCCCAACAGCCTCCAAATTTTAGACTAATAATTAAAACAAACAAACAGCTGAGTCTCATTGTTTTGCCTGGACTCCTAGGCTCAAGTGACTTCTCCTTTTCAGACCTCCTGAGTAGCTGGGATTACAGGCATGTGCCACCACACCCAATGAAGACATTTTTTTTTAAATGGTGTTTGCACTGGAAAATGTGGATGCTGTTTCTGTAACCATTCACCCCTTCTGATGAACCCTGTGTAGTTTCTCAATAAGATAAAGGCTGATAGCCTAGGACAAGACCACTTTCTGTCAGCCTTGAAACTTGTCAAACGTGGTGCTGGCTCCCTCAAGCAGGCAACCCCATGTCATACCAATGAGGCTTTGATTAAACAAGGATGTCCAAACAGAGTGTAAAACACATGACAGACATTCCTGCACTCTCTTCTACCAATACAGTCCAGCTATATGTCTGAATCGGATCATAATCAATGTATTTAAACTTGGTAACATGGGTCACACATAAAACACATTAAAAGCAGCAATCAAATCACTTTTCATTTCTCAGTTGGCATCAACTTTTCCATACACTTCCTAGTTGGCAACTATAATAAATACTTTAAAATATGCCTAAATAAAGCAAAGGGAGGCTAGCTTATTTATTTAGCAGGAGTGAGTATTCTCCTGTCCCCAGAGTATTCATCTCCTCCTGGCCAATGCTACAAGGATCAATGTGACTACAGAAAAAAGACTGTGAGGAAATCTGGGCGAGAAAGTCATTATCAGAACAGTAGGGGGAAGAAATCCTACCTGGAGACTCTCAGGAATGGGAAATAGTAAATGAGCAGAAGCCTGTCCCCACACAAAAGTGTGCATGTAAAGAATATATTACACGATTAAACGTCTACAACACCATAGCTGCAGCTTAGTTGCCAGCAGAAAGTAAACGTTAGCTACCTCACACCTCACAGAACAAAGAGATGATCCAAAATCCACCTTTCTCTCCACCCCAGAAAAGTCTGCCTCCTCTAATGTGTTGAGAACATTTTCTACCTCTTCAGGCATTTCCCATTTATTTGTTAGGTGTCTGCTTCTTGTGGTCCGAGAATGGACCTAAAAATATATATATTTCTGTGGCACCACAAATGGCCGACTTTCAACTTTTATGATCTTTGAGGGGAAGAGAGGAAATCGTAGTTAATGTGCTTTAATTTTTTCCCACCCACTTAAACTTTGAGCTCACCTGAGAGTCAGCTAGAAGTTCTGATCAATTTAAACACAAGGGCTGCGGGCTGCATCTCGGTAACAGAGCAGCTCCTTAGTTCCTTAGCACACGTAAGCCCTGTGTTCAATTCTCCAGCACCACAGGACAGACAGACAAGACTGACTCTGAGTCCTGTGTCGTAGTTACTGAGTCCCAGCCTTCAACATCCCTGATACAGGTGTTAGTGAAGTCGCCTTAAGAAACCCACGTCCACACTGAAACTGTCACAGGGAAGCATGAGACGCCCCGGGTAGCAGGAAGGGGTGACCCACCACTTGAAAATCAGCAGGCTTGTTCCACTCCCATCCCAAACATCTGACCCCTACTGTCGGTGAATACACCCACAAAGCTCTTTCCACCAGCAGAGCCGGTGTCCCAAAGTGCTTGTCCAGACAGTCTGATTTTGTGTGGGAACCCACTAAAAATGAGTACTGTTTTCACAATGTTGTCCCTCTTGAGTCTTACTAAGAGTCTGTCCCTGCTCCCTTGGACAGCCATCCAAAGCCATATCAATGGCCACTTCCTGAGCATCCGTTGTGTTTCGGTAAGTCTCCAGACAGGGCCCACCGTTGTGCTCGGCACAGTCATTGATGAGAGCCAGTGGCAGTGTCCCTGGGGGACAGCACAGCTTCTTAGCGCAGCTCTGGGAGACACAGGGGGCACTGCAGGTCAGCAAGAAGTCCTTCTGCTCCAGGGTTTCCTTCAAGTCCACTGCTTCGAACTGGATGGTCACATTGTGGATTCCAGCATGATGGAAGATCTCTCGGATTTTTCTGCTGGCATCCTGGTACCCTGTGTCCTTCTGGTACTTGATATGCAAGGTTGCGATGATCTTCCCACTTATCAGTTCCCAGATGTGCACTTCATGCATGCTGCTTATTCCAGGCACACTAGAGAGCTTGCTCACTGCAACAGACAGGAGCAGACAACAGTCAATAGTGAGTGCTGGAACAGAAGCTTGGAACCATGAGAGGGGCCTGTGTCCCTAATCATGCCCACCAAGGTTGTGTGTTTACCATAGCCAACAGGAAAAAGAGCTGTCCCTAAAGAATACATTTTCCTGTAACCATCCTTCCCTCTGATTTCCTACACCACACAGTGTTTGCCTATAAGTAACTCAAGAGCCCCAGGCAAAAAGATTGCAAGTTCAAGACCAATCCCAGTAAGTTCTAAAGAAGACTGGGCTACATGTGCACAATCTGTTCCAAGCTAGTCTGGTCTACATAGCAAACTCCATGCCAGTCAGGACAACATAGGGAGACCCTATCTCAGATAGATAGATAGATAGATAGATAGATAGATAGATAGATAGATAGATGATAGATAGACAGATACACATACATGCATGCATACATACTAGATAGGATACATAGATAGATTATAGACATATGGGTGATAAACCAGTAATTGTTAGATGATAAATAGATATGTAGATGATACAGAGATAGATGATTGATAAATAGATATTTAGGTGAATGATTAATAGATCAATAGATGAATAGATAGATAATAGAGACAGGTATGTAGACAGATGATAGGTAGGCAGACAGACAGACAGATGGGCTAATTTAGCAGCATGGATCAAAAGCACTTACCAGAATGCTACTTCTAGGGATATATTCAAAGCCTCTGAAACTTTTAGCCTCTGAAGCACATAACTGAGGTGAGCATCTGACTTCTACCTGAGCAAAGCAAATGAGAAGTCTCCACTCTAGACTGAGGAGGAGCCCTTAACACAGTCTGAGTAACATCTCGGCTCATGAATGTCAACTAACCAGAAAGCATTATATATACCATGAATGAGTATCCTTTTAAGAGGGAAAAGGTATAAAGGTGTATATTAGAAAGTATAAAAAAAAATCTAGGCCTTGCAGAGTGGCCTTCATAGAGTTAAAACACATCTTTGTCTTGAGGGCAAACTGTCCAATGGTGCGTTTTGCCCAATTTATATTCTCAAAAATGTGTGAGTTAGAGAATCATGCCACAAAGGACCTTTGTTTATGGAATTATCATTCCAGTCTGCAAGCCTCATGAAGCATATTGGAAATGTAGGAAAACACACCACTCACATGAAGCACACCTCCATCACATGGAGAAATAGGAAAACACATCAATCACATGAAGCACACCTTCATCACATGGAGATACAGGAAAACACACCAATCACATGAAGCACACCTTCATCACATGGAGATACAGGAAAACACACCAATCACATGAAGCACACCTCCATCACATGGAAATGTAGGAAAAAAACCAATCACATGAAGCACACCTCCATCACATGGAGATATAGGAAAACACACCAATCACATGAAGCACATCTCCATCACATGGAAATGTAGGAAACACACCAATCACATGAAGCACACCTCTATCACATGGAGATATAGGAAAACACACCAATCACATGAAGCACACCTCCATCACATGGATACATAGGAAAACACACCAATCACATGAAGCACACCTCCATCACATGGAGCTACACTTCCAAACACAACAATCAAGCCCTGTGATCATGATAGTGTTCATGGGTCCCCATCTGCGTGCAGCCCACTTACTCAGCTCTTCCATGACAACTCCCTTGGGGACCATCTGCAGCAGGATGACAGCAGTCTCCTTGATCAGTGGAAAAGCAGATGACAAAATGATGATGACCATGACAACAGTCAAACTGGGGTCAATGTAGCATTGCCAGTTACATGGGTCTTCACGTCTCAGGGGATGAACATAGAATATGATGGCCGTGATGACCACAATCACGGACCCCAAGGCATCTCCCATCACATGCAAGAGAACACCTGGCAGGAAGGAAGGCAGACCAGTAAATCCCAGAGCCAGGGGTTGGAGCCACTTGATGACCCAAGCTCACAAATGTTCACTGTTGCTTTCTGTTGGAGCACTGCATAGGTCTGAGTTTTTCTTTTTTAAACAAGCCCAGCATGTGATATAAACCTATGATCTCAGCATTTGGGAGGCTGAGGCAGGAGGACAGTGTAACCTGCACAGTGAGACCACCCTAAAACAAACAAAATAACAATACCAACTACTCAGAAAACAAAATCTTAGGCCACAGCCATATGATGGCTCAAGCAAAGTGGGTACACTTACTGCCTGGGGTTGGTTCCCAGGACCCACGTGGTAGCATAAGGTGGCCTCTGTCCTCTAACTTTCATACCCTCTCTCTTCCTCTCCCCCCTAACACACAAATGTAATAAAAATTATTTTTAAAAGTAAATGATATAATTATATTCTAATTTCAATTTTTAAATAAAAAAGGAAGAAAACATTAAACAAACAAATAAAAATCTTAGGCCAGCCACCCAGGACCCAGAAAGAGGAACAGCTTCAGAAGAACCTGAGCTAGCTGTCACCTCCTGTGTCACCAGCCGATACTGCCACATCACTGTCCCCCAGCACCCATCAAAGGACATCATGACAAGAAACAGAGCTGAGCAAATGATGTGCTGTCCTTTCAGACAAGCATCCTAACATTAAATTCTTTTAAATGTTTGTTTCATTTTGTATTAGAGAAAAAGTCTCACTGTGTAGCCAAGTCTGGCCTCAAACTCCTAATCTCCAAGCTCTGTCATCCCAGTGCTGGGATTGAAGGCATGTGCCACCTACACGACTGGTTTCAAAGTTTGTGGTTTTATTATATTCCATGAGCCAGGCATGGGGTGGGGCTCCCTTCCAAGACCCTTATGACTCATCGTGAGGGAGGTCCCATCATCTTTTATTGCTGTTTTCATGGTTACAGCGTAAGGGGTTGGAGCTCAGCATCTGACCCATGCCAGGCACGCATCTTGACCTTGGATACAGTTTCAGACGGAACAAGAACTGTACTTTTGGGCCTCTGGCTTCCCTCAATCCCAATCTACTCCCCTTTTCCTGGGGGTCTGCTTCTTGCTTGCCTTTCACTATCTCTGCTATCTCCGTGGTGCTTAGTTTAAGAAGGCCTGGAGAGCAGGTATGCTGATGAAGTTTCTTCTGAATGAAAAGTCATTTGTTGCAATCACATAAAATTAAAACTCTATGTGTAAAGGCTAATGCTGTGGGTTCTAAAGGTCTCAGTCAATTCATTGCAGAAAATAAGCAATCTTCAGCAAAGAGGATCTGGGCTGTGGATGTACATTAAGTTAGAATTTAGTAAATTCAGTGAAAATCTGGTCAGAGAGATTAAAAATGTAGATACCAAGTATTTGCATTCCTGAAAGGAACACCAGAATCATGCTCCTGGGAACCAGAGCAGCAGCAGCAGCAGCAGCAGCAGCAGCAGCAGAGGAAGAGGAAGAGAGAAGAAGAAGAAGAGGAAGAGGAGGAGGAAGAGGAGGAGGAAGTTGTTAGAAACAGTCTCCATCTCACATGGGCCCTGTTTTGATCTGAGAAAGGGGTGTCATTCACTTGACTCAGCACACTCCACAGAAATCACACCAGTCAGGAGATTTAAATCACCAAGTTCATATTGAGGACACCTGTCAACAGACCATGGCTATGGTTCAGAGATAAAGGCCCTTGCTGCCAAGACAGATGACTGAAGTTCGATCCTCAAGCCCCAGGTAGTAGAAAGGGGAGACCTCACTCCTGCAAGTTGTCCTCTGACCTCTACACATGTACACATGTGCATGCATATAATCTACTTATTGTACATGCAATAAATAAATATAAATATAATAATATTAATAATAAATATAATTTAAAAAAGATTATCTGTGACTGGGCATGATACCTACAGCCCAATTACCCAGAAGGCTGAGGCTGAAGGATGGAAAATTCAGGATCAGCCTGGGATACAAAGAGGCTTCCAAGCTTTTTAGGACACATATTAAGACCCTATCTCAGAAAAACACAAGCAAACAAACAAAAGTTAAAAAAAAAAAAAAAAAACTATGAAACTTCCCAGGCCATAAAGGCAGAGTATCCAAAAGGCCACCCAGCATCTGATACTTTACAGAAGCAGTAGGTGACATTCCAGCAGGACAATGTTGGAGGTAGGAAGTGTGCCAAGCCAAACAGTGGGGCTGGGCAGGGTGTTTGGCCCTAAAAGAGTGTGTGGTGGAACACACTTTTCATTTCAGCAATTTGGAAGCAGAGACAGATAGATATCTGTGAGTTACAGGCCAGCCAGGACTACATAATAAGACTCAGTGTAAAATAAGAGTGTTGAACTTCTGCTATATATGTTTAGAAATGCAGAGAGAAAACCAGTCAATGAAGTCACCGAGAGAACTGCTAAGCTTGAGCATATATAAATGGGGACTCTTGTCAAGGTGCATGAACTTCCAGAGCTCATAGTGTGATTAAAATAAACCAGTATTCCTACCCATCCACCACCACCAGCAGCAGCAGCAGCCACAGCCAGTCCTCGCCAAAAGCAAAGAGCTAAACTTGAAGAAGATGGACTCTTAGAAGACATAGGAACACAAAGCATACAGCACAGGAATGAACCATATGTCAAACAGTGCTAAAAGGAACCAGAGTAAAAGGAAGAGGGAGGATGGGGGAGCCCTGCCCCCAAGGTCCACCTGAGAGTCCCTCTCCACTCCACAAAGGGGAACATTGAGGCGTTAAATGGCTAAGTGACTTGCCCGGGGTCACACAGCCATCAAATCCAAGTGAACGAGATTGCCAGGGTGACATGAATGCACATAGAAGTGGCCAAAGAACTGCTCTAGAAGAAAATAGACAGTTAGGAAGGTCTGCTTATCCAGCCCAGCTCTCCAAAAGGTTCACTCAGTAGAACTGATGATAATTCCAATTACTGACTGGTCGCACGCAGACAAGACTAAGTGGACTGGGCCTGGAAGGTGTTTGAATTGAGCTGCTCACACTTCTTGGCCTCTGAGCGACACCCTTGTTAAATGGCATTGTCCCCTTGCCGTTTACTGAGTGGTTACATAAAGCTACAGGACACCGACTCAATACATACATAAGACAGTCCCACTGTCTAGAGTCCTGCCTCCCATCCTCCCCAGCCCCTGTCCCCAACCACAGGAGAGAATTCAGAGCCTTCCCAGGAGTTGCCCTACCCACCTGTTCCCCTGACAGGAGCTAAGGAAACCTTTCCTTTTTTGGTGACAGCACCAAATGAACGTTACTGTCCAAATAGGAAAACCTCCCTTTTCATTGTTAATGTCACCATCTTAAGTCTAATGGAGGTCATGATCTCACTTAGAGGCTCAAAGACACACACCTAGAGAGAAAGCCAGAGCAGCAGAGTTTAAGGAGAATCACAGCTAGTTACAAGGCCAACCTGGACTACAGAGTGTGAATCTCCTGAGAACAGCATCAAAGTGTTGGAGGGACATGGATGCCCCGGGAAGTATGGGTAGAGGGCTATTGCATCCTGTCCTACAGAGGCTCCAGTCCCCAGCTTTCTCACACTTGACCACTTAGAATCCCACACAACAGTGGTTCTCACACTTCTGGTCCCCGCAGTCTACACTAAAAGTTTTGCTTTGCATCCCAGCACACATGGAGATACAAGCTGAACAAAAAGGGAACAAATGCCACCCTTACGATGTATTTCCCTGTTCTGATCTGTTCCATTCCATCCTAATGATGACTAGACTATGCTAAGCAGAATTGAGGGCCCAAACCATCATGAACATCAGCTGAAAAGAAAGCTGTGGATGGGGTGAAGATTAAGTGTAGAGTGTGTGTCAAGGCTCCCTGACAGGATGGGAGGGAAAACCTTCTTTTTAACTAATAAGAATGCGATCATGTTGGGGGATGGTGCTGAACTGTTTGTTTGTTCTGTTCCTTTATTTTCCTTTTTCTGTTTTGAGACAGGGCCCCGCTATGTAGTCCAGGCTGGTCTCCAACTCACACTTCTCCCTTAGCCTCTGGAGCGCTGAGGCGACTGTTCTGAACCACTAAGCCAAGCTCCATGTGCTATTCTGATACATGTCCCTACTATGCAATATTAAGTCAAATATCTAGTCCCCTTTTTCCTTTTCTTTATGGTTAAAAAAAATACTCGAAGCCTTTTCTCCTAGCATTTTTGTAACATTCAGTAGTACCTGGCTGCTGTTACAAACATCCACTGAGTGAGGGCACACAGGCTTGGGGGTTTGGGTAGTGGGACAACTTGGTGTTTTGGGGTTTTTTTCCCCCATCTTTAGCAAAATCATAGTCAACACCAAGCATAGCGGTAAATATGCTGTAATTCCAGCAGTGAGGGATATAAGAAAGGAGGAGTGTGCCACAAGTTCAAGTCTGCCTGTACTAAATATTGAGTGCAGCCCAGCCATGGCTGTTTAAGAGGACCTTGTCTCCAAACAAACAAAATCGTAGCCAGTTCAAATAAGCTCCAGTGGGGCTTTGGGTGTGGATCCATAGCATAGTGTGTGTTTAGCATGTACAAGGCCCTGGGTTCCATGCCCAGCATCTCACACACACACACACACACACACACACACACACACACACACACACAATCTTAAATAAAAGGATGCACTGTATGTCAGTGATATTCATGAAAGTAGCAAACCAATTATAACAGTGATGTGGCACTAATGTGTGGAGACCGGCTCAAACCAACCTGGTCGAGTACAAGTTCATGATACTGACGTGTGGGAATCAAGAGAACATGAAACATATCTAGATATGAGAAGAACATGACACATATGTGGAGATCACCAGAACATAATACTCAAATGTGGACATCAGGAGAACATGACACTGGCGTGTGGAAATCAGGAGAACATGACACTCATATGTGGACATCAGGAGACATGACACTCATATGTGGACATCAGGAGACATGACACTCATATGTGGACATCAAGAGACATGACACTCATATGTGGACATCAGGAGACATGACACTCATATGTGGAAATCAGGAGACATGACACTCATATGTGGATATCAAGAGACATGACACTCATATGTGGACATCAAGAGACATGACACTCATATGTGGACATCAGGAGACATGACACTGATGTATAGGGAACAGGAACTCAACACATATGTGAATTTGAGGAGACCATGACACATATGTAGAGGTCAGGAGAACATGGTATTGATATATAGGGATCAGAAGAACATGGCATTCATATGTGGAGAACATTTCACTGATAATGTGGAGGTCCAGAGAACACAACTGATGAACATGTCACACGTGTGGATTTGAGAATAACATGACTCATGGAAGTCAGGGGAACATGGTATTGATATGTGTGGACCAGGAAAACATGCTACATATGTGACTTTGAGGATAACATATATATCGGGAACACTGACATGTGGGGATCAGTGGAACATGACACACATGTGTAACTCAGAAGAACATGGCACTTATCTGTGAACAGGCAGCGATAGTGTGGCTTAATTAGAGCAAAGATAAATCATTAGCAACTAGTTTTTCCCTCAGAATCAATGCAATGATTAGGCAAGAGAAAAGGGTCATAGTCTGCAGGTGACTGACCTACTTTCCAACACAGGGTTGCCTTACTGAAAGCCGAACAGAAGTCACAGGGGCAACACAGCCCCATGAGCTATGGGAAAGGGTTCCAAGCTAGCCCAAAGACAACCCTACCTCTGATATTCAGTGCTTCAGACTTTTTCTCTTTTTTCGTCGTCTCTTCTGGTTCATTCTGGGTGTTCAGGGAATCACCTGCATTCAAAGAAGAAACCTTGTGTTGTGTATAAGTTCTACAAACAAAAAGAACCAATGAACTCAAAATGCAGTCTTGTTATTTTCAATCCCTCTTAGCATATGGTAGTCCCCACCCTCGCACTCAGCCCAGACTGGAGCCTTTCAACCCAGGGGAAGTCCAGCGGTCCACGCTTGGACTTCACACACACTTTTCAAGTTTAAAACGGGACAAGTATAAGCCTGCACCTACCTCCAAACCCATAATACTCAAGGGGCAGAGGAGGGCCCTGACATTGATGGGTCAAGGCAGGAAACAAATCCTGCAGGAAAGGGGAGTGTTCTCTATTGCCCAATAGTAAGAATTGATTTCCAAGATCAATACTGACATAAGGAGAGGGGAGAGGGTAAGGACTGCAGGGTCAAGGAGGAAAGAAGGGAGGGAGAAATGGGGGGGGGGATAAAGAAGGTAGAGAAGGAAGAAAGGAGAGGAGAAGGGAGGAAAGGAAGGAAAGTTAGAAGAGGGGCAGAACGAGCCGCAGCTGCGAAGAGGATAAAAAAAAAAAAAAAAAAAAAGTCAGGAAACAAAAGGCAAAGGAGGGACTGGATGAGTAAAGGGGGCGAGATGCCTGGGGGAGAAGGGAGGATGGAGGGAGACAAAGCAGTCCCAGCCCAGAAGGATGCAACCGAAAGGCACCTGCTACATTTGAGAACACGATCGCGCCCTCCTGCAGCTTTCTTCCGGCCGAGGCCCCCCGGAGAGTCACCACTGCGTCTGAGCCGGGGGCTGTGGCTGCCACAGACCCTTGCGGATTCCCCAGAGCGCCACAAGGACCCCCCGGGTGCGGTGGCTGCGGAGGGCGGGTCCGGCGGCCCCGCGCGCATCGCGCGAAGCAGGAGCCGCAGTCCTGGAAGATGAGCAGCCCCACCACGTTGACCGCCAGCCCCAGAGTGCCCACGATGAGCACCAGCTCAGGGTCGTCGATGCGCTCGGGTCGCGCGAGGCGCAGCACGGCCTCCACAAAGATGGTGAAGCAGAGTGCGGTGAGGAAGACAGCGTTGCTGAGTGCGCCCACCACCTCGGCCCGAGCATAGCCGTAGGTGGCGCCCGAGCCGCGGGAAGCACGCCGCGCGATGTAGCCGGAGCCCAGGCCCACGCACAGCGAGATCAGGTCAGACAGCATGTTGAAGGAGTCCGAGAGCAGCGCGATGGAGTTGCCCAGGTACCCCGACACCAGCTCTGCCACGAAGAAGGCCACGGTGAGCACCAGCATGAACAGCAGCCGGCACGTCTTGCCGGAGTAGCGGCCCATCTCCGCAGCCCGCCGCGCCCCGCAACAGGTGGGGGGTCTGGGGCCCACCTCCCGGCGCAGGCTCGCCCTGCCCCACGGGTGCCTTTTGTACAGCCAGCTCGCGCCCGCACGGCCAGAGTCTGCGGGAGTGGCCCCGGTATCGCAAAGGCCACCTCCCGGGGCCCCTGCCCCTCCTCCCTCACCGCCCAAGCCTGACTTGGCAGGTGGCCACCGGCCTGTGTCTCCTTCTAGGACTGGGCTGGAGTGGAGAGCTGCTGGGAGGAGGGGCGCATGGGGATGCCAATCTTCTTAGATCCCCACCTCCACCCTCACAGAGAGGCGGGATGCACCCTATGGTCCCGCTCCTCCAACTCCTCCACCCCCACCTCAGGGCCACTAGAGATCTATGAATGCCGCTGATAAGGACCTGGGCTGCAGTGGGAGTGATCACTGCACACCCGTGCCTACGTGCCCAGACGCGAGTCGCAGAGCAGATTCCATATGCGCTGGTGGGGTCAGCTGCGCTTAAAGGCGTTCCCTGCCTTGCCTTTGGTTAAACGGTATCTCATTCTTCACTTAACCCCCATTCCTGCGCCCACCATCAGAGCCCTTGTTCACAAAGACCAGGGATCCTTTCTGTTACTCCTTCATGGCACAGTATCACCATCTCCCCCCTTTTGGGGGGGGGGTGTCTCGTTTTGCTCTTTCTACGGAGGAGCAAAAGGTGGGTAGCCCAGGGCACATGGCTGCCACACCGGTGTACGCATAAGCCCAGATACTGTGGTAGATATAAGTCCCTCGGCCATCGAAGAAGCCAAGCCAAGCTTAGTCTCCTTTCATAATATGCCAGAGAGAATTTCTACTGACCCCACTGATGACCCGATACTCCTACCTAGTTCAATAGATTGACCCAAATCATTTCTTCCAAACAAGCCCGCTTCCAAATGACGGTCACTCAAAGGGAACATGCCCAGATATTGTGCACAGCAGCCCCTTCAGAAACGGTATTTGGGTGTGGACAGGGGAACCCTGTGTGCCACTCACATTTTATGAAGGATCTGAAGGCAAAGCAGAGTAACCGCTCTCGGTGCAGCCCCATGAGCTTTCACCACTCGCACAAAGAAAAAAATACAGTTTGGAGCTTGAAAATAAATACACTGCCTCCCTCAAAAACAGAGTCCCCAGCAAGTCACAGGAGTGCAGGTCTTTCCTCTCAACCGTTCAAGAGGATTAGCTTGAGACTGGGATCCATTAGCAAAACATTTCATTTAAGAAACAATTCGGATTAAATCTGTGGCTACAGCTGACAAGTGGAGGTCAGAGGACAACTTCGGGAGTTAATCCTCTCCTCCCACGTGGTAGTCTCTGGGATTGAACTCAGAGCATCGGGCTCGATGCCAAACACTTTGATCTGCTGAACCATCTTTCCAACCCCCTCTTTTGGTTTTATTTTGTGGCCTACTATGTTTAACTGGGGCTGCCACTCCACTCGTCTTCATCTTAAAATATAGAGCTCCCATCTTTTTCATAGTCTCTGAAGGTTCCTATCACAAAATATCAGTGATTCGAAGGTCCTACCTCACTACTAGATAAACCCCAAATGCAAGGAGCTTATTAATATTCCCTTTTCAGACAGAAAGATGGCTCAAGCTTGTAATCCCAGTGTGTGATAGGGTGAGGCAGGTGGACCGCTGGGACCTTGCCTACAGAGTGGGTGAGCTTGTCTCTGAATAAACAAATCAATACCTCCAGGAGAAATATCTCTACACTGAGAACTTGAGGAAATTCTCTAAATAAGTAAATAAAAAGTTATTAATAATGTAGAAAGGTATAAATAATGAAAATTTTAAGCTATAGAGGCTTGGACAATTTCCTTAACCGTTAGGGCCTATTTGCGTTACTGCAAACTGGGACTGATGATTGTGTAGTGAGGACTAAACAAATTAGTGTGTAAATATAATGGTACCTAGTAAGCACTCGATAAGTACTATGACTATAACTGCTAGTGTGACTAGCAGTAGAGCAGTGCACATGTAATACAATTCACGACTGCTCAATAGATAAAATGCTCACATATACCAGAGATATGTCCAAGTACTCTTCCCAGGATATAGCTGTCCTCAAACAATGGAACCTCTAAAATATTTGACATATGACAGCAAGAATGGGGTTGGAAGCATAGCTCAGTGGTAGAGCACTTGCCTAGCATGTGCAAGGCCTTGGGTTCAAATCCAAGCACGGGAAAACAAACAAACAAAAATACCTTACAAGTGAGTGGGGCCTTTTATAACTCACCCAGCAGGGCTAACGTGTTCCTGGCTAATTGTGTTTCTTGTTCATTCACAGCACAGGGGGAAAAAAAAAAAAACAGAAATCAGCAGAAATATATCACTCCCACCTCCTGGTTAGTCATTCTCCTAGGCAAAGGCAGATAAGAATTGTGTCACTGGTCCAGGAGTAATACATTAAGAAAGGCCAGAGGCTGAGGACCAGGAGATGTCCCAGGTGTCTGCTGTTCCTGTCAGCCAGTTCCTGACCATAAGGAGAGGTAAGTGTTCAGATACTGCTAATAAGATGCACTGTGTGTGCGTGTGGCACTGTGTGTGTGTGTGTGTGTGTGTGTGTGTGTGTGTGTGTGTGTGTGGTGTGGCGTATGTACGTGCCATTTGCATAGGTGTGTGTGTACATGTACATACATGTGGTAAAGCTGTTTTCACCACTCAGTTCCATTTTGTTGGGGGTAAGGGAGGGGAGAGAGCAGAGTCTCTCAGTGAACCCCAAACTCCCTGGCTGGCTGGCAGGGCACTGGGGAGACCCTCCTGTCTCCACTTCTCCCCCACTGAGATGTGCAAGCTGTGCCCACTGTCACATAGTTGCTGGGACCTGAACTCAGGTCCTTATGCTTGCACAGCAAGCTGACTATCTCCCCAACCCCCAGGAAAATGTTTTGACTCACTTACTTTACATGGCCAATCTAAGTTACTTGACAGACACAGGCTGTCTTGCAGTGTATGCTTCAACAGCGTTTTGTTTATTGAGCTCTTATTTGTAGCCCTGGGCCGAGTACTTTATAATAAGGCATTATCTCATTCCACCTTTCAGTACCCTCATGCAGTATTTTGAATATATTAGATAGTATTTTATTACAAACGATTTTGTTTCTCTAGAAGTTGGAACCTGGAGTTCTTAAGCCACCAAGCCAAGACCACACAGTCTGTAAATGGCAGGTGTGAGTTCTGAGCTAGGCACAGAATGTCCAATGCTTATTTTCCTCACTTACACTAGATGGTCTTTGTTAATCCTTTTGCCTAACAAAAATAAATAAATAAATAAAGCATTTTATTTGTTTTTGCTTTGAGATAGGGTCATGCTGTATAGCCCAGGCTGGCTTTGAACTCAATTTTCCTGTCTTTGCCTCCCAGTACTGGGATTATAAATTCTCTTTTTGATGACTTGAAACTTGATGCTTTGCAGCTCATAAGTTGGGGAATTATTATATTTAAAATTCTTTCTATGTGGCAATTTGTTTTTATATATCAGTTTTTAAGTGTGACTTTAAAAAAAAACAAAAAACAAAAAACAAAAAAAAAAAAAAAAAACAAGGCAGCTAGTAGCAGCAGATAAAGGAAAACTTGGCACCCAGCCTGATGAGCTGAGTTCACTCCTGGAAACCTACACGTAGAAGTAGAAAACTGACTCCCACAAATTGTCCTCTGACCTCCACCTGAGAACCATGGCCTATACCCATGTACACACACACACACACACACACACACACACACACACACACACACCACATAAATAAACATAATTGAATTAAAAATAAATAAACCAACCATGGTCTTTGAAGTTGGACTTGCTTGGAACTAAATCTGAGCTCTACTATTTGCTACAAGTCATGTCACCTGGGCAGGGTGCTCACATCTTCTCTTTTCTCGTTGGGATTACAGTGTATCCGCATCTAACTCATGGGGCTGTCATGGGACTCATACAAGAAAATGAAAGTCCATAAGGAAGGTTCATGGGTAAGTAAGTGTTCATGGGCAGCCCCTCCCTTGAGTTTGGTAATCCAACATGGAGGAGGTGGTCAGTTCCTCTCACCCAAGGACTCAGAGCTTTGGTCTGTCCAGTGCATTTGAGGGGCAGAGAAGCCAGGCTATCAGTGACCCTCTCTATTGTGAACACTGTATCTCTGGTCTAGGGTGACTTACAGAGAAACTTTAAATGTTCGCTTTCAGCTTCATCTAAGAAACAGAGAAATTTATAAGGCATTAAGCAAACCATTTTAGGGCTGGTAGGATGGCTCTGGCTCAGCAGGTAAAGACCCTTCACAAACAAGCAAGGGTGCTGACCTGGGTTCAACCTTCCAAACAAACATAAACCTGGGAAGAGAGGAACCATTCCACCAAGCTGCCCTCTGACATTCACGTGCATGCTGTGTCCCTGCACCCATACACACAAGTAACTTAAAAACAAATGAGACAGTTCCAGATCCCTGAAACTATAGGAAACGACTTATCAGAATGATAGCACTTCCACAGATACAAAACATGGGGCCCCATGTCAGCCACTGAACTCGCTGGCCTCAAACCCAGAGATCTGCCTGCCTCTGCCACCCAAGTACTAGGATTAAAGGCCACTACCGCCTGGATGAATTTTTTCTTTGGTGGGGGTGGGGATTGGAATATAGGATTGCTGTATATAGCCCCGGCTGACCTGATTTTTTTTTTTTTTTAAGGCATAGGTTTGTACAGCGCACCCAGGGCGATGAAGGGTTTTCCTCAAAGTGTCTCAGAGATCACTAAATGTGAGAGAGCCTTGAGCTGATGTGGTGGCTCAGTGTCCATGACAGAAGTGTGAGATGTGAACAAGGATAAAGCCAGGCAGCAGTCAACAATACTGTGAACAGTCACTGATGAAGCTCAAACGGCATGCCTGTCTTCATTTGAGAGCAGAGCATCCACCACCTGGGATTCACTTGTAACTACGAACACTGACTTTGGGCTGGAGGTCTCTTCCCTCCTCCGGACAACAAGGGCAGCTCCAGAAAGCCACTATGGTAGTGGTATTGCTTATTAACTGGCAAGGATCTAGAAACACCTCTTCATATGAGGAAGTCACTAGGTTGAGTCAGTTGAGATGCAAAGTTAGACACTGTCATTCCATGATCTGTGGTCCTGGATCCACTTAAAGAAGAGAAAGTGGGATGAGTACCAGCCCTGAATTCTCTCTGACTCCCGACTGAGGGCTCAGAGCCCAGCTGCCTTACCTCCCCTCACATGGCTTCTTTACCAGGACTCCCAACTCAAGGTCTCAGCCAAAAGCACCCCTCCCTTCCCTCAGGTGCTTCAGACCCGTATTGTTCACAATCATGCCGAATGCTACACAAGGTCTGTGGAGGTGTGGGCATGGTGAGGGGGGAGCAGAGGAGAGCATTAGAGGCCAAACCAGGAAGTTAGAAATTACTCTCCCATTCAGAGGCCAACAGTACTCGCTGATATCACGTGGCGTCTGCTGGGGCGTGAGGCTCAGCTCTGAGGCTCCCTCTAATTCAAACGAAGGAGAAATAATCCTCAAAGTTAAAAAGAACGGTAGAAAATGCAGTTGAATATTCCTATACACTGTGTGACTATATGTTGCTGTGATTGGTTTAATAAAGAAACTGGCTGGCCAATAGCTGAACAGAATAAGGTTAGGTGGGAGGAGCCAAACTGAGAAAGCTGGAAAGGAGAGGTCATCCCGGCTGGACTAGAGAGAAGCAAGATGGGCGTGCCCCACGACAAAGCACAGACAAGAAATAGGGGTTAATTTAAATGTGAGAATTAGCTAGTAACAAGCTATTGGCTGAGCATTTATTATATTAAGCCTCTGTGTGGTTACTTGGGAGTGCCTTGTGGGACAGAAACTTCTGCCTACAGAATTCCACTTTGGTGTTCACAACAGTTTAAATCGCAAGTAAAATTCTACATTGTTTCATAGTTTACAAAAAGATTTCATGTGTTATTTGAGGCCATCAGAAATAACTCATACCAGCAGCTTTCTTCACCTGATAGACTTTAGACACTTCACACTGAAACTTTAGACTACATGAGAACGAAAATGGTTATGAGAAATAACCGTCCAAATAGTCCCTGTTGGCTGAGTGTGGTGGTGAATGCTTGCATACTCCAGCGTTTGCAAAGTCAGCCTATGCTACATAGTGAGTTTCACACCTTCCCTGTCTCAAAACCTTCACTTAATTAAAACCTCCTGACTGCCGTCATGTACCCAATGCACTTTACACATCCAGGCAGGGACGGCACAAGGACACAGGTTACAGGGGCATGAAGGTCTCAGAGCCAGTCCCAGCTCTGTCAGACGTGAGCCAGCACGTCATTGTGTTCCCATTTGTAATCTAGATGTAAGATATCACTCTCTTCCACCGGGAATCAAGTAAAATAACATGTGTACGTTATTTTACTTGATTAAAAACAACACCCGTAGATTAGCTGCAGGCAGCTCCTCCCACTCCCATCTCCCTGTCAACCTCCCCAGAATTCAACCACCACTAAGCAGCATCGCAGAATTTCTTTGAGGGGTATTTAGAACATTACAATCTTTTTTTTTTTTTTTTATAAAATCATCTATCTCCCCTTGGTCCAATTAATCTAATTAGTTTAATATCTTCAGAGCTAATTAGCTACAAATTTCAACATATTTAAAGGGCTAGGAAATGTAGTTCAATGGCATAGCGACCTGAGAAACAGCTTCCTGGCTATCCAACCATCTCTCACATGGAATCAAAGCCTTATAGTGCATTTTCTAGGAATTCCTCTTCAGATTCACCTGCTCACAAAGACCTGAGCTCTTGGAGAAGGACAATAGCTAAAGCAAGATGTGGGGTGTCTGGGAGTGGGCAGATGAGGTTAATTCTCCAACACATTCCGGTCAACACAGATAATGAGGGGTGTCTAGAGTCCGAAGAAGCCTGTGAGAATAGAGATGATAGACAGAAACGGAGCTGCCAGGCAGGTCCAAAGTAAGGGTAGACTACACAGTAGTGTTGATAGGTCACAGTAGTTCACTGCCTACAGAAGAACGACTGATAGTCTCTCTCTCTCTCTCTCTCTCTCTCTCTCTCTCTCTCTCTCTCTCTCTCTCTCAGACTGTTTTATAACGATTATTAGCTTCAGTCTTGCATACAAAGGAAGAGTAAGTCGCTTGCTCCTCCAGAAACATCCAATAAATTGAGTGAGAGGGGAGATAGCATCCCTGGGTCTACAGACACACAAACAAGAAAAAGAAGTGTGCCCATATCTGAAAACTCTTCAAAGGGAGCTAGATCAGGCCAGCCCAGGGACTGGCAACCAGAGCAATCTTTTAGAGACAGGAAAGCAAGACTTCAGAGAGCAATGTGGACTGCAGTCCATCCTCTACCCCATTAAGAGCGAACCAGACTGGGGAAGTGATTAACAGCCATCACCCTAAAGGTGTGAGTGCTATCTAAAATAAGAACAATTAGTGTGTGACTGGAGGATCCTGTGCCTGTCCCCTCACTATTTTGGGCAGTTGTGTGTGTAGAGGCAGTTAGTTTCTTTGTTCCTTTAGTTCAAAGATCCTCCAGCCAGGGGGAAATGTAGAGGAGTTTAATCTGCAGAATCCACATCCCAGGGTCATTTAGGATGATAAGATATGGACTTCCAGGAATCTGTGGGAGAGATTAGTGCGTTTTGTTCATGAAAAGGATTCATTGTGCAGAATGCTTTTCAGGATTCGTTGTGCAGAACATGTTTTGAAGGTGCCTCCTCTCCATCTTTTCTTCTACACAGTGACTTTGATGTTCGCATCCAGATTTGGGGGCTATGGCCTTGACACGCCTTTCATCTCATCACCACAGCCTTGTATGTGAAAACAGTGATGCTTCAACTTTGACTGTCCAAAAGTCGTGCTGGGAATCCTGTGCCACCTCCAGCCCAGATGAAAGTGACTGCAGCCTCCAGTCATGAAGTGTTCTCAGTCCACCAGGCCGCCCCCAGCTTCTGAGTCTCCCTAGCATGACCTCAGACACTGTGTGTACCGGCAGGCTGTTCACACTGTACTCTTTCCAAACCCCAAACTGCAGAATCCCTGGGTGCAAGTTTGAGGTGTTTTGTTAGACAGTAATGGGGAGAGCCATGTGGAACATGAAAGTATTTAAGCAACACCAGGGGAAACTAGCATAAAATATTTTGGTATAGCAAACAAAACAAGAGAGATGGGACTATCAGGACATGTAGAGGGCCCTGGGATCAAGGCAAGGCAGTGATTGCTTGAATCAGACCTAAGGGTAGAAGTTAGGTTTAACTAGAAAATGCCTTTTGAGCAAGAGTATCCAGCTCAAGAGAGAAAGCTGACAAGATTTGTTTGGACAGCAGTTGCTTTTGGCCAACCCACAAGACATTGACTTCATTCCTCTCCCTGTGATTAGAAAACAACAACAACAAAAATCTATGTTTGAAAAACAAACGTCTGACCCAGAAAAGAACAAAGAAGAGGAAGACAGCCCAATAAGCACCAGCCTTCCATATGTTGGAGCGGGAAGGGGGCCAAGTATAGAGTTTAATTAAACAGTCAGGCCGCTAGCCCCCAGCCGAGCCTTTGGGAGTGCACAGAGCAGAGCACTGGTTCAGAGCTGACATGCAGTGCTGAGACTCAGTGGAGAGACAGCCTTGAGTGGCACAGCATACAAATGGCAACCAAGCTCCAAAGGCCCCAGACAACTTCCACTCTTAAAGTGACGATGAGCCTACCGCTGAACCAAACTTTAGGAAGTCATTTCCTGAGGAAGCAGAAACACCGGACCCACCAGTTGTGAAGGAGACTGATGAAGTGAACAGAGTGGACCACAGACAGGGATACAAGGATGATGGGGGATGTCCTTCTGTATGCAGTGAATATATGTTTCTCCTATTGGTTAATGAATAAAGCTGTTTCAGCCAATGGACAGGTAAGATGTAGCCAGGCAGGAAGTATAGGTGGGGCTACCAGGCTAGGAGAATGCTGAGAAGAGGAAGGAAGGAGAAGAGTCTGTAGAGAGATGCCATGTATCTACCAGGAAGGTAGGAAGCCCTGGCATTCTCTGGTAAGCCAAGACTATGTGGAGATACATAGATTAATAGAAATGGTTTAATAATTGAGAGAGAGCTAGCCAATAAGAAGCCTGAGCTACCACTGAAACAGTTTATAATTAATATAAGCCTCAGTGAGGGACTAAACAGCTGCAGGACCAGGCAGGACAGAAACTCCTGTCTACAGAAGATCAAAAAGATACTTAGTGTTCTCCCTCCCTTCTTCCCCCTCCCTCCCTTCCCCTCCCTCTTTCCCTTCTCCCCCTCCCTCCCTTCCACTTCCTCTCTCCGTCCCTCCCTTCCTCTCTCCCTTCTCCTGTTTCTCTCTCTCCTTCCCTTCTTCTTCCCTTCCCCCTTTTCCACATTTCTACCCTCTTCTCTCATTGTATAGAAAATTTCCACAAGTCTGAACCCCGAATACTATTACTAAACCCTGCAGTTCCACAGAGGATTTAAGCACCATTCCCTGGGAAGGATCAGGGTCACACAGGGAATCATTTGTATACAACACCCTATGCTAACAGAGCTGCTAGAACTACTATGCAGGCCTGGACCTTGACCAGTTCTGGAACACATGAAACATTAGAAAACAAACTATCTAGGGGTGGGGGAGAATATAGTAACACAATAAACATCAGAATCAAGTCTACAACTTGGAGAGAGCAGCAAAGCCAGAGTGAGTCCTTTCTTCACACTGTTGAAGGTGTGTGTGTGTGTGTGTGTGTGTGTGTGCGTGCGTGCATGCCCATGCCTGTGTGTGATGTGCACATGTACAGGTGTGTGTCTCACACTGCTAGAAGAAGATGACATTTTCACAACTAGTCACGATCATCCTCACTCCCTTGAGACACTTTCTCTGATGCTAGGGCCAGGCAGGCTATCAGCCAGCAGCCCCAGACATCCTTCCCAGTGGTCCTGCTGTCTCTGCCCAGTGGGCTACAGGTGCTGAAGCAGCTTTGCCTGACCTTTCTGTATGGGTGTTGGGGAGTCCAAGGTCTTCCTGCTTGAATATCTTGTTTTTGTACCTGCTGAATTGTCTCCCCATGTCTGACACTGCCAAGTTCTAAAACGATCCTTGTCAGCAGTCCTGAGCATCTGGCTTGAAGGAAGTGCTGAGGTGTGGGGAACTAAATTTACTGGTGGGATGGTTCAATGGCTAAGAACACTGGCTGCTCTTGCAAGGACTTTATTCCCTGCATCCACATGGAGGCTCACAACCATCCATAATTCTGTTCAATAGGATCCAATGTCCTCTTATTGGCTCCGAGGGCACCAGGCAGGCATGTAATGCAGACACACATGTAGGCAAAACACCCATGCACATAAATAAAAGTAAACAAAAATTTAAAGCCCAAAGTACAAGTAGAAGTCTAGAATGGTAAACTGAGGCTGGAGTCTGACTTCAAGATACCCATATCAGTCCAATAAAGAAAAACACCTCATCCCTCTGTTTTAGCAGACACATGATTGCATGCAGCTAAGAAGATTAAATGCTGATGGATACAAGCTGGAGAGTTGCACCAACGATCCTCTTATGAAGCTGGATCCCTCAGTGGAAAATTCAAACTCAACAATTAAATGCAGAGTATCCCACTGCTTGGAAGCCTTGGTTGTGGGCAGAGAGAAAATTAACTACATGAAAGCTGAAGGTGACATGGGAGTGTGGACAAAATGTATACTGTCCATAAAATGATAACAACAAGAAATATCAGATTAATAGTGTTTAAATGTACCCAAGCTAGTTTTATACCAAAGCATCTCTGGGTTCTTGGTCCTTTGTTTGTTTGTTTGTTTTTGTTTTGTTTTGTTTTTTAGCTTTTTGAGACAGGGTCTCCCTATATAACCCTGGGCATCCTGGAATTCACTGTTAGACCAGGCTGACTCTGCCTTCCAAGAGCTGGGTCTAAATGTGTGTGCCACCACACCAGCAGATCTATGTTTGACAATGTACCTGTGTAGGAATGGAGAGATGGCTCAGCAGTTAAGAGGATAGGCTGCTCTTCCACAGGACCCTAGTTCAATTCCCAACACCATGTGACAGCTCACAGCTATCTGTTATTCCAGTCCCAGGGGACCCAATACCCTCCTTCTTCTGGCCTCCGTGGGCACCAGACATTCAGGTGGTACAGGCATACACACACAGGCAAAACTCATATATAGTTTTTAAAAATCAAGTAAAAAAAATATGCTTATTTTCTACACTTCAAAACAAAGTCTCAGAAAACAATTCATTAAACATCAATTCGATGGAAAATTACAAAGCACACAAACCATCTGGAGTGGCACACACCTATAGCTCTAATTCTCAGGACTCACACAAAGGAAGGTGAAAGGTTCAAGGCCAGCCTGGGTTACACAGGCAGACCCTGTCTCAAAAACAGAAAGTCAGGAAACAAGACACCTGGAGAGAAACAGCAAACACAGTAAATAGCACAACCAGATGTGCAGGAATCCCAGTGGCTGAGAGTACAGTAACCAGCTAGAAAATATAAATGCTTATTGGAAAGGGAAAATCTTGCTTATGTGAAGTCCTGGGTTTGATTCCCCCCCCCACCTAAAAATGATGAAAATGTGAAGATGAATAAATAGTTAAAATTAAAGCCCCTCCCAGTCAGGTCAGTGTTGAGATCTTAATGAGGGGGCTGGACTCCTGCCCCTGCCAATTCACAGAAGCCTAGGCACAAACCTTGGACTTCTGCCACCAACTGGCAACAAGCAGCAAGGCTTTCGGTTGGTCACCAGCCTCTCAGGGAAGATGAGCCAGAATGTCACAATACCTAAATGTCCCAACAGAAAATCTTTCTTCCTACTGAAAACTTGGAAAAATGCAGCTTGAATGTACAAAACACTAAATCTGAGGTGGCAAACATGCTGGAATTATCTGGTAGTCAGACATAACTGGTTTTGGCCATTAATTATGAACATACTTGAAACAAGACAAAACAAAAACCTCTCAACAAAAAGAAAAAAAAAATAGAAGGTACAAAAAGAAGTGGGGGGGGGGGAGGAGACAGGCTCTCTTAAGAAGCATGAGGACTGGTGTTTCATCCATAGGTCCCACATGAAAAGTCAGGTATGCCAGCCACTTGGCGTCCCAGTGTTGGGGAGGCAGAGACAGGAAGACCCCTGGCTCTCTGGTCAGTCTAGACTACTTGGAGGACTCCATGCCAGTGAAAGACCCTGCCTCAAAAACACAAGGTGAACAGAGCCTGAAGAACTACCTCTGGCCTCCACACACAAACACACACGTGCACCTGAACATGGATGTATATGCACAACATAAACACAAATATTTAAAAACATGAAGCAGAAACATTTAACAATAAAAACATAAGGACCCAAATAATAACTCAATAGATGGGCTCAAAAGCAGAAAGGAGAATTCAGAGTGAGGAATCACTGAAGTTGAAGACAAAATAATAGAATGTACTGTCTCTCTCTCTCTCTCTCTCTCTCTCTCTCTCTCTCTCTCTCTCTCTCTCTCTCTTTCTTCCTTTCTCTCTCTCTTTCTCCCCACCCATTCTACAGGGTTTCCCCCAGGTGAGCTCTGGCTGTACTGGAACTCTCTCTGAGGACCAGACTGGCCTCAAACTCACAGAGATCTGCCTGCTGTGATTAAAGGTGGGCACCACCATGCCCAGCTGAAAGTACCCTGTCTTAGCATTAGAAAATAGAAATGAGGGAAGAGAGGAAAAAAGGAAGGGAGGGAAGGAAGGCAGGAAAGGGAGGGGGACAAAGAACAGAGCACAGGGATGGAAAAGAAAAAGTAAAGTAAGGATGCTCTTAGGTTCACTCCCACTGGGCGCTCACAGCAATCTAGACCACTGTGTATAGTAACACTGAAAGTGACTATTGAGCAGGGCTACATACCAAGATGTCCTCAAAAATACAGCAGAAAACTCAAGACCAGAACCCTGAAAACATTCAAGGAAAGCAAAAAAATGAAAAAGAGAAAAAAATTTTAGAAGATCAAACGGAAAGTTGAAAAGAACAATCATGAGCCCTGCCCTCCAACAACTGCATTAGATATAAGTGCTTAATACACAGTGAAAATGAGCTGAGTAGCTGGAAAGCACTCAATGGATGTTCACACAAAGGACACCAGCCACTGATGTCTGCGTAGCTTGGATGGATCTAGAGAGTGTTGCCGTGAAAGAGAGAAGCCACTTTCAAAGGCTGCATGGGATACCCAACATAGCAACACAGCCTTCTTGGAAATAGACAACCAAGATGGAGGGCAGATGAATGGTTTCCAAGGCCCAGAGGTGGGGTGAGGGTAGGAGTGGTGGGTTTGGCTGCAGAAGAGCAGCAGGAGGGCTGTCTGGGGCTGTAACAGTCCTAGATGAGGGTTTGGGTGGTAGTTACAGATCTACATGTGGTATGTTCACAAACTACAAATGTTGGTTTCTTGATTTTGATTTTGTTAATGTTACTGCTTTCACTGGCGCCATCTAGATGAACTGAAGTGTCTGTGAAGTCTCTTGGTATTGTCTTTGTAATAATAGTTTTAGCCTTTGAAATTTTCATATACACACGAAATATATTTTGATCATACTTATCCAAACGTCTCCCTCCCACCTTCATGTCACTTAAAAAAGGATCTATTGAGTCCAACTCATGTTGCCCTGATGCACAACATCTGGAACTATGAACCTGAAGTCCTTTTGATCTAAAGCTAATGGGCAAGTTAATAAGCATCAAGAATAGGAAAAAAGAGACACACAAACAGATTTATCTGAAGACCTACGAAAAGATCCACAAGGATCACATTGTATCCCTTCTTTTAAAAAACACTATGCTGCCCAGGCTATTCTCAAACTCCAGGCTGAAATGACACCCTGTCTCAACCTTCTGAATGGCTGAGATGACAGATATGTGTGCTCCTGTGCCAAGTGCAGAAGAATGTTTTGCAAAAGGGAATTATTTGTATTTTAAGCTGTTAAAGATCATTTTATACATGTGTGCATATATATATACACATATATACAAATATATGAAGGTTATTGTATATACATATCCATATACACGTACATATATATATGTATATATATATATATGTACACACACACACACACACACACACACAAACACTGTATGTGTGTGTGTCCATCCAGTAGGTAAGGCACTTGCTGCCAAGCCAGGTGATCTGAGTTTGACCCTGGTTCTCCATGGTAGAAGGAAATTACTTCTGCACATGCCTTAGTGGCTTAAAAGATTGAGTCGGTTGAGGCCAGCTCAGGGAAACACAGGAAGATACATTTCAAAATAATCTATTATTAAAGATGGTGGTAAAAATAACACTAAGAGGAAGCCCAACACTCAGATGATCTCTTTGGAAAATAATGTACCACAAACTTATATGGCTTCTCAAAATAAAAACACCAAGATTCTAAAATCAGAGTTCACAATGGTCAAGCATCCTCTTTGACACCAAACCTGGCAACCACAGAAGGCCCAGACACTTGGTTTCTACTCTGTGCTCCTCTGCTTCACCCTAGTAGGAATGCCCCTCACCCGTCAGCATTCACTTACCATTTGTAGGGGAGGCAGTGGGTCTGCACTGATCAAAATACAACTAATAACAAACCATTATAAGAACGCTGACCAAAGACGAGGTAGGCTGCCATCCCACAGCGTGCAGAGCACGGGCTCTGTCCACACAATAAGCTACTGCTTTCTCTTCCTCCCCACCCCACTCTTTCTTTATTGGTGTTCCTATTTGCTTTTAGCCTAGGGTGACCTCAAACTCACCACCCTCCTGCCTCTGCCTCTGCCTTTGCCTCTTGAGTGTACTATGTTTGGCTCTGATCTTACCAATATCTTGTTTGTAACCTGTTTTCTTTTCCCATCTTTCTTTCTTTCTTTCTTTCTTTTTTTTTTTTGAACAACCACGACAATCTGTGACCACCGTCACTACCCTTCTATGAGTGTTCTATTTGTAATACGACTTTGTCTCCACAACATCCATCTGAGGTGAAGATTTCCCACCTTCCAGGTGAAATAGCAGGGTCTAAGAAACTTTCAGAAGGTCACTCCGATTGGAACTAGGATTCCATTCACTGTACACTCATCTGTACTTTCCCACTGTTCTTCTGTGACCACTGCCAAATAGCTTTCCACATCTGTAATTATTTTCCTCTGTTTGGGCCTTTCCTTTGGAACCTACATGAAAAATGGAAATAGGAAATGTTCTCCCTAGCTAATTACTTTGCAAAACACACTTTTCTCCAACCACATGTGACTGAGCTGTAAGTGCACTCTGTTGAGTCTAACACTTACTCTTCATTAACATTTAATTCAGCCAACAGTCAGGGACTACTCCACACACTAGAACAAAATATGCAAGAGTGTGGGACTGAGCTCCTGTTTCCATTCCCTTCTGTTGAGTTTGATTTCATATTTGAAAAGGTACCAAATCCCCAAACTTCCTTAAGACTTCCCTCTTCACTCCCTGGAATCGCTCCAGAACTCTTTCAAGGGCAAAAAATGGGAGAAGTGAGGTTAGCCAAGAGTCAGAGACATGGAGAAAGGGATGCTGGGAATTCCATCAGCATCTGGTGTGAGCCAAGGAGACAAGGATGTGTGTGTGTGTGTGTGTGTGTGTGTGTGTGTGTGTGTGTGTGTGTGTGTTCACACCTGCCACTGAATCTTCCTGTGAGAGCAGACTGCTCCACACTCATTGAACAAAGATAGGCAAAACAGATGCTGCTAGTAACTTAAAACTTCATGTTCCTTAACATGACTAGTGAATGCCCAGTACCTGTGGTAGAATATTATTTTAGGTGTGTGACTTTTGTTTATGCTGCATTTGCTTAACTCTGTGAAGCTGTGATTATTGGCCTGCCTAAAACAGCTGATGGTCTAATAAAGAGCTGATCGGCCAATAGTGAGGCGGGAGCAAGGACAGGTGATTATGACAGGCAGAGAGGATAAATAAAAGGAGTAAATGAGAAAAAGGGGAGGAAGTCATCAGAGGCCAGCCACCCAGTCAGCCACTGAGCAAAAGTGAAAGTAAGATACAAAGAAGGGGGGGGGGGGACCAGAGGCAAAAGGTAGTCAGGATAATTTAAGTTAAAAAAGCTGGCAAGCAACAAGCCAAGCTAAGACCGACCATTCATAAGTAAGAATAAGACTCTGTCTGAGATTTACTTGGGAGCTGAATGGTGGGCCCCTTAAAGAGCCAAAAGAGGAAAAAACATTTCATACAACAAGCGTTGCTGCCCAGGAGTCCTCCCCTTCTCAGTTTGAAGTAACCACACTCAACTGGCTAGAACAGCCACAGAAACAAAAGGCTTGCTAAGTAAAAACCCTCCCTGGCTTCAGATTCCACAAAAGAAATGGGTTCCTGGGTTCTTCCAGAACTCTTCAGCTCACAAGCACCTCAAAAAGTACAGAAGCTGGGGTTCTATGCTCATAGATTTTTTTTTCTCCCCTTACCTGACAAGGTAGTACACGTGTGAAAACCCAGCACTGGGCTAACTGAAGCAGGAGGATCACAAGTTCAAGGCTAACCTGGGCTACATAGTAAAACCCAGTCTAAAATACATCAATGAGAAAATCAATGAAAGATTTTTTTCTCCCCTTGTAGTCTATCTATAACCCTTGTTATGTTGGTATGGATGAATTAATCACGGCTCCTATTAAAATGCGAGCCAACTGATAGTGGGCTAATGTCTTTTTGTAAAATTTAACTTACATAAATATTTGTTAAGTTCATTTAGGTAATAGGAGCATCAAAATGTGACTTCACAACACTAAGACATACAAATTATAACACATCAATAGTAATAAACCCAGTAGTTACCTTAAGCAAACAGGAAAGTAGACACACTGAAATTTCTAACAGATTAAGACTCCACAAGGTGACACAATCAGAATAATCTGTGGTCCTTATACCCAGCACCATGCTTAGTTTAGCATAGAATATGGTCAAAAGACAGGACAGCATGGAACACAGACACCCGAGGGTGGAGAGCTGTGTTAAGCTGCTGGCTAGTGTCTCAGATCAGAAATAAACACTGGAAGAGACCAGTTTCCAAACGAGAGCTAGGAGTTAACTACTAATAATTCAGTTTGTAAACTAGAATGGCATTTGTGTGAGCCAGTTACATTGTGTGTCAGAGTCTCTTAACTGCATCTGCTATGCTGCATCCTGGAATAGAAGCAAATTAAAAAATTGCTAGGAACAGCCAAAGACATGACACACCCATCAGCACTAATTGTCTGATGGTCTTCATGCCTTCCATTTCCATCTGACAATGGCACACACACACTAGACTGCGTTTTCTTACCTAGACCCTGAAGCGGCAGTTTTCAAGTCATGTTTGATAGAGCCGAGACCGAGACATAAGGTCTCCAGTTAACTGATAATTGTCTTTTAAAAGGGATGGGCCCTGACTGATTTTAAACATTAAGCTGACTACACATCTAGACTCTTATTTGTTCACCTCTAGTCAGCATGTAACACAGGTGCTCTCAGAACATGTACTCTGCCAACAGAGATGACTAAAGGACTTAGCAAATCTACTTAGCAGAAACAGTGGGACTATGATGAAGAATGCAAAGTTAGATGGAGAGGCCCCAGGCTATTAGATAATGAGAAGAGGCCGGCCAGTATTAAAACATTAAGTGATACTAGATTCCATATTGTGATTTTTAAAAAATTAGCCTTTATCAAGTTTCTGCCCAGTGCTAAAACATGTAGCATTTTATGTGGAACCTATTTCTTCCATACTTCCATGTGACCGGGAACGGGACAAGGCAAAGAAGACTCCTGTCATTGCCTCCTGCTGTGGCCATGGTTATCAGACCCTGCTGATCTGATCTGCTCACAATATAGAACTCCTAAAAGAACCACTTTATATATATATATGTCACACACACACACACACACACACACACACACACACACACATATCCTCTCATGGCAATCAAGAAACATGGTTTCACTTAATAAAGAGCACTCCTTGTTCGCTTCCAAAATTTAGTTTGATCTTGTGACAGATAACCCAGTTAACTGGGTACCCACTCTCAAAGTTGTTCAAGACTTAATGGCATTTTCAGGTCTTTTCAAGAACAAATGCTTATTATTATAATCACATTAATGTGTTAATGTTTCTATTTATAAATGAGATTTTCTACATCATCCTATCTCCTCACTTTCTGTGTCATTCCTCTGATGCATTCCTAGCTAACCCAGCCTTTTAAAAGCATACATTATAGAAACATTAATATATTAACTTTATATCCAAACCCAGCCATGACACAGCTGTAGTCCCTCTGCCCCTGTCTGGTCACACTTATTCTAAGTAAAAAGTAAAGCACAACTCCTAAAGCATGCTGCTTCTGCTCACAAGGACCTGAAAGCAAACCTACTGTAAAGTCGTAAGAACAAGAGCCCCACATGAAGAACAAGGCCTCTGCTAACAGCTCCTTCAGAGGCCCCTCAAACGGGAAGAGCACCTGTCAGACTCAACAACTTTGCCTCTGCCATCTGGAAAGAGATACTTACCAGCTTTGGTGTCTTTCTGGGCCTTGGGCCCTGAGCAGTAACAGCAGTCTAAGAAGATGACATAGTTAAGCACATTGAAGAACAGCCCAATGACTCCAGCACTGAGAACCAACAGGGGCTCCTCTGTCTTCTGGGGACTGATGTACCTTTTGATGGCTTCTACCAGGATGCTGAACATCAGGGCCACAGCAAAAATGGAATTGCCAAACGCCCCTACAACGTCTGCCCGTAGAAAGCCGTAGGTACTCTTCTTATGCTGCCTGATGTTGCTGGCCCTTACGCCAAACAGTCCGATGATCATGGACAACAAGTGGGAGAGGACAGTGAAGGCGTCAGAGGCCAGGGAGAGGGAGTTGCCTATGTGTGAGACTACCAGCTCCAGCACAAAGAGGACGACACTGACCACACACATGAGGATCAGACGAAAGCTTCGGCCGGAGTATCGCCCCATGGCTGCTGCAGCTCCTTTCTCGGGAAGGCAAGAGCTTCTAGCACAGATGTAGAGCTTACAACTCCTGGATAACTCTCCCTTCAGCCTTCAGCCTGTCATATTTGGAAATCACCTTTTATAGGCTGCTATAAACTCATAAAGCAGTTTAAAGGGCAATTAAGCAAGAGATGTCACGTGAGTCTGGGTTTGTGGAAATGGAAGATACTGGCTTCAGGTGTAGACTGGAGAATTGTTTGTTTGGATGTGCTCAATTACAGGGCTTCAAGTCTTCCCTTCCTGTGGGAGGTGGTTACCCATAGCCAGAGCCTCTCCAGCTTCTGGGAGCATGCAGTAATGGCTTTTGGCATCAACAGCCATGTCTTCTCTCCTAGGTGTGTAGTTCTGAATGTGATCTGTGTGAAATGGAACATGCTAGGATTGTCATCCCAGAGCCATACCCATTGCTTTGCCCATTGACCACCAAATAAGCTACCCCACTTCCAACAGTCTTTGTAAGAAAGACGAAATAATTGCCAATGGTCGGGAAAAGTTCAGAGCTTCACACTGGAAGAGCTAGTGGGTGACAAACTGTTTCAGGAAGAAAGCCAATAAGTAATGAGTTAAATGTGTTTGGATTCTCACTTTAGAAAAATCTTATCCCTTAGGCACTCACAGCTTTTAAAGCTTATTAGTTGTCAAGTATCTAAACAGATAGCGTGCTTATATTGTTTGCAACAGCCACCGACTATATAGCTTTTTTGAATTAAAAAATTGTTTTAATTACGTTTATTGGGTGGTTAGCATGTCTGTCAGAGGAGTACTTGAAGGAAAAAGTCCGTTCTCTCCTGATACTACTAGGTGGGCTCTGACAACAGGAAGGAGTGACAAGCTAAGAGCAAAGGCTGGTTGAAAATGACAAAGTAGCAATGTCTGTCTCCCTAGTCGTTCTTGATGCTACTATAGCAGGTACCATGGCTGTGACAGATGACTAATAATTAGAATAGGGGAGATCTTCCCACAACTGGTCTTCTCCTGGGCTGTTTTATGGAATATTCTACACTCGACTCAGATCTGTCACTAGCAGCCTAATGAATCACTCCTGTTGTCCAATTCCCACAAACCTTCATATAGGTGATCCACTGACACAATGAAACCATTTTAAAGTTCTTCCACCAATGACTAGAAATTGCTAAGGTGTGTAACATAGGTGCCCTAGTGGACCCTTGGAGCAGAGCCAGGAGTCTATATGCCTGTCTTTTGCTGCAGTTACTGGGCAAGTAACCACTTTTGTGACTCTAACTCATATAGTCTGTCTCTGAATTCATGGGTTCCACACCTGAAGATTGAACCAACTTCACATTGAATGCAATTAAAAATTGCATTTGTACTGAACATGGAGACTTAAGCAATGTAGCAACTGTTTACATGGCACTGAATGTTATAGATGAGCTGGAGATAATTTTAAAGTGTATGCAAGGAGTTTGGATTGCATGCAAACAAACACATTGCCCTCTATCTGTATGAGGGCCCTGAGCACTGGTGCACTTTAATTGTGGTGGTATCCTAAGTCCTCCAGAGATCCCAAGGGACGACTGGCTTCTGGCCATCGGTTTAAAGCAAATGGTTCTCACACTCATACCCACTACACAGTCCAAGCTGACCTCACACTCAAGCTCTTCCTGCCTTAGCCTGTCCAGGGCCAGGTTCTTGGCTGAAAGACAGCACCCTTTAAGATGGGGTTTGAAAAGGTTTTACCATTTCAGCGGACCTCCAATTTTAGAAATGAGCCAATTTATCAGACATAATTTCATTGAACAATTCCTATGTTAATGAAACTAGAGTTCCTTTAAAGAAGAACTTGAAATAAAAAAAAAAGCTCCAGAGACACCCCCCCACCCCACCCCCGCCATGACCTGGAGTCATAGTATAAAATATGCTGTGCTCTACATTTTACTTTTTATCATGAATCAGAAAAACAAAACAAACAAAAAACTTCACCTTTTTAGTTTCTACTGGTTTTCAGCCAAAGCAACACACACAATTTTTAAGAGGACAAACTTTTATTATGACTAAAGATACATGTGGGCAGGAACTTGCAGCTGACCCCGTGACAGCTGTATTAACTATATATGATGTGCTATGCACTGTTCTCCGGCCTTCTATGCGGTAGGGGAACCCGGGTTTCCACTTGCCTAAGGATGGAAGAGTAAGAGGAAACACTCAAGAGCTGCCACAGCCTGTGAGAAATTGATTCAGAGCACAGGTATGTGACTCAGATAGGCATGCTATGTTTACTTCCAGTGCTGGAGGCCAGAGTCCAACACCAAGTGCTCACTGTTTTATTTTTTGAGACAGGCTCTTATTGACACCAGAGCTCATTAACAGGCTAGACTGGTGAGCTAGTGAGTTCTGGGACCCTCTTGTCTTTGCCTTCCCAGCTTGGACTAGAACTCAGGTCTGCAAGCTTGTGCTACACACATTTTACTCATAGAGCCTTCTCAGGCTGTGTTCTGTATGCATTTAACCTGCAACTTCTGGGGCATTTCCTGTTGCTCACAGGGAACACAGCCCGCCTTTGCATCCCTTCCCCCTATTAATACTGAAACCTTGTCATCCTTCAAGGCATGACTCACAATTCTAACCTCTTAGAGGCTTTCCCCGGTTCTCATCCTGGGAACCTGTACTGGAAAGCGCTATTTACCCAGTTTCCAGAAGAGGATGGGGCAGCCCAGCCTGGGCCACACCGTAAGTTTCAGTAGAGGCACATACCACGAAGTCTGGTGACCTGGGCTCAAGCCTCAAAATCCACATGGCAGAGATAGCTAGCTCCATCAAATTGTTCTCTGACCTCCATACATGTGCCTTGGCAAGCATACACTCCCTGCACCAAATAAATAAATGCTAAAAAAAAAAAAAAAAATGTACTAAGAGGGCTCCAAATAAGGTACAAAAGGCAAACAGGCACATAGGAAATATGGTCTGCATGAGAAGGCTGTGTTAACTGAGGGATGCTGACCAGGTAATGAGCCAGGTAAGGAAAGGTATTCCTGCAAACATGGAGACTGGCATGGTGATCACACACCTCTGAAGGTCTAAGCTCCAAAGACAATCAAAGCAAGAGCAGCCTACTTTGTCAGGCTGACAATGCCGATAGAAAATGTGTGCTGAGGGAGGAGGCTGCCTGGGATGACTCCAGCTTCTGGGTTAGTGACAGAGAACTCTGTCAGTGTTCATCTTCCAAGCAGGAGGAAAGGGGCTACAATGGAGGGGTGAGACATGCTGATCTGAGATGTTGATGAAACACACATTGTAGCACAACTCGTGTGTAGTTTAGAGTTCCAAGCTGCTGATAAAGATGGCATTACTGGTCTATTAATGCTGTCTGACACTGTGAGAAGAGTGGCATTGCTGATTAGACATGGTTGAGGAGGAAACTTGGCACACTGATACCTAAGGAGGTGGCCAGGAAGAAATGCCAATGAAAGACACGACTAAGAAAAAGTTTAACGGGGTGGGTATACAACAGGCCACAGGAGTCCGTTAACTACATGCTCAGAAGTGCTGGTGTGTTGAGACAAGAATCAGATACGCACACAGGCTTGTCAGCTTGTCCTTCGTGACCTCAAGAGACTGACCCATCATACTGGGAAAGACAGGGAAGTGTGATGGGAGAAGAGGAGAGGGCAACTCCTTCTGAGATGCTGGCTTCTTCACACAGGAAAGTGTACCCCTGCCTACCTGGCTTTTGATGACCGTCCTTGTGTGTAGGATGAACTGAATACATATAAGACAATTAGTTCATGGTATTTATTACCCAGGATGTTTACAGAAAAGTATTTCCCACTGTTAAGCATAAGAATAGCTGTTTATCTCATGTGATTTCTTTTTAGAACTTTTTAAAAAATGAAAAGAAAAACTGCATCTAAAAGTATTAGCGTCATTGGTTTTAAAAAAAATTAGGATGGGTGTGTCTTCTATGCCATCCATCAGTAACTCCGACCAAACAAAGTGTAGAACTTGGCTGGGTTCTTGCCACAGACACACATGGCTCCTGGCTGCAGCTCACACAGAGGGTTGAAAGGAATACAGAGGCTTTTGGCTCCCATGGACGGAGCACCGGGTTCCACATCCTGATCCCTGGAATTAAGAGACAAGAAGTCCATTCACTCTTGCTGCACACTGCATCCTTCTCAGTGCAGGTCTACAGGTGAGGGATATTTACCTGGCAGTTGTCTTTTTGATCCAGTCCTCACAGTCAACTTCCCCACAGAATGGAATTTGTGCAATCTAATAAGAAAAGACAAAACATTCTGCCATTATAACTCCCAGAGAGGAGCACTTGAGATCTTTTTTTACCTTTCAAGCAGAAGGGGTAGGTATCCCTGTCCTTTCGGGGCACTGGTAACCTCTGCAAACACACAGAACTTTGCTCAGAAGTAGACGAGACAGCAAAGAGTGGTTTTTACAACATCCAAAATCCATACTCATAAAACCAGACACAAACCACCTCTGCTCTAACACACTCAGTGTCTCTATAGGCTGGTGCAAAGCCGTGAACTCTGCTGTAGATCATCTTCAGGTCATGACTGTGGCCTGCATTATAGAGCTGGTTGTCAGGAGGATGGAGAGAGGTGACGAAGAGTGAACTGATTTCAAGGTAACACAACAGTAACAGCTAACAGCCAGGAGGCCTCACTCGATCCCACATGTCTAACACGTTAGGGGTAAGTGAGTAACTTTAAAAAACAAATGCTTGTTTAAAAAAAAAAAAAAAAAAAAAAAAAAGACAAAAAAAAATCACTTTTTATCAGAAAAATCATAATAAAATTTCAATCCCAGGGAATAACATGGTAGAAGGAGAGAAGCAACCCCCACCAAGTTGTTGTTTGGCCTCTCTGTGCTGTGGCATGCACACAACCATACAGTAGATGCAGGAAAGATAAGGGGTGGTTGGTTGGGAGCAGAGGTATCAACAGTGTTGCTCCCCAACTTTTCAAGAATTAAATTAAGAGTTCACCTGTAAGGGTCATGAGCTCCAACTCCTGATCAACACAGCAGTGTCTCACAAACAAAACAAAAAAGCCCCTCTGAAAATCCTTAAGAGAAGTAAGAAGAGGAGGGAACTACAGAAACAGAAGCTTCTTCAGATGGACTTTCACTCTAAGGAAGGGCAAACGCTCATGATCAAGTCTTTTACGTTCACTTGGTGAATGTGCCAGCCTAGTCTCTGAAATTTGCCAACTGCTATTCCAAGATTACGGAAGTAACACATTTCTAGGTGTGTCCTGCAAGCTGGGGAATGGATGCCGAGAAAGAGGCAGAGATCAGTGACAGGACACATTCAGAGAAGTTTTCATACAGAAATCCTTTGTGCCATGAAAATAGAGACAAAAGACCCAAGATCTAAGCCAAACTTAACAGTCATTTCCCTGTTTTAAGAGTTGCAAACCCTTAACATTTGCAAAACAAAATGCATTAAAAAGTCCATTTATAAAATAGTGTGTAATACATGAAATAATAGTGGCTATAGCACATGAAGAAATTTTATTTGGACTCATAAGTGATTTGGTCAGAGCCTGGTGGCACAGGGATGTAATTCTAGCTTCTTAGGGGCCAAGGCAAGAGGGTCCAATGTTCAAAGTTTGTAGCTTACCAATGAGTTCAAGCCTGGACTGAATAACTTAGTGAGTCAGTCTCTTTACTGCTAAATATCAAGTAGCTCAAGTGGTAAGGCTCTTGCCCAGCACGCCCAGAGCCGGAGAGCTAACCCCTAGCAACACAAATACAGAAAATGAACTAAAATGAAAAGTAGAGCCCGGTGGTGGAGGCACACATCTTTAACCCCAGCACTCAGGAGGCAGGTGAAACTCTGTGAGTTCAAGGCCAGCCTGGACTACAGAGCAAGTTGTAGGACAGGTTCCAAAGCTAGGGGGGCGGGGGGGGGGGGAGGGAGGAGAAGGAGGAAGAGGAAAAAAAGAGTGTACTTGAAAATCAGAGAACAAACTGTCTCCCTACCCCTTTATACCAGTAAATAAAAGTAGAAAGGGAAGAAGCAACGCTTTACCTAATGTTAAGTTCTGAAGACCTTTCCTCTCCTAGTGAATACACTTTATTTACAGCAGCCTCACAGGCTGTGTGATGGTGGGTCAGCAGCATACAAGGTAATCCACGTGAAGCAGGAGGGAGGAGGCACAACCTATTCACTTTCCTATGGATCCCTTGGACATGAAACTAAAATACTCCTGTTCCACCATAAATTTCAAATCCTTACAGTAATTTATCTAATATTAGAATTAAATATATAACCCATTGGCACCTTGTAAATCTTGGTTCTCTGAAATCAATGCATTAGCTAAAAGCTACTGTATATTAATGTTTATAAAATTTATCTAATAAACTGTTCTAAAAATAAAAAGTAATTAATCCTGTCATTATAATGAAAAAATTTTAATTTAAAAGTGAATGGGGCAAGCTGAGTCTGGTGGCAAAGCCTTTCACCCCAGCTCCTCAGGAGACTGAGCAGGAAGATTACAAGTTCAAGGGCTGCCTGGGCTATAGAGTGAGTTCAAGGGTTAATCTAAGCAATTTAAGGACCTTTACTCAAAATAAAAAGAAGTGAGTTGGTGTTGTGCTTAGTGGTAAAGTGCTTACCCAACATTAGCATACTGAAGCCTTAAATTCAATCCTCAACACTCAGGAAAAAAAAAAATTAAAGCAGAAAGAAAATAATGCATACATAAACTACATAGGCAAGAACACACATGACAGAAAGTGGCCATATACCCTCTATTAAAAGCATAAAGCATGAGACAAGGGAGCACTACAGAACACAGAAAGATGAAGGGCCATTAAACAGCAAGCCAAAGCCAGATGCTGAAGAAGTGGGGAGCTGACAGGATGTTTGAGATCACCTATTTTACAGACCAGTAAAGAGTCAGAGATGAATACTCTGCACCAGCAACATGAGATGTGTTACTAGACCAGCACTGTAAAAAAAGTCGTCTTTTATTCTCAACAAGGAGTTTTAAAAACCTGAGTAGGAAGTACATTAAACTGTGGTAGAGAGATCTAACTTCTGGCATCTGTCTAATTCTCTGGGCTAATTCATTTAGACTCTGGCCCATGGTTTTCTCATTTGTAACCTGGAGACACACGTATACCAGAATACTAAAGTCCATAAATGATTCACTCCAATAGTACATAAAGCTGAAGAATGCACAATCCTTTTATTTGACTGGCTTAAAAAGAGATTAAAACAGAGTATTCGTTGAGGGAGTTTTAAAATAGGATTTACTGGAAAGTGGTAGAAGTACAGTTCAGTGGTACAGCACTGCCTAGAACAGGCAAAACCCTGGGATCAATGCCCAGCCCTGCAGAAAACAAACAAAAACCAAGAAAATCTGTTTGGAAATCTCTTACCTTTCCAGAATCTAGTACCTTCTGAAAGTCTTCCAATGTATTAGATACAACCATATGAGCTTTAAGGTCTTCAGAAGCCCTGCCAAAATATATCAGAAAGTATGTAACTTTTCTTACAAATACGACTTTTTAAAAAACCCTCAGATAAACAAAATGTAATGAAATAGTAATTGAAAGTCAAAAGAACTCAATGTGAGTATTAATTCCCTCACAAACCCAGCCACCTTATCTCAGTATTACCGCCATAAACCTACATGTAAGAAACTTGCCATGCACACAATAGGCAGCTGCTACTTTTGTTATTGCTGCTGAATGGGCTTGACTCTCACTTATACCACCTGTGGAAGTCTGTTATTTTTCAAACCTTACTGGCCTACATTCCCTTCTACAAAATTGGAAAAATAATATTGTAGCAGGAAGTGTATAGGACTGTCCAATAAAGAAACATGAAATATGAATACATAACAAAGTACACGTGTATGTACACACACACACACACACACACTTTTTACACCATCAAATCTACCCACCCATCACTCCCATCCCCTTGGGTCTCACTACAAAAAGTAAATAAATAACCCCAATGAGAAGAACCAACTTCAGGTTCTCTGCCAGGGCAGTACCCACTGAGCCACCTCTCCTGCCATCACTGGGAGTTTAGAACACTATAGTTGCTGGATGCTCTGCAGACCACTTTAATTAGTCTCTCAGGAAAGGTGCTGGTATTTCCTAAAGCTCCCTGGATTCTCCCAATCTGTGCCCAGCGCTTAAGAACTAATGACTTAATAACAAGAGCCTAGATCGCAGGGAACACACACTTAGGAAAACACACAAGTCAAAAGTACAAATGGAATAAAAAACTGAGTGGCCCTGGAGCTCAGGGAGAAGGCTACTTCCAGTTGCAATAATCCCCAAATCCCTCATTTGTATCACAAACATTAGGTGAAAACCAAAGAAAGGAGACACAGTAAACCACAGTGCTACCTTGTAAAAAGGTTAAGCTGGATGTCCTCCAAAATCTCTTGAAGTTTAGTCTCAGCCTCTTTTTCAGCAATTGTCAACTTCTCTCCTGTGTCTCGTCTGACAGCTACAAACTGACAGCTCTTCATATCACGTGGCCCCACCTCAAGTCTAATTGGAACTCCCTATAAAACAAATTGGGCAGTTGAGACTGTGCATGTGTATGAGTTGAATGCTATTTCATGGCAAATCTTAAAACAGCCAAAAGCAATAGTAAGACCCAGTAGACTAGTCTACTGTCTATGTTGTGAGAACTGAGCAATCTCTTGATGGAGAACCACCTGAATGGGCATCCTGTTTCCTCACAAGGGCCTGTGGCACACGGAGGAACACAGAGACATCCTGAAACATCAAAGATGACCCCAAGGCATGAGGGGTCAGCACACTCATGGTAAACATGTGCTGTGGCTGGGATGCCTCAGCTCTGGATGGGACTATGGCATGCATGAGCATCACCTGCAGGGTAGCTGCAGGGTAGCATCACCTACCGGGCCTCACTAGCTTCTCAGAGGCCAAAGATGGGCTGACAGTCAGAGTTGACAGAGTCACTATGTGCGGTTCAGACTGCTGGCTTTGGGATAAAATTTGAGAACCACCATGCTCTCAGGCTTCCTGAACCACCACAGAGATTAGTTTAATGAGTCTAGAAACCCCCATTACACACCATGACCTGCATTGGTGCTCAGAGCTTACAGATATAAATATGAGAAAGCAACAAAAAATCCTTAAGTTTGCAGATTTCCCCAGTGCAGGAACCTGGCGTACCTTGAGCTCCCAGTGGTTGAACTTCCAGCCTGGAGAGTAGTTATCTCGAAGATCAACTCGGACTCGGATGTTAGCACCGAGCAACCGTCTTCGATACTCATTGCATTTTGCCATCAGTGCCTCTCTGTCTTCTTCAGACAGGGCATTTGTGATTCCACAGGGAATGACTACCACCTAGAGTGCAGCCAAAGACAGACCACACATGCATAATGACATCTACAATGACCAATCATCTAGATCTTACAATGAGGAACCATACAGAAGTTAAAACATGCCAATGACACAATCTTTTAAATAGACATCATTTTACTACAATTAAAAACACAGTGCTGGAGAGATGGCACAGTGGTTGAGAGCACTTACTGCTCTTATAGAGGACCAGGGTTCAGCTCCAGGACCCACCTGGAGACCCACAACCATCTCTAAGTAAACTCCAGGGACTCCGAATCCTCTTCTGACCTTTGAGTGCTCCAGCACACGTGCGATGCAGACACACAGGCATCCACACACACAAACGATCTTTAAGAAACAAAACACGGACTCCCATCTCTCCAAATGTTTCTTGGGAAAACCCAGCAAAATGCACCAGAGTTTAGAATGCTGGGCATTAGTGGGGCATGACCTTAATCTCAGCACTCGGGAGACAGAGGCAGGTGTCTCTCTGAGTTTGAGACCAGCCTGAAAGGATGTGCTTTCCTGTAGCTGGGGACTCTCTGCCAGACTCTCTTTGAAACAGAATCTCACCATGTAGCTGTAATTGGCCTATTCTTTCTCTAAATTTCATATATAGACCATGCTGGCCCGGAACTCACAGACCTGCCTGTTCTTATCTCCAATGTTCTAGAATTAAAGATGTGTGCCACCACGTCCAGTATTTGGTTTACTTGTGTGTGTGTGTGTGTGTGTGTGGGGGGTGCCCAGTGTAGCTAAAGGCATTGAATGCTGTCTTAGTCTGGGTTCTTATTACTGTGAATAGACAATATGACCACAGCAACTCTTAATAAAGGAAATCATTAATTGGGGTGGCTAGCTCACAGTTCAGAAGTTTAGTTCATTATCATCATGGTGGGAAACAAAGCAGCATGCAGACAGACATGGTGCTGGAGCAAGAGTCTTTATCTCGAATCAAAGGCAATGGGAAGTGAACTGAGACATCGGGCAGTATCTTGGGCATATTATGAGACCTCAAAGCCCGCCTCCACCATGACATACTTCTTTCGACAAGGCCACACCTCCTAGAAGTGCCACTCCTTTTGGACCATTTTCTTTCAAATCACCACAGATACCCCTTGGAGCTGGCATTAGAATGCCACAGGTAGTCACTGGGAATGGCGTGTGGGTCCTCAGCAGAGCAGTAGTATGCTGTCTTACCCAGCAAGCCACTGCTCCAGCCATGACCACAGATGGCTGGTGTGACCTGCTTTCCTCCCAGCCTTGCTTGGAGGTTTGGTTTACAGACATTTCCTTCTCAGGGCTCCAGCATGAACTGGTTTATGACTAATACAGCCCTCAGTATGTTTGCCAATAATGAAATCTTACTACAAATCAATCTGTGTGATGTCTGTCTCAAACATGTACTAAGCAGTTAAATATCATTTACCAACATTAAATGCATCTTCATTTAACAACTATATTTATTTTAAAAATTAAATAATTTCAAAAAAGTATTTCTAAAGAAAGTTTTATGGCTAGAAAAATGGCTCCACAGTTCAGAGCACCCACATAGTGGTTCACAACCATCTCGAGCTCAGTTCCATGGGATTCAGTGCCCTCTTCAGACCTTGGTCAGCACCAAGCATGAACATGGTCCACAGACGTGTATAGGCAGACAAAACATTCACTCATAGTATTAGTAATCCTAAAACAAAATTTAAAAGTTTTCAATCAAGTAATTTTTAAATTTCTTGAGACAATAAATGATACTAATGTACAAATGTTTACACAATATAATGGTGTAGGCTATATTTTCTATTGTTTCTGTATCATCAGAGAAATTTACCCATTCCATGTTCCTTTGTAAACATGGTCTATAATCGTACAAAAGGAATGATAAAAAGAAATATTTCTCTTACCTGAACACAGGCTACACGGGGAGGTAACACTAAGCCCATATTGTCTCCATGGACCATGATCATCACACCAATAGTCCGAGTTGTCAGGCCCCAGGAGCACTGGAATGCAAACTGTTTCTCTCCTGGGGTCTTTGGATCTTCAAAAACTATTTCACACATTTTGGAAAAATTCTGGCCTAAGTGGTGAGATGTTGCTCCCTAAAATAAGGAAATACAATCTTTAATTTTAAACTATTATTTCTTTGAAAATATACAAGATCACATATTTTAAATACCATTACATGAACTATTTATCTCCTTTTCTGACATTAATGCTTAACATACAAGTATGATTGACAGGACAAGAGAGGTCTGGTTTAAAAAAAAAAAAAATACCAGTTTTGCTCTGGGTAGCCCCTTCCAACAGGTAGTCCTGTCTGTAAGGTTTTGCCAGGGGCTCATGCCTGGGGAGTCAGGACAGACCCCAACTTCACCAGTGCACAGACGCAGAAGAGGCCCAGAGCACACGAGGCCCTCCGTCACTGCTCCCCTTCCACTCCTCTTCTGCTGTCTTATGGGAGTGTTCTCACAGTACGTGTGGGCCTAGAGCTCACTATGAGCTGAGGGTGGCTTCGAATACCTGGTCCTCTTGCCTGCACTTCTAGGGAATTACAGGTGTCCATCATGACACCCAGTTCAATAGGCTATAGGTGAGCAACACATCAATTTAAAAAAAGACAAAACAAAACAAAAAAACCTAGTGATAATGGGCTCCATGCATGCTACACAAGTGCTGTACTGTTTCCCCAGTAATGTTTTTATTCGCTTTTAAAAACAACATGTATACATTTTGTAATGTTTAAATCAGGCTAAACGTATCTCAAGGATCCATCCCGTTTTTCTGGTAAAAATTTTCAAACGCCTTTGAGTATTTTAAAAATGCACAATGCATTACTATTGCACTATTGTATTCTGTACAGTTACAGGCTAGACTAGCCACAGACTCAAAATCCTTGGAGCGCTGTGATTAGAGGATATGTGGCCACCATCGTTAGCCACAGTATAACATTCTGTTCCTGTAGAACTAAAAGTTAGTGCCTACTGACCAACTCTTACTCTCCCTAACTTCTAAGTAACCACCATTCTATTCTTGTTATATACAATCACTTTCTTAGTGTTCACATATGATTAAGATCATAAAATACCTCGTTTATTTCACTTAACACAGACACCTTCAGTTTCATGTATGGTACTGCAAATGATAGAATTCATTCCTTGTATGGCTAATATTCCACTGTGGATAGTAGGTGCATTTTTTTTTTTTTTTTACCAAGTGATGCTGCCACTATATGAACGGAGTGCAGACGTCCCTTCAGTACACTCATTGTTGCCAACAGGATCTACCTCTGGGAAAAGCACTGCTGGTTCACATGCTAGTGATTTTATTTTTTCAAACCATGATGCTGTTTTCTGTACTGGCTGTCCAAAAACTAATAAAGGAGCAAAAACTGCTGGGATTGCCACAGGCTGTGCTCACAGCTGCTATGCAGCTGCAGCATGTCCATACCTGGATAGCACGTCCGCTGGCAGATATGAAGGCTTCTACTGTGGTTGTATAGTCTCCTCCTGCAAACTTCTCCTTTTCAGTCTTTCTTCCTCTCACAACAGGGATTGCCAAGAGCTCCTCATACACTCGAGCATACAACTCAAGGATCTGCAAGACCTGTAACAACATTTATGGCATGTTTATTCGTTTTAGATTATAGACTTGCAAATCTATACCACCTCAAACTGTTTGTGAAAAGGAGGTACTTCAAACAACAAAATTATGGAAGGTTAAAGAAGTCAATGTGTGATTTAAGAAAGATGTCAACAAGAAATCAATGTGAGGCTGAGTAACATTAAATGTATATAGATTTGGAATGTAGGAGAAAAATGCTTGAGAAATATAGAGTAATTAGATCGAAAACCTTCAATCGTATGACTTAACTTCAATCATATGACTAATTTTCCTATAAATTAAAATCTGTTTACCACACAAAAATTTTAAATAGTAAGTTTACTAATAAAATTTTAATAAGCAGTTTTTAAAATCTGGCTACTCTTGAATTAACTTTCTATTTTCAAACAGGTATTACATAGCATAAGCCAAACAATACAAAGACAGTGCCTGAAGAAAGACATGAGAATAGCAGAGGACTGCTCCTACCTCGTCTGCTGCCTCTTCGAAGGTAGCAAAGGCACTGTGCCCCTCCTGCCACAGGAACTCCCGAGTGCGGAGGAAAGGCTGTGGGTGTTTGAACTCCCAGCGCTGCAGGATGCAAGGACCAAGTCAGTCAGGATAGAAAAACAGCAGTTTTTATTACAACTTTACATGATCAGTAAGTCAGAAATACTTTGAAAACCTCTTTCACACTCAAAGGAAAGAAACATGCTCTAAAGATGAACGGACACATGAAAACAGTAAAAGACTAATAAGTACAACAGCACATGTGAACCTACCACCACATTGCACCACTGGTTGAGCCTGATGGGCAGGTCTCTGTGCGACTGCACCCATTTTGCATACGCAGGATATATTACTGAAAGTCAAGAAAATTCAGACATTTATGGCCTAATTCCTTCCTTAAGTTTAACAAGAGTTGAGTTAGCAATCTAATTAATAAGAATTAAAGTGTGTTTGCACCAGAATTTGTGATGGTTCACTGAATGACATTATTACACATTTCATAAATCATAACCCTGAAGACTGACAAATCTACCTAACATGATCATACTTTGTGTGCTTCACCTATTTGTATGTAAGTGTTGATTGTTTCCATGTTCTATTTGGGAGAACACTAGTATATTCCATGTTCTATGCAAAATGATTTTCATTCTTCATCTTGTTTAATCCTGTCCTTTGACTTACAAATATCATCAAATTTAAAGATGCTAATGTTATTTCCGAATTCGGCTATGTAGCAGAATCAGAATTTGTTAGAATTTTTCTTAGAAATAAACAAATTCTACAGGAATGTAAATTTAAATGAATAAAAACATCATTTGCAACTTTATAATCAATCTCAAGAAAAATCCAATGCATTCCCTCTGAGAAGTTGTAACACTTCTCAACAAATATAGACACTGTTTTAAAAAAGAAAGAGCACTTTCAGCCATGGCAAGCACAAGGGGAAAGAGGAGAGGAGGGGACTGTATATGTTCTCCAGGCTTTTTAGGAAACACAGCACTTAGCCTTCAGCCACATAAATGCAAAGCTGCAGCCATTCCTTGTGAATTCATGGCTTAATGTATAAACATAAACAAAGGACCCAAAATGTAGTGGTTTTCTTTAAAAGAAAGAAGGACACAGACTTACATTACATTCTACTGATAAGGAACCCCGTAACAAATTGGCGTAACATATAATCTATGTAAGTTACATCTTTCAGTAAGTTCTGCTTGGACAGGGAGGAGTGTAAGCATGAGAAACGCGAGGCTCAAGCCCAGCAGTCCAACAGCTCAGCGAGCTTTCCCCAGGCCTGTACTCACCTGTTTCACTAGTAGGTCGAATGGCAATCGGCTCTGCCAGCTCTGTCTTACCAGACCTTGTAACCCAAGCAACCTAGTAAGATAAAAAATGATGGGGACACAGTTTTAATGGCGTTTTTAAAGAGCATAAGTATATATCAACTTTCAGAGTTTCTCAGTATCAGCTAAAGAAAGGTCAAACTCTTTGCTGCTGTTACTAGAAGGGAATGGACATCTCATTCAGTCAGAGGATGTGACTAACAACTAAAGCTGCCGTAAGGGTAAAAGAAATAGGACACTGTGAAGAAACGTACTGGTAGTTAAACTCTACTGAAGATTTAATTTTGAGTTTGTAAGCAAAAAAGCACATCTTTCCCAGTGTACCTCGGGGGCGAAGTCCTCAATGTGATTCTTCTCTTTCTCTAATGCGGCCTGAGACACAAATATGGGGAAGTAGCAGTTCTCAACACCGAGTTTCTTGATCTCAGCATCAAAGAAGTCCTTAACCGACTCCCAAATGGAGTACGACCAGGGCCGGAGGATATAGCAGCCACTCACATCATAGTATTCAATCATCTCTGACTTTGTGATGACCTGTCAAAGAGAAAAGCCTGGAAACTGAACCAGTGTTCCAATGCAAAGGCAAGAGCACGTGCTAATTAAAGTCCTAACACCCTCACTTATTTGTTTATTTTGGTTTTCCAAAACAGGGTTTCTCTATGTAGTCCCGTCTATCCCAGAACTCTGTACACCAAGCTGACCTAGCTGACCTTGAACTCAGAGACCTGCCTGCCTCTGCCTCACAAATGCTGGAATCACAGGCATGTGCCATCATGCCTGGCTTGGAAATACCCTCCTTAGTGTAGAGGGAAAACTTTCCTACATGCATAGGCAACCAGGACTCTAAATTAGTCTGCAGACTTACCACTGAGCTACACCCTGAGCCTTCCTTTATTTTAGCTTTTGTTTTGAGACAGTTTCACTGTGTAGACCAGCTAACTTGGAACTCAAATTCTCTTGCCTTTATCTTCCAAGTGTCAGGGTTACATGGGTGTGCCACCACATGTGACACAATAGTTATTATACTGGTGCCATGGGAGGTGGCATGGAAGTATGTAAAATGTCTTCTGGCCTCCACATGCATTTATGCACATATGCACACACAAATGTGTGCAAGCAAGAGAGAGTGGGGAGATCCCATCGTTACAATTCCCTTTCTCCCTAGACTTTAGAATCATAAAGCCAACCTCGCAAATGTTAACATAAAAGCCTACTGAAAGCATACTCACTTGGGAGTACCATTCGGCAAGATTTTCTTCTTTTTTTGCTTCAAGACCCAATCTGCAGACATGCAAAAAGAAACATGAATCCTTTAATCGGCAACTGCTTTTTAGGCTGTGTCTTCATCTGTTTTCTGTACTGGAGAACAAGTCACCTAGAGAGTAAAAGCTTACTTGGCTCCTGGTGCTGGGGCCTCAAACACCGGGGTGTGGGTATCAGTCCTGTGTGTGCAGAGGGCCCTCTAGAGGCATAACCTGTACAGGGCACAGCAAGAACTAGGAAGCAGCTACCAGGGCGACTCTTCCTGTTTTAATTAACACCATCACTGCACCCTATTTTCTTGACTTCTGCTTATTACTGCTTATTCTGCTTATTACTGACTACTGCTTTACTACTGTAAAGGCCCCACCTTTAGATACAATGGGATGGACTCTACCAACTAGGAACCCAGTTCCCCCACATGTGCACTGTGGGAGACAGTCAAACCACAGCAGGCTGGACTGAAACTAAGAATAAAAGCTCAAAAGGGGGGTGGTGGTGGTGGTCTTAATTTCCAATTTTTATGCTTGCATATTTTCTATATTCATTTTCACTATAATGTTTTTAATCTAGGAATCAGTTTAGTCTTTTTTACCACAGGGAAATTTTTACTATTTAGCCCCTGCTTGGTTATAACTTAATAGACAGATCAGACTGGCCTAAGCTTATAGTTTTCTTGTCTCTGTCTCTGTCTCTGAAGTACTGAGATCAAGGGCATGCACCATCACACTCGCTCAGCATCAAAACAGATTTGCAAAAGTAAGTCAGATGTTGACCATGAAAACTGCCAAGGCCAAATCTCTTTAGAACAATGATTTTTAAAGAAGACATTTGCTTATTTATTATAAAATTCTTTTTCAATTAAAATACTATTTGGCAAAGACAAAGTCTGTTCACATATAATTACTACTAAAAATTTTTTTGCCAATCTCAACACAGGTGATATCAATAACTAAAATGATTGATGTCTCACTAAAGGTAAAATGTAAAAATGAAAACAGCAGCTACCGACTATATACAGATTAATGAATATTTATGTACAAGTGCATATTCACACACTAAATAGAAGATATAGAGGTGGATGTTTGTAAAAATAAACAATGTTTGAATTAAACAAATGCACACAAGAAAACCCCAACTAATTCAGTGCCATATTTAGGATTTAATAGAACACATGCCTAGAAATGAAGGACCTTTTGTTTGACCTCAATTTCCAGCCCACCCCTCAACCTCTATTCCAGATAACACTTCTTTCCTCAAAGTCCCATCCATTAGTTGGGCATAGGGTGTGCACAGCTGTAACCTCAACAGGAAGGCTGAGGCAGAAAGACTGAGTTCAAGGCAGGCCTGAGCTACAAAGGAAGACTTGGTTCCTACCCGATGCCCCCAAAAATCTGACAAAATATCTGCCTACTAACAGTGTTCTATAAGAAGCATATGTTTTTACAAGCAAGGCTTTATGGTCTTAGATGTGTAGTGTATTTACAATTCCACTCTTTTCTCTGTGTGAAACTGAGGGCACATAAACATGAGAGGCAGTTAAATTTGATATTCAGCTAAAGAAATCTAAAAATCAAACTATCCCACTAACAGTATTTTCGCCTAGGAAACCCCAACAGCCAACCTGTTTTTAGCCTGTACTTTTGGAAGGAGAGGTACATTGTTCAAACAGACAGAAAAACCTGAAAAAGAAATACAATCTACTGTCTAGTCTTTAAGCCAGCTGTTTTGTATTTAAACTACCAACTTCAAAATCCTCTTGGGAACAAAATTCTTATTTACTTCTTGTGAAAAACTTTGGAAAAAACAAACCACAAAGCAATGTGTATTTAACCTGCAGATAAAAGGAACATTTACGTATGTTTACACATACATAGCTATTCTCTCAGTAGATATGTAACAAACTAGCACTAGTTTAGTTCCCTTACCCAGCACATCTGGGATCACAACTGCTTCAGACTTCATAGCTTTCTGCACTGTTTGTCTAGATGCCAAGGCTGCGCCTCCCAGTCTCAAACATTTGAGTGTTCAGTCTGTGTCCCTAGGGTTGGGCTTTGAGATTTCAAAAGCCCATCCCAGGCCCAGGCCCAGGCCCTTTCTCATTCTGCCTGCAGATTGGGATGTAAGCTCTCAGCTCCTGCTCAACGCCATGCATGCCTGCCAGCTACACCATGCTTTCTGCCAAGGTGATCACAGGCTCTAACTCTTCCTTCTGTGAGCTGCCATGGTCATTCATAATCTCTCTTCACAGTGGGAAAGATGCTGACCCTGTGACAGTGACGACCAACTCATTCCCTGGTGGAGGAAACAAGACAGGTGGAGAAGTACAGGGACTTCTGAAAGAGAGTAGATGATGTGCTGCCTATTTTAAACTTAAACAGAAGTCAACTGCAGACGTTAGACTATGAGCATTCTGCCTTGATGATAACAAACCAAGATCTGCTTATTTTAAAAACAAACTCTTGAGAACTGAATTCATGAAGAAACAGTTAGTACCTGGTCTGTTTCTTAGGTCCCTGCCCTTCTCCCGCTCCACTCGATGACAGCCCACTGCCCTGGCTTTTAGAGGAGTCTTTCCCTTGGCCATCATTTTGTTTCTGAGGCTTATTCTGCTTTTCAGATTTATTTTCTTTTTCTTTCTTCTTCTTATCTTTGTCATCAGACCCAGTAGCAGACACGGGCTTATACTCAATTCCTGTCAGGGACTTGTACTGTGCCTTTAGCTGAAGGAGTTCTTGTACAGCTGAATCCACTTGATCCTTTAGTGTGACAAAAGGGGACAAAGGAGGACAACATTCAGTGAAAATTACTGTCTTGGCATACATTAACAAATACCACACCCAGATTTATGAGGCTTACGAACAATTAAGGGCAACAGATGTAGATATAATATGCTAAAATATACTAAGAAAATAAACAAAAGAATATGAAAGGGACAAAACTATCCCAGAGTACTAGAAATAGATGATCTATGCAATGCACTATCATTAACAGCTACACATAGTTATGCAAATTAAACAAAAAGTAGGACCACACTGACCTTAGAGGCCTTTTCACCTTTAAGTTTTCGAACTATTTCTCCCTGACAAGCCACTCTGTCAAACATCACTTTGGCTTCTGGTGTCTCTGGACCAGCAGGCTCAGCTTTGCTGACAGGACTTGGCTGTGACTTCTGGGATGCAGAGGGCTGACCAGGTACATAGTCCTTCCCTGTTTTTTCTTTATACTCAGCTTTCAGGGACAGTAAGCATTCTACGGCTTCATTTACTTTAGCCTGGAAATAAAGAGGAAGAGAAGTATTTCACAACATCTACGAATATTTCAATAACATTTCAAAATCTTTAATCATTATCACAGTATACTTATCCATCTATGTCCTGAGATCCAAGCATATTTGACTTTTGGTCCAAAAATATTTGAAAACAAAAACTTGCATTGTAATACACACTCCCACAAAAAAAGAAAAAGTGGGCAAAGGAAAGAAAGAGCCTGGACTAATAATTTCATTCAAAAAGCCTTTCAAAGTCTCAGGTGAGCAAAATATACTTTCTGTATTAAAGGTGCATGTGGCAAAACACCGCTCTAGTCTGAAAATGTACAGATGCCTCACAATCATCTCCCAAACAGGACAACTGTGTATGTCATATTAGGCACAGTAAGCAATCAGACAAGGATTCTAACTAAGCACACAAATACATAGGAGGAAATGACAGGCAGTATGAAAATACCATGCTACTTTACATAAGGATCTTGAATGCCTACAGTTTTGTTATCTGATTGAGTTCTGAAACCAGTCTCCACAGACTACTTCCAAAAACAAAAAAGAAATGAGAAAGTATGCTGGAGTCTTAAGCTCCTAACTTACTTGCATATTTTAGTATCTGGTAATTCAGCATAAACAAAAAGGATGACACTCTACCACAGAAGACAGCAGCACAAGGAAATGACTTAAGCTAGATGTCTGACCTCAAAATATCCTGCAAATTAACATCTGATTGAGAACCTTAAAACAGCAACGGAACAGTGAAGGGCAGGTGCCTCACGTCACAGATACATCAACCCCCACACAGGGTAACAGAGTCAATGTGACAGGAATAAGGGAGCATACCCAGGACCAGGTCACAGCCATGCAGAAGCAGCTCCAGAGCAACCCCAGGAAACTGCATCTAGGAGATGGTAAGTGACACCTTCTTGGGCTGCTCTGTTTTCCTACCTACAGACTTTGCGGTCTGTCATCCCAGGAACAGCAAAGAGGGAGTAAATGAAAAGGAGAATCTAGGTGTGTTGGTAGATGTTCATAACCCCAGGCTAGCGAAACTGAGGCAGAAGGATCCTGAGTTTAAGGCCAGCATGAGCTACAAAGTGTGACCTTGACTTGGGTTGGAAGGTGACCAGAGAGATTAGAGAAGGCTTTCTGTATTCCCAACCCAACTCTTGTTTCTATTACTTTAGGATTAAGAGTTATTTCCCAAAAGAGTTTCTTTCTTTAAAAAGTCACAGTTAAAGGAAGAGGGAAAGAGAAAAAGGGAATAAGAATCCAGGGGGAGGGACAGAAGGAAATGGAAGGAAGGGCAGAAGAAAGAAAGTCAGGGCACCATCAGCTAAAAGAATGAAAATGTGAAGAAAGAAGGGACATCCTACAAAGTACTTTTTGAAATAAGTTCCAATGATCCAAGTTTGACCCAGGAGAGAACTGACTCCCACATATGACCTACATTCTCATTCTCTCTCTCTCTCTCTCTCTCTCTCTCTCTCTCTCTCTCTCTCTCTCTCTCTCTCTCTCCTCTCACACACACACACACACACACACACACAAGTTTAAACAATCACTTAAGTTTGATGTTAAATGGTTCAGTTTCCTACAGAAAAATTCCTAGCTTGACAACATAAACTAATGTTTTTTTGGCAGGTAGGGTCAAGACAGGGTTTCTCTGTGTAGCTTTGTACATTAGGCTGGCCTCGAACTCCTGAGTGATGGGATTAAAGTGCTCACCACCACCACTCAGCTATAAACTTGAAATTTTATAGAAGAGAAAATTTAAGTAAATAATCTGTTACAGTATTGAATAAGATACTCTATTCTACCAAGATTACATGTATAAATAATAAGTACATCCTTCCAAAATAAGAGCCAAACTCTATCAATCACTATGCATATTTCCCAAATGATTTAGAAAGTACCTATAAGGTTCTTGAGGGAAATTAGAATTATTAACAAAAAAAATGTATCATTTCAACACATACTTACTCTATGCCAGATGCCATGCTAAGCATTCTATAAGGACTGTCTTACTTAATTCCCTAAGTGCTCCTCATCCTCATCCACATTTCACAAAAGCAGCAACTCTCAGAAACTAAATGCCCGATCCAAGGTTACATGGGAAGAGGTACAAATTGTATCTTGTGATCTTGACCAGTCTTCATAGCATCAAAATGCAATGAACAATGACCTAAGTGTGTATGAGGGGCTCGCTAGCTAGACAGTCCAGCCATAACAGTAGCTTCAGTGGGTCCCTGACTCAAATGAAGAGGAAAACAAACAGAGGAGGCCCCCTCAATCAAGTCAACATCTGGCAAGCACATACCTTCATTATCAGTTCAATGTGTCTCTAGCATGATGTACAACTAAAGGATGAGGAGAGTAACCTCGTAAATTTTTTTTCTGAATTAAAAGAAATTTACTAAGTGAAACTGCATGAGGTCCTTCCTTCTAGGAACAATATACCACATCCAGAGCTAAGAGATGTTAAGTTCTTCATGGACAAAGATTGTTTTGAGCTTATGAGATATGGATTATACACATAAAATTTTACATAGTTGTCAAAGTGAACTAATAATGACTTAAACAATCCACACAAAATTTCCCTAAAGGTTTCAGACTGAATCTGAGGTATGTGAAAGTGATCTTAAAATTAAAATTCAAGATTGGGAAATGAAAAAAATGAAGAAAAACAGAGGCACTCATCTGGTCTCATTTAGAGTGCAAATAAGTGAAGAGCTATTTCTGCAACAGCCACTGGATGGAAACATTTCAATGTGGAGAATGGTGGGAAAATTAAAAAATCTAGTTTCCTTAGTTATTTAAATGCTAAGAAGAGGACTTTTCAAAATAGCTAGGGCTCATCAAATTTTTGCTTTAAAGAAGTCCATCTTTTTTCCTTAGCACATGTAAGCGAGCAATACTTACACATGTCAGTAATAACTCCCAAAGCAGAGGTTTGCACTTGTTGGGTAGAAGGGAGTGGCAATCAGAGCCAGTGATTTCCCAGCTGCAGGGGTGGGAATGCTGAAGCTTGGGACCCATGATTACAAGATACTGAGATTAACCAAATGAAAGATCACAGGATTTTTACAAATAGTATCTTCCAACTAGAAATCTGTGTTAAATTAGCTACTAAAGCTGTAAGAAATAGCCCCAGAGTAGTCATGACCAGCTGAAACAGACTGCACACAGCCCAGAATAAGTCTGTAAAAACCTGTAGTAATGTAAGTTTTCAGTACTCTCTGCTCTGGGTCTAAACTTCAAATACCCAATTCCACATCTACAGCATGGAACAGACAAAGACAACACAGACTACTGAGTATGGCTGTCAGTGCTCATAGTTTGCTAAACTGGGCTGTGGAATCTAAAGTTTAGTGCTTTATAAACTGCTTCACAGAAACAAGGGACTGTGTTCAAACAGTTGGAACTCAGGCTTAAGATGCACTCTCGACGCCAGCACACTGACCTTAGGAGCCTTCTCAGCTTTCAGCTTTCGGACCACCTCCCCTTGGGCAGCAACTTTCTCGTACAGAGATTCACTTTCCACAGCACTGGGTGGAGACTTGGTGGGGGCACTCTGTGCTGCTGCAGTGGAGGGGTTCCCAGGTCTGTACTCCTGCCCAGTTCTCTGCTTATATTCAGCTTTTAAAGCCAAAAGCTGCTTCACAGCTGCGTCTATGTCTTCCTTTGCTGCTTTCTTGGCTTTCAGTTCACGAACCACATTCCCCTGGGCCGCCACTCTGTTGTAGAGGATGGAGGACTCCTCAGATGCAGCACCAGTACTCACAGCAGGCACAGGTCTTTCTTTGGGAGCAGAGCTTGTCTATGGATGCAGAAAACCAAAAGTCAAGTATTAACTCATGCCAAACACTCTCACAAGCTTGGTATTTCAAAAGTTCAGATGAATCAGCTCATGCCTGAAAACCTTATCCCTACAGAAATGGCAGCAGTAGACAAAGCAAGAGGTTAACAGTTATGGCAGCATCCTCATCACAGTGAAACCCGAGGGAGGCAAGAGGATTCCACAGGAACCTGTATCTTCCTTGTTAGAAGACTGAAAGTATAAAGTATTCGTTCAGGCCAAGAATAAATTACTGCTGGGCTATCAGACCTATTCTGACTTAAATTGGATACTAAATGCTATTTATTTATTGGTCATGTTGGTCTACGAACTAAATGGCAGAGTCTCTGAGTAGATTATTTGGTACTTTTTGTACCACACAGTACCTGAGAGATTAAGGAACAACATACAAGGACATCTGATAAGCTCTGGTCTAAAAAAACCCCCACTCTACTTCTCTCCATCTGTCACCATCTCCAAATCCACTCTACATGAAGAGAACAAGAACTCACTCCCATAGAGATTATTAAATAGAAAGCATTCGCATTCACCATTCAAAGGGCAAAGGAACTTTTCCCACCATCCACAATACAGTAACTCCCTTTCCCTCTTCTCTTGACAGAAACTTAATGGCAAGAGAGAGCTCTTCTCTACAGGGAAGTGTTTGATGCAAAAGTACAAATAACAAGAATCCTGTTTAAAAAAAAAAATAAAATAGAATAAAAGAAGGAAGAGAAAAGGTTAGAAAAAAGATCTGATGCAGGGGGTTAGAGAGTCCCCCAAAAATGTTCTGTCAATCCAGGCTTAGGTTTTTGGTAGAGTAAAATTATGTTTTTGAAAAATTGTGTTCTCAACGGGTGCTGATAGTGCACATCTTTAATACCATCACTCGGGAGGCAAAGGCAGTGATGTAAGTTTGTAATTTTGAGGCCAGACTGGTCTGCAGAGTGAGTTCCAGGGCAGCCAAGGCTACACAGAGAAACCCTGTCTCAAAAACCCTAAAATAAAACAAAACATCGTACCAGAAAGAATAACAGAAACAAATAGCCAAGAAAAAAGCAGCACTTGGTGTCTTCTTCAATCTCAGAATCTTAAGGCATGAAAATCACCTTCTCTTAGAGACATTTCTAACCCTTGAGCTATAAAATGTGTGGGTTTCTGTACTCCCTGTAAGGGTCAGCATTTACCTCCTTTTTCAAGGGTTCTGCTTTGGTCTTTTCCTTTGATCCTGACGTTGGCATTTCCTTTGTGTGCCCATCAGGTATATAGATCAAGATACACGGGGCTTCTCTGCAACTATATGGGCTAAAAAGAAAATAGTCAAAAGCTTATTGGAACAAAATTATCTAAGAGCAATTAAAATTGAATTACTAGATAAATTCAATGATACATACAGTTAATACTGTTCAAATTGTAGAACATTCTTGCAGCAATGCCACTTACCTAAGGATGGGCCTGATTTTTTCTGGTCTCTCCTGCACTAACCTAAGAAGCCGTGAACAAGCTCCTCATCCATAGTGAGGGGAGTTTTCCTGTCCCAACGGACTCAGAACAGCACAAAGCCACATCAGATATCATGAACCTACACACACTGCTGCAATAATGTGTGAGGTAGGGGCGTGGGGGGCACTGTTCTCAACATCTCACTGCTTCCAGCACACAATCTCAGACCTAGTCACATCTCATGGGGAAGTGCAAGATGCTTCATTTTAGAAATGAATAGCTTATTAATGTCCAGTGTGCTTGCTTAACAATTTACTCAAATCTGAAATACTAAATATAGAAGATCAAATTAAACAGCAGAAATTTATCAGACACAGTATTTAGTCAAGCTCAACTTTTAAATTATTCACTGTGAGAACTTAAAAGAGTTTGTTTAGATGTTACATTTATTTACCTAAAAGACAGCAGGGGGTAGAGCGCCTGCTTGTGAAATCGTCAACACCACCAAAGAAACACAAAAAAGGACATCATATTTACCTAACTGGTTCATACGGTTGGTCACATATGAAGAACCCTCTTCTCTGCAGTTGTATGATGTCTCCCTTTTTCAAATCCTTAAGGCAGGGATCCCCTAGCATTAGCTCTTCATGCTATAAAGACATAGAACCAAATGTAATTATTCTAAGTAGAGCATTAAGATAACTGTAAAATACAAGCAATATTCCAATAGCTAGACTATGCTCATTTAAAACAAAATTGGTTCATTCAGTAAAGCCTTTGCTTTCAAAGCACAAGGACCTGAGTTGGATCCCCACAACACCTATTAAAATGCTGGTGTTGAAATGTACTCTTAAATATTTCAATTGGCTGTTTTTTGTTTTGTTTTACAACATCTTACCATGAAGCGAAATCTAACCTGGAGCTAGCAATCTTCCTGCCTCGAACCGGGAATGCTAGGATTACAGGCAAGCACATTCATCCCATTTTTAAAAAGTAACATAGATTAACTGAACAGCTCTAAGAAACTTGCATATAATTTGACTGGCAGGCCTGTGAAACTAAGGTCCTCTCATAACTATGAAATGCAGCTGAAGGAACAGGAACAATCAAAGGCTCTCTGAGCAGGATCCACAGGTTTTAGTCCATCTATACTCTTTACTTCACCTTCAAGCAAGTTACATAACTTCACTGTAAAAACATGTCATCTAAAAAATGGGAACATTACTCTTCACATCTTTTTTGTTTCCATTTATTTTGCTTCAGTGTGGAAGTTGAACCCATGGCCTTGTACATGCTACACTAATGCTCTGCCACTGAGCTATATATGAGTTTTGAGATAATTTGACTGTGTAGCCCAGGCTGGCCATGAGCTCATGTCATGATCTTCTTGCCTCAACCCCCAAAGGTTGGGATTACTGGCATGAGCCACCAGGCCTAGGTACATCTTTATATTTAAATAAAATTCTACAAGTCCTATTTAGGGTAAGAAACTAAAATTTAAAATTAGCTTTCCAAATGCTAGAGTTTGTGTAAGAAAGGATGAGGTCTGGTTTCTTCAGGTACCTTACTGTCCTTGTTGACATACTGTTTGAAGTCCTCGTCTTTCCCTAGCACTGGCTTTGTAATCAAGTGCTCGTAAGTGACACAGACTGCAGGAACAGGGAGAGCGTGTGTGGTCTCAGCAAGCCAAGTGATCTTGGTTGTTTTCTTGTAGTCTTTGTTTTCCAAATTCAATTTTGCATCCAGAGATATAACTTTTCCATCTGCATTTCTAGATAAAAGATCAAAACGTATTCAAAAGGAAGAAAGTAAACTGCTAGAAATGCATTATTCCATAGTAGGTGGAAAAGAATTCTCTTCAGAAAAATTCAAATCAAACCTCTATCTTGATTTTTAACATGTCTGACAGACATTAGTCATATAAATGAATCAACCTGCTGTCAGAATTCTACTAATTCACTAGAGCTAAGATCTGCACAATCTGCTGAAGAATACAAACACACTTAAGAATTTAAAGTCACCTGGACTACTAAACACTATAAACCTGCAGTGGTAAGTTAACAATTACAGGCAAGTGTATGACAAAGACTACGTTAGCAATTACAGACAAAGACATGACATAATTACATGACATAATTAACAACGGCAGGCAACTATATGACAATGACCACATAATTACGATTTCAGAACTTACACAAATCTTAAAAATAGTGCATTTAAATAATTTGAAAACCTGTAGCACATATTTATTGGAAAGTAATATTCATCATAACATTGGCCAATCTACTTTAAATGTGTGGCTAAAGATAAAATATGTAAAGAGTACAAAAATAAGTCCTATCCAAAGGATCCTTCAGCAATTATGGAATGAGATGCCATCAAAAGGCTCTGAGACAAACAAAAAACATACTTTTTGTACATCTAAACTGGCTCTCAGCACACACAGCAGCTCAGAACCAGCTCTGACTCTAGTTACAAATCATCTGGTACCCTCTCCCAACTTCTGGGGGCATGAAGCACGCACATTCACGCAGACAAAATACTCATACACAAAACATAATGCACAAATCAGGGTCTTTATCTGGGCAAATTCACTAGCCAGCAGCACCAGTGCCAAGGACACCAGGTAGGGTGTGAATTAGATAATGTTTAATACATAAATAAAAATGAAAGACTTTCTCCCCCAGAGAGTTGAAAAACAAACAAAAGCTCTTACTTGTGTATTTTAGTAATGTTGATGTTGCCCCAGTTTATAAATGTGACCATCTCTCCCTCTGAGAAAGTCTCCGCATCAGCTCCTTCTATGAAAACCTTGGGACTATACCATACAGGCTTCACACCAACATCAGGGTTCTGGATGATCAAAAGAAAAGTAGGGTATACATTCAGCAACAAATTCCTGAACCCTAGTGCAGCATCAAGTCCTTCCCTTCCCTGCTGTATTTTACCACACAGAATTCCTCATGTTATAGTTAGAAGCTTGCTTTGTTAAACTAGGAAGGGCAAGTTTTACCCAGTTCCCAGTTCTGTTCTTGGATTTAAACAGTGCACACTCCTTACACAGGCACACACAGCGCCCTCAAAGCAGAAAACCCACACTCGGATGCACATCTCTGACACAGGACCAGTAACTATAACCGAGTTACACCAGGCAGCCTGTCCCAAATGCTTCTAGTCTAAGGTGACTACTGATTTCAGGGCGAAAAGCATAGTATTCACCCTTACAACCAGAATGTGCCTTGCAATCCTCACTCTCACTGCTTTTGTATCAAAGGAAAAAACAGCCATTCTCTCAGAGCACTACCAGACAGCAGATGCCAACTTGCCAGAAAAGTATAAAGCTTTTGTTTTTTCGAGGACAAATTTTGAGAAAATACCACATATGTGTAGGCAGGCAAAATGTCCTGCTTTACATTGTGGATCACATAAAGAAAGGGATGAAGACTGAGAACACCTCTCATTTAAGGCTCCTAGCTCCAAATCTTCAGACATGAGTGTACATAACCTGGAGTAAACTGCAGAAACTAAGAAAAGTAAAAAGGGCCATCACAGGGGTAAGGGAACAAGAGAGGGTAAAAGCAGGGTACAAGTTATCTGAAAATGGAAATGAGGAAAATGGGGGGAGGGCTCTAATTGGGAGAATGGGAGATAAATACAGAAAGAAGGAGTAAGGATGTTTGAAAAGGTCCTAAGGAACCAGACTATGTAACTATCTACCTAACAAAAAAACCTAACAGCAGGCACTAGAAACCCTCTTTTGAGTTGTTGGTCAAAGTTGTCCATGAGACACCACCCGCCTCCCGCAGTGTGAGTTACTGACTATAGCCCTTGACTGCCTAGCCAGAGGTAAATTCCTACTGCTACAGACACCATACACTTCAGACACAAGGCCCAGTTGGAACTGGCCTGAAAGGCCTTTTTCTGAGGACTAGCTTTTAATTCACCAGAAGGTGCCATACAAGCTTCCAAAAGAGGGAAGAAACCAACAGGCCTACCCAGCTATGACGCCTGTGAACCACAATAACAAACACTATGGCACCATAACCCTGAGGATGCATTAGCGGCACACATATTTTGGCAGTAACCAACAGCTCTCTAACTGAACTACTTACAGCCCACCCAACAAGAGAGGAAACCATTCTGATACTGGAAACCTAGCCAACTACCTGGAGATTAGTAAAAGTCATAGATCATGGAAGAGAAACTATAACTAAAACTTTACTAACCCATAAATCCCTAAGAATATTCTAAATGTTTATCTTTGTATCTACAGATAAGTAGTTTCGCATTCCTTATTCAAGGAAACTTCCCTTTGCAACAGACAGAGACCACTACAGAAAACCATATCAAAGTGTATACACACACATAATATAGACTGAGAAAGCTGTAGACATGTATTTAGGAATACATATACACACATAACACACAGAGAGAGAACATAACAATGAAGATAAAAAGAGGCTATGAATTTGAAAGAGCAAGGAGGGGTTTAAGTGAGGGTTTGGAGGGAGGAAAGGGAAGGGGAAAATGATGTAATCTCGAAAAATAAAAATAATAAAAATATTGCAAACATAAGTAGTCCCTAATCCCTTTTTGAGAGGGGGAAAAAAAAGGAGCATGATGCATGTTTGTTGGGATTTAGTCTTGTCCTAATCTCATTTTCAGCCAGAGTCTGAAAAGTAACAATTTATAAGTTTTAGTTCATGATGATAAAGAAAAAATGCCTTCTTCATTAACATTCAGGACTTTAAAAAAACAGTATGTATTTTACTTCATTATTACATTTATTCACTGAATGACAACTATGCATGTGTATGTGCATGTTAGTAGATCTAATGATTAAAAGACAAAAGTGTAACATTGAAAGAAGAGGTACCATAGCTTTCACACACAGGTAAAAATGTGAATTGTAACACCTTACCCTCAGAATGACTCTAAGAAGGAAGAGGAACGAGCTCCTCACACATGAAAAAGCTGTCTCTACATAACAGAAAGTAAGTGCTGACAGAATGTAACAGTTCTGTCATGTACTGGGCATTACCAGTAACATAAATTACTTCAGCAAGAAATTCACCCAAAAGTCTGTTCCAATTGGTATCAAATCTTGACAAATACTATATAAAACAGAAAATATCACAAAAGCAGAAGAAAACACAGTGGCCACAATGCAGGGCGACCTTGGGGTGTCTGGCTACTTCCTTCATCTCCTCCTGTGCGTCTGGGACATTCACTGGGACCACTTCCTTCTTCAGCAATGCCACATACCGAGGAGCCACCGGGTCAATAACCTGCAACAAACACCCTCATGTACATATTGAAACACATAGTAACATCATAAATAAAAAGAGTAACAGCACAGGAATACTAACTGGTTTTATTTGTTACTGCATTTACTAATTTTTATCTGTTAATTCTTTCATATTTATCTGTGACTTCTTTACTGTCACCCAAATAAAGTTTAAAAAGAATAAAGTTTAAAAAGAAAAAAAACTAATTACAAACCAACAGACACAGAAGATTTAAGATTTCCTTCCCCAAAATAACTACTGGCAGGTAAAAAAAGAAACTAAAGAGGACAAATCAGAAATATTCTGAAAATAATCTTTAAAACTAGCAGTATTAGAAACGAGAATCCTGTGAGGGTCTGTGAATTAAGTTCTAAAGGTAACTAACTTGATATTCAGTCTTGTGCTGCTGGAGAGACATTCATTTGACATATCATTTCTATAATCAACTAAGCACCATAGCTCCATCTAAAGCAGAATACCATTAGGTCACTATAATAAGGCAACCCTGTAGTTTACAAGAACAAACAAAGTGATCTATTGAATTTCATGCCACAGATCACGTGGGTTTCTATGCTGGAAAGTAAGAAATCAGAAACACGCCTGGTCTCAAGTGTTTTGGAAAAGGGACACTCCATGTGTATACCACTGCATTCCCAAAGCTAACACATACTTGGCATAGACAGGCACACAATAAATATCAGCAGATTAACTGAATGAATAATCTTTTAACTATGCTACAACTTATTCTACCTCCAAAATAGTAGCCTCTTCTAGAGTCAGTGAAAAGTATCCATTAATCAAGCATGTTAGAAGTGCTTAGATACTAAATACTTGGGAGAAAAATGAGCACAAAGGCAAACACAGAGCTGGGTTTGGTTTCTTCTCATTCTGCAGGTCCTTGTACTAGGGGGCTGGCTGAGTCAAGGGAAAGACCCTTCCTCTAATAAATAAATGGACGGACAGATGGATGGATGGATGAACGTATAACAAATGCAGTCAGATAATATTTAAACCTCCAAAATACCTTTAAACAATCAACACAACTCCAAGAAACTTAATTCCATTCTCTACAGCTAACGTCCTCACCTGCAAAACTGTCAAAAATGGGCATGGTGGTCTATGCCTTTAATTCCAGCATTCAGGAGGCAGAGGCAGGAGGATCCCTAGCAGTGCAAGGTCAGCCTGGTCAACACAATGAGTTCCAGGACAGCCAAGACTATGTATTAAGTAGATGGTCTCAAAAACAAAAAAAACAAAAACAAAAAACAAAACAAAGGGGGGAGGGAGCAGGATCCACAGCTGGCTAGTCACCTAGGGAGCTGTCTGTCTGCACACTTTTAGGCTGTGCTAGAGATGTAAGTTTCAAATGGTCTAGGCAAAGTCTTGACAGTTGTTTTAAAAATCATTCTACAAAATTTTATCAAACAAGTGTAGAAAAACCATGAATTATTTAAAGAACTGGAGTTCATGGCCAGAAATGGTAGAACACAACTGTTAAAGATGTCCAAAAGAGGTCTGAAAGAACCCCAAAAGGAATTACTGGGTGAATCTGAAATGCCCCCAGATTTGCCCGTAAGCACTTGCTCAGTGGCACTATTATGATGGCTGCAAAACAGTTAAGCAAGGAGCCTGGCTGTACTACACAGGCCATCAGCCATCAGAGAAGGTTATAGCCACAACCTCCCAAGGGAGGTTCCACCTAGGAACTGGGTGTCCAAACACATCTGTCCAAACAGAACACAACAGGAACAGACAGAGGAAGGAAAGGAGTGGTAATGACAGTGTAAAACCCTTCCCAGACATTCCATATTAGTTCTAGAGCCATGACAGGCAGGAACTGCACAGGCAAGGGGTGACAAAAAGGAACTTCTCTAGGAAAACTGCTGCCTAAAAGAGAATTTTGAAGTTCCTGCATGGGGGAATAAATGGCTCAAGGCTTAAGAGCACAAGCTACTCTAACAGAAGACCTGGGTTCTATCTCCAACACCTCAGAACAGCTCACAACCAGCTGTAAATTCAGTCTCAGACAGAGTTCTGGTGCCTCTGTGGGCACTAGGCACACACGTAGTGCACAGATATATGTGTGGACCAAATAGTCGTACTCCATAAAATAAAACAAAAATTTAAAAATGAAAATCTTTCCATAATTTTTTAAAGTTACTACATGGAATTCTTCTCACCAGCCCAGCCAGCTCATCCTACAAGAATTAAGTTCCTGCTAAAGCATTCCTGTGTACTCCTATATTAAACATGAGCAGATAACCCAGAGATGACATGACACTACTACTAATGCTAAAACCATGAAACATGCATAGAAAGTTATTTTGAAGGGCTTTGAAATACGACAGGAAAAATGAGAAATTCAACAGGTAGAGTCATCAATCAAGATAGACTAAAACTGGAGGAACAATGTTTACACATGTCCAGAGAAGACAGGCTGGGTTAAAGCTCAGTCGTAGAACATGTGCATTGAGCACACACATGGGAGATTGGGGAGTGAGGACAGGAGAGAGAGAAGCAAAAAAGGAAAAGAATTTACATGCGTCTGCAGTTGCAACACTTGAGAGGCAGAGACAAGAGTCAGGAGACTCACTTTAAGTTTGAGGCCAGGCAGACTACATATTAGGACTGTCTCAAAAAACAAAGGGGAGTGTGTGTTACAAAACCTCAAAACTGAAGGAATGAGGTGAATAACTCATATGTTATTTCAATGGATATGATAAAAACAGACCCATACACTAACATATACTAAAATTTCCAGGTAGAAGAACAGGTTATAGCCAGGCATGGTAGCCCACAGATTATGGCAGAAGATCCTGAGGTACAGACTAAGAAAGACCCTGACTCAGAAATGAAGCCCTCACACATACCAGGTCATAAGCTTGCCACAGAGGTACCATAGTCCCAGTTTTTTACTTGGGTGGCTCCTCTGTATCTACAAGCTCAAGATTGGTCCAGGTATCACAGAGAGCCTTCCTCTCAGAAACATAACTTTTAAAATGTCATATAAAAGGCCTCAGTAGATCTCTTTATCCCATACAGAGTGCAGAACAAAAAGAAAGAACAAAAAGGAAGTGACAGCTGGCATGGCAGTACATGCATGTCTGTAGTCCCAGCAACTAGGGAGACTGAGCTAGAAGACCACTTAAGTCCAGGCACTTGAGACCAGCTGGGCACCACAGACACCCAATACAAACAAAACACAAACCATCACAGAAACAAAGAGAAGGGAATCAGAGTGATGTAAAGGGATCTGGGTATACAGCTCTGCCCCCAAAGCACGAGAAGACCAATGCATACCATCAGGGTAATGCAAAAGGTTCTTGAAGATGCCTACAAGCGTTAAGTTAAAGAACACTTGAAGTACCTGAATACCTGGAAGGTGACCTCACAGACTCCAAGAACCAGGAGTCAGTAAGTGTGTGTGTATGTGTGTATGTGGGGGTGGGGGGCGGGGTGGTGGTGGAAGGTTAAACAAAACAAGCAACACAAGAAAACTAAACTGCTATGAGCAAAAAACTTAAAACACACACACACACACACACACACACACACACACACACAAAACCCAACTAGCATCCCACATGCCTAGAACAAGGACAACAAACACCACAAGAGTCATCTGAAAATTCAGCAGCTTCTCTGTGGGGAGGAATGTGGAAGGGAAGAGCCCACGGAATCGTGTGACCAGAGAAATGCATTTCATATATGTGAAATAAATATGTACATATAGCTTGATTAAAATTTAGACCTACAAAGCCTGAGTTTAAAAAGTTACACAAATATTAGCTTGTTTGTAAATTCTACCTGTTTGTTATTAGTAATTGCAGCAACAGAAAGAACCAATTAATGATTCCTTATTAAAAAAAAAAAACTCATTGAAAGTGGAAAAACTAAATAAATTCAAGACACATGCGTGACAAGCAACTACTTGAGGCAAGACATCAGCACAACCAAGCAGCAATGTCAAGGAAGAATTTACTGAACACAATCACAGAAACCGCAGTGCAGAACGTGCATTCTAATGATTCGCCTTATTATAGTGTCCAAGCATCCGCTTTCAATTAGGGATTGTCAATGTCAATATGCATGATTCCTGGTTTGATTTCCCAATTAAGAAAACTTTGGGTTTTTTTTTCAAGCTGAAAGTGCAGCAATGGTAGTTAGCGAACCTTCATTACAACTCAATACAATGTAATTTTTAAACTCTATGTCCTCTCAGTAAACAAGGGAACAGCAGAATGGAGTTAGTGACGTCTCCCTTTGCCACAAAGAACAGAGGACACATTTGGCAAATTAGGGATGATGCACTGTCACCAGGTTTGTTGAGCAAGTCGTTACAGACATGTGATTGTGCTTCAGAGCTGTAGAACTCCCCTGCTTGTAACATGTACTATGCTAAAAGCTATGTTTACGGCAATACAAGTATGAAGTGATACCTTCTTACAGAGAGCTCGCAGCTTGAAAGCAGAAAAATGAAATGCAGAGTGTTCGTAAAAGATTTAAGAAAAAACTATTACCATTTCCCATAAATCCGAGTTTGTTGCTTCAATAATTGTTCCTTGCTGGGGTGGTTAATAGGCTTAGTGCCCTTATCCATTTAAAGAAGGAAAACATTCCATTTTCCTGAAAGACTGCATGATGAGAACATTGTTCAGAGGGCCTGATCTCTGTTATAAGCACTCCAGTGAGTTAGTTCTAATGTCTGTTACCCCAAGAGTGAGACAGAGGAAGAGGATTATGTACCTTTTTGTTAAATGCCCAGATTTTGTCCCATTCCATGTTCACAACAGACCTGGAGGAGCCCTAGAAAAGCAATAAAAATAGTTTAAGGATAAGGAATACCAAGTAGAGGGCTGGCAAGATCGCTCAGCGGGTAAAGGTATGGGCCACCAAGCCTAATGACCTAAACTTAGTCCCTGGGACAACATGGTGGAGAGAACTATGTCCTACAAGTTATCCTCTGACATCCATGTCCATGTGTATACTCACATACACATGCTCAATATAAACTGAAAAAACAAAAATACTAAGGAGAAAATTCTGCTTCAAGTCAAGCATGCTTAGGATAACAAACAAAACAGTAAATACTTGCAAATTTACTTCCACTGAAATCTAGACCTTAGTATGTAGCTTTAAATACAAGTTTCTTGTTGGAAGCCACTGTGTGGGCTGACCAGAGTTGACACATGACCTTCCACTGCATGGCAATGATTTTGTCCCAATCTTTTATTATTATAAAACTGTGGCATGTGCCTGTAAGCCTAGCACTTGGGAGACAGAGGCAGGAAGACCTCTACAAACTCAATGCCAACCTGGTCTACAAAGCAATTCTCAAGCTACCAGGGATACTTTGTGACTGAGGAATGGGGAGTCCTTGATGGCATTGAATTATACCTCTGTGATCCCAACACTCAGAAACTAAGGTAGGAAGGTCATCAGTAGTTACAGAAAACAAGTATCACGGTGATCCATAACAAGACACACACAAACATGGTGTAGGAAGAGCACAGACAACAAGAGGAATGCCTGGAATCCCAGAGAAGCTGGGAAAGAAACAGTAACTGACCTGAGCAGCAATGAATTGCTTCAGTCCCTCAACTGTCATCCCTCTTCTCAGAACTCCTCGTACTGTAGGAAACCGAGGGTCATCCCTGGGAAATATGCACATTGTTAAGCAGACTTTTACATCTCTTGCCTACAGAGAGAAGATTCCTAATGAAGAATAAATTATATTCAGCAAAAAGTATGGTAGCACAGGCCTGTAATACCAGAACCTGCAAGGCTGAGGCAGGGGTAGCCTTAGCTATAGAAACCCTATTTCAATCAAGTAACTGAGAGTCCCCTGTTAATGCGTGACAGGCTGTGATGGAATACAACTTTAATTGCAGTCTTGGGAAGCAGAGGCAGGCAATCTCTGTGAGTTCTCACTTAGCCTGGGCTACATAGGAAGATCTAGGACAGCAAGCACTATATTCGCAAATGTACCCAGGCAAGATAGAGGATCAAGTCAACTGTTTATGAATGTATACACAAGAATATACATATATGAGTTTCTGATAATTGGCAGGGATTTGAAAATTTCAGTACAGCTGCAATTATACACTTTATACACTACACACTAGACTTTATACAATGTAAACCTACCTGTTATCAAATTAAGAAAATTTCCAGCATATACCTAATACATAATATATCCTTATCTTGGTCATTATTTGGGTTTTTTACTTTCTAAAGAGGCTAGCTTTGACTGCACACAGGATTTTCCTGCCTCGACTTCTTGACAGAATTAGAGATATTTGTCCTCCCTCCTGCTTCTCTGCCCTCCCCACCTCAGCCTCTCCTGTCCCCAGAGGTCAGTCACCCCTCTCTCCCACCCCCCTTTCCCATTCACTTTCCTCAATAAAAAATTCCTTCACCCATCTGCCACATGGCGGCATCTTTCTCAAATGCACTGCTTTTTAAAATTACAACAGTGCTGATAGTATAAGCCAACACAAATTCTTAATTTAGGCAAAATAGTGTTTATAGATTTATAACCATGAAAATCCAGATATGTGGAACCATTAATATTAGTACATGACTATAAGGTGATCTCCATTAGTACACTAACCTTTCTTACAAAAAATCCCCTCGATTTTTCTAGAGAAATTTTCTGGTTCTTTTTGGGAATATGTTCTGCAAACAAGGTGTGTCATGAACCATGAGGATGAGATCACTTCACCTCTGCCTCAAGTCAGGGCCACTGGGAGAAAAATCTCTTCTTAGTTACAAACACTCTACATTAATGCTAAGATCCACACCCTAAGGATGTGGCTGAGCGAGTGCACTTCTCATGTTCGTATGCCATGGCCTACTGGAGATAACATGTTTACAGCATCTAAACCAAGGGAGAGGGAGACCCTAAGGCACTGGCTGAAACAGATGAATTAGGAAGCTTACAAGCCTATAGGCCTATCCACTGCATCATTTCCTAGCCAAACCTGACACCTACAAATCTCTGCTATAACAAAGCCTTCCTGCTGTCATCTCTAGGTAATATTAGACATACCATCCATCCACCAGTCCTTCATTGACAAACCACGTGAGTTTTCTTTTGGACAGCACTGTGTTGTTGAGATTCAAGCGACTGTATTCCCAGATGTATGGCTTCCTTATGCCTAAAGCTTCAATAATCCAATAAAATTGCTCATCTCTGTCGTGGTATTCTGTTGTCCTCAAGGCATGAGTAACACCTTCAATGCTGTCCACTATAGGGCAGGCAAAGTCATATGTTGGATAAACACTAAGGGGGAAAAAAGAGAATTTTATATTTCCCACCTTAAACGGTAGCAGCCATACTCACTTAAAATATAATTCCATACATATTAATGTTTTTTTTGTTGTTGTTGTTTTGCTGGACATGGTGATTCACACCTGTAAAACCAACTTTTAGGATGATGGAAGCAGAAAGATCATTACAGACTCCAGGCCAACCTGGGCTGCATAAAACATACTACTTAAATACAGTCTCTCTCTCTCTCTCTCTCTCTCTCTCTCTCTCTCTCTCTCTCTCTCTCTCTCTCTCTCTCTCTCACACACACACACACACACACACACACACACACACCATAAAAGGCAAAATGCTAACGTTTTGATATACTTTGAGTATTATGAGGTAGAAAATAAACACTTTTTAACTATTATTTTCACGTTATGTGTTTTCAGGATTTTGCTCGCATGTATATATCTGTACACTATGTATGTGCATTGCCTACTAAGGTCAGAAGGGAGCAAGTGGTGGACCCCTGGAACTGTAGAGAGCTGTCATGGGCTGCTGGGAATCCAAGTCCTCTAGAACAATTTTCAGTGTTCTTAACCACTAGGTCGTCTCTCTAGTTCCACTGGTTTTATTTTTTGAGACACAGTTTTATTATATACCCATGGCTGGCCTAGTTACTCACTCTGTAGTCCAGGCTAGCCTTGAGCTAATGGCAATCCTCTACCTCACAAGCATTGGAATAAGTCAGCAAGTTTTGCAATTTAATATATAGTTCATTCGGTATTAGTTTGGCAAATTCTATAGTATTTCTGTAATAGCAAATACATACTGTTCAGGGCCAGTCTGAACTACAAAATGTGACAGATGCTGCTTCAAAGGAAGGAAGAAATGGGGGTAAGCAGACAGACAAAAAAAAAATTTCATTGAAAATGGAGTTTATTTTTTACCCAGTGCTGGGGACTGAACCCAGGATCTTCTGAATGTGAGGTAAGCAACATACCACTGAGTTTCTGCCCAGCTATATTCCAGTAGGACAGCATTCCCTATATCAGCAGGTAGAGCAACTGCCTAGCATATTAAGGTCCTAGGTTTATGGAAAAAAAGGAGGGGGCACTTTAAAAAAGGTGACTTCTGCTTAAAATGGAGTGTACAATGTATATACAGCATCAACTTACACTATTAAAACATATGATTACATTATTTCTTCTAATTTTTAAGATTCAACTCAAGATGTAATTATACCAGGCAGGGTAATGCAAATCTGTAATTCCAATACCTAAGAAGATGAGGCAGGAGGACCATGAGCTCAAGATCAGACTAAGCTATATAATGAGTTCTTGTCTCAACTCCCCCTCTCCCCCAAAACAATCCCAACCAAAAACTATCCAGCTGTCAGTCACATCTGCCAATCTACAGAAGGTACAGTGGTTTCATATGCAGTGGCTTTCTTCAGAGCATAAAAAAACAAAAGCAAGATGGCTCATGATTATAATCCCAACATTCAAGGCGGAGGCAGGAGGATCACTGTGAGTTCAAGGCCAGATTACAAAGAATTGCAGATATTAAATGCTAAGGAAATAAACCCACCAATCAAGAAATAAGCAAATGAACTGAGCAGTTTTATAAAACAACCCAAAAACTATTTTTGAAAGTGTTCAATATCCCTACCATAGAGGAAATGAAATTAAGACTACTTTTGGGATACCATGTTATTCCAGTAAGAATAGCTACCACTATGAAACCTGACAACAAATGTTGGAAAGAGAGGGCACAGAGAGAAAGCATGAGGCCCTAAGCATTAGAAACAGGAACTTTAAAACAAAACAATTTGTTTTGATAATTTGTTAACAGCCCCAGGGGAAAAAATGAAAACTTTAAAACACACTTGTTCTTTTCTTGGTTTGTTCGTATTTTGGTCAAGTTTTGTACTATCGTCGTTGTGTCAATTTATGCTTAGAAAAAAATTTACAGAAGAGCAACACCGTTATCTGGAGATATACTTACACACTTAGTCAAGACAGGCAGGGAAAATCACAAAGTGTCAAGGACTTTTATAGAGAGAAATGTCCTTAGATAGCTGAGTGAGAAGGCATCCCTGAAAGGCTGCCTATGCCTCCAGAAAAACACCATACAGCCAACCCCCCTGTGAAGAACAAAGGCGCTGGCTCCCTGACTGTTCTGTATCCCCTCCCTCCATGTTCACACAGGAGCAAAGCAAAGCAAGGCCATCCAACAGGGCAAAGGGTTGAACTTACTTGTATTTATTCCCAGTTCTGGGGTGGGGCTGGATTTTGCAGCGGTAAAGAGTTGGGTCTCTCATACACCCATTGTTACTACTCATGTCAATTTTTGCTCGTAGGCAACAGGACTGGCCAAACGGACTTCCTTTTTTCATTTCTTCCCACATTTGTAGATTCTTCTCAACAGCTGTAAAGTAACATATATATTCTTATCTATCTGGCTGATGGAAGTTTTCTTTTTTGTATTGCAGACACATTCCACCAGTTTAGAAACACTGTAACATTAATGCTGGGTGTAGCAGAGCATGGTGGTAGCAGTACAAGGCACTCAAGAGGCTGAGGTGGGAGGAACGAACATGAAGGCCAGAAGAGCTACTCAATGAAACTCTATCTCAGAAACAGACAGACAACAAACTTCAATACCTTTAGGGAATATACTGTATGAATGTGCATAAAAGTTAAGTCAATACATTTCAGTAATACGGCAGAAGAGGAAGCCTTCCTTCTCATCTGCTAAGACACATTTCCCATCAAGTACAACTAACTGGTCAGCCTTCCCCCACCTCCAAGTAGATCATTCTTTTCTTTTGCTACATCATAGCCAAGGGTCAGAGCAGTGTGGCCTTTGGGCTCCTTCAAAGTCCCTTAGGCACCACAGTGTGGCACAGGAAATGCTTGGCTTCAAGAAAATGAAAGAAGGCAAAAATCAGTGGTACATGACATAAAGGGATTTAGCTGCAAAGAAGACTCTATACACAATGTGGCCCCAGCTCTTTCTACCACAGAATATCAAAATCTTTCTCCATCAGGGTAATAAAGAACTGCCAAACAGTGCCTTCTTGTGGAAACTTCTGAAGCTACAGTGCATGTTTCACTTACATTAAAAATTCTTAAAATCTAGTTAACTCCCTTTGAAGCCACAGCTTAAAAAAAAAAAATTATTGTAACAATTTAAATTTACTATGCTTCCCAAATGAGGTGCTTTAGATTAAATACAGTGTGGAAGATCTGGCAACATATTGCACTGAATAAAACTACACCTTGATTTGTGACAGGTGCACATCATTTTAATCCCACCACTCGAGAGGCAGGCAGACCTCTGAGTTTGAGGCCAGCCTGGACTATAGAGCTTTCAGGATGCCAGGGTTATATAGAGAAATCATGGCTTAAAAAACAAACAAAACTAAACAAAACAGAAGTTTGATTTGTAAGCACAGAAAAAAAGTCACAAATAAGAAAGGTAAGGCAGTCTCTTAAGACTGGATATAGTGATCATACTTCATGTAATCTGTCATCCCAGCACAGGGAAGCCAAGGCAGGACAGCAAGTTCAACATCAGACTAGGCTAAATAGTAGCCTTTCCATTTGGATGTGACTGCTGGAATGTGAAATGTCTCCCAAGGGCTCCTTGTGTGAACACCTGGTCCCTAGCTGATGGCAGAGTTTTGGAAGGTTTGGAAGGCTAGGATTATGCCTTGAGTCTAACGGTTCAGTATGGATTCTGATCCCACTGTACACTTCCAAAGCCACCAGAACATATATAAGTCATACTGTAAGCTCCCAGCAACAATGATAGAGAGCTGCTCTCTCTAGCAGCTGACTGTACCCTCTTAAGCTTCTTGCCACCTAACGTAGCCTCATGGCCCCAAGCTGTTGCCGCCAGACAGGATCATAGAGTGTAAAGGTAACGAAAAGAAACACAGACTTTAGCCAGATGATTCTGCTCCAACAGAGAGATGATGAACTATGTTGTATTAACCACACACACACACACCTACATGCTGTCTGGCTCACAGCATGACCAAACATTTTTAGGATTGTTAGCCATTTAAATTAAAGTGACTATAAATTTAACAAAAAAGAAAAAGCCCTCCAAATGAAATAAACAGCAAAGACTGCACATGGAAGAGGGGTGTTAGAGTGAGGACCCTTTATACAGCTCTACTGCCCGAGAGGAAGGCTGTAAGGAGATAGGGCAGCAACTGGAGTGAGCTCAGTGGCCTAGCATGTGCAGCCCCAGATTAGACGCTCAAGGCCAAAAAGAAAAAACAGAAAAAAGAAAGAAATGAAGAGTAATTAAACAGGGCACAGTGACACATCCTATAATCCTAACACTCAAGAGGCCGAGGCACTGGAATCTCAAGTTTGAAACCAAGCTAGGCTTCATGTGGCAGGACTGCCTCAGGCAAACAGAGGAGCATGAGAATTAGAGAAACACTTTTAAATGTGTCTTAAGGAAGACCTGTCATTTTAAAAAAAAAAAAAAAAGAAAGAAAACTTATCAACTAAGATCTGACACAAACTGTGCCTTACAGTTTTGCCTGTGTTTGGACTCTGCTCTCTGCTCACGTTCCGCCTTCATCTGTTCTGCAGGAGTGTCATCCACATAAGCCTTCCCTTCTTGGATTAACTTCTCTGCATATTTCATTATAGTTTCAAAATGATCTGAAGTATAAGTAAACTGATCTGGTTTAATATGCAGCATTGCAACGTCTTCCAAGATAACCTGAAGTAAGAAATCAAAGTAACCATCAGTGTATCTGTTGTTTTCTTACACATTTTTAACCCATGACATTTATTTTGGGCAAATGTAATAAAACGGCATCAGTCTTAAACAGCCTGAAAATGACTGTGGATGATGGTCGATGTTAGGAAGCATTGGCTTCCAGATTTCCAGCTGCAAAAGCGGATCTCAAGGTGGAGCTCAGCTTACTCTGAGAGCTGGGACTGCTGTGACACTGCACTGCTGGCCCCTCAGTGAACATACTGCAGCCCTTCAGAATAAAGACACTGGAAAACCACACCTTACAACACCTGTGCAGTTTTAATTTCATAAACTCAAGGCTGTGACAAAAAAGGAAACCTGCATCCAGTTACATTGGTATTCAAAGGAAAATACAATATTCAAGCAAACTCTATAATAACCAGAGAAAAGAAAAAAATAACTTATGTTTTTGGTATGGGAGCTCAGTTATTTTTTGGTAGGTCTCAGGCACAAACTATACTCAGGACGAGGAGGGAAAAGGCAGTTATGAAAACAAGTTTCTTCGCATACCACGCATACACTATTTTAATCAGATTTTCTGAGAAAAAGGCTATCACTACATTACCTTCTCAAAGTCTTCCTTTTCCTTTTCAGGGTTTGTGTCATCAAATCTCATGATCAGTTTCCCTTTAAAGTTAACCTGATAGTGCTGGTTCAGGAGAGCAGCTTTCGCATGTCCAATGTGTAAGTAACTACAACAGAAACATTTCACAGAGAGACTCATTAGCAAGCTTCAGCCGGCTTCTTACCCTTAGCCTCTATGAGGGTAAGACTAACAAGTCCAAAACTCCCCGGTCATTTTACTTTCCACCAGCAGGCCCTGTAACAGAAACTGTGACCCACAGATACAGCAGCCTCGAACATGGAAATGTAACTCCTTACAAAAGCTCTCAGAAGGCAAGGTATGCAACCCAAAGAACAATCTTTTCTTTCCTCTAAGAGGAATGGTCATTTACAGGGAAAGTTCTGAAACCATTATTGACACAGCCCAGTAGTCCACCTCTCAGATTTGCTATTGCTGGGAACAAACCCCTCACACTACAAGAGAAACACCCAAAACAATAGCAGTCACTGTGATGGATAAGTAGGAGAACATGAAAATGACTGGGACAGAGAAAAAGATGAGTTTTGACTTTGACTACTTTCTTTAGTTTCAGTTTTTCATATGGCAATGATAATATTGTAACTAAATTATCTCAAAGGTTCAATCTTGCACCAAATTCTACAAAGCACAATCTAGGAAAAGAACCGTTTCCATGGGCAGCTGACAATGAGAAGAAAATCACTGCTGACAGTACTGCACAGCAAGGACCTCCTCTATCAATGTGGTGGTAAGACATGGGCAGACAAAGATAGGAGCAGCACATGTTCCAGGGCAGCCTGGGCTACATAACCCTGACACATCTGAGATCTTACTGCTAAAGATATTGTCAACTAGGCAGAAAGCAAGGCATGAGGCAAGGTTAAGCATTTGTGGAGCAAGTTTAAATAGCTCTCACAGATGTTTGCTAGTTTCTGTGGTAGTTTCAGTGAAAGTTTTATGATAGTCACCTAGTTTGAAAGCACATCTTTGATCTCAACTAATAAAGCAATATGGGAAGAGAAAATGCAAACTCTTATTTATGACACCACGCCATTTTTTAAATTAAAAACAAACAAAACCTTTCTGTGGTGCTGGAGATTGAAACCAGTGTTTTGTCCATATCAAAGAGACACTCTCACTCAACTGCAGCCCCAGGTCTAAATCAAGCAGTCTTCATTAGACACTAGCACTCAACTGTAGTCCCATGAAACTACTTAATTTAGACATCCACTCCTGCAGCACCCCAGATTGGTGATTCAACTTTTCATACAAATCAAAGAATTGTTTGGGTGTTATCATAGAAAATAAAAATTTATGTTTCAGCAAAAAGCAAAGAGAACCCACAAATGTATAGTTAAGAAAAACTGAATGCAACATATAAACACACACACACACACACACACACACACACACACATTTATATAAACTTTCTGTCCCAACTTTCTATAAAGCTAAAACTACTATACAAACAATGTTTCAAATAAAAGGCTATTTTTGTCCTGGGTAGAGATGCCTCAGTGGTTAAGAGCACTTGGCTGCTTTTCCAGAGGACCCAGGTTTGTTCCCAGTCCCCACATGGTGGCTTCCAACTGCCTGTAACTCCAGTTCCAGGGGATCTGACACTTTCTTCTAGCATCCACAGATACCCGGGAATGAGGGGGGAGGATAATTGTTAGTTACTAGGGCTTTAGAAACAGATGGCAGAGATTTAAGTTTGGCACACACTATTAACACACGGTGAGTCCGAGTAAACCACATGTGAAACTGATAGTAACAGCGCCTTTGCTTAGAGTTGTGGATTTATAGGCTACTGTTTGTGAAACATGTGGTAGTGTCTGCATGTGACAGGTATCATGTGATGACACACCTGAAGCGCCAACGTTGGGAGGCTGAAGCAAGAGTTATGTTATGAGTTCAAGACTAGCTTCATCTACACAGTGAGTACCGACTCAACCATGCACGGCACATACAGTAAAGCCCGCTCTCAAAACACTAGAAAAGTGCTAGAAGTGTAGTTCAGTTAGGAGAGTGCTTGTCTGGCATGCATCAAGCCCTGAGCTCAATTCCAGCAGTGCTCAAAATAGTGATACATGGGCATAAACACATCACTCTAGAAGTAAAGGCAGGAGAACTAGGAATTTGAGGTCACTCTCAGCAACATCATTAAGTTCAAAAGCAGTCTGAGGGTGGCCTGGGATACATGAGGCTTTGTCTCAAAAATAAAATAAAACATCAGACAAACAAACAAGAGGCAAAGAGGTAAGTCAAACCTTCTGATTTCCATGCACACAGAGAGAAATCAAAGTTTTTTAACAGCAAGTGGGGATGTGCTCAAAAGCAAGAGTGATAAGCAAGACTGGATGCTGGGTTGCACTCCAATTCCTCCACTGTATTAGAGCATGACCTCTGAAATTATAAACACTCAAATATGAGAAACTCACTATTTCAATAAATGACAGTGGTAAAGGAAAAATGGCATAGCTGAGAATATTATCTTAAAAGTACCTTTTACCAAGTCATTAAGGTCTGTATTCAAAAGGACAACTGTGACCTCTCACAGCACACAGTAACAAAATACCAGGGATCTAAAATGTATGTGGAAACTGAACCATGTAAGGTGTTATTTGTGACAAATTTCACTTTGTCAATCAATCATCAATCACTCATTGGTCCAGTCTGTAGATTCTTTTAGTCACTATTTCTCTTTCATTTCTTTAGGGTTTTTTTGTTGTTGTTGTTTGGGTTTTTTTTCCCCTTTAAAAAAATATTTTTAAGAGCTGGAGATGGCTCGTTGGTTAACACTTGCTGTTCTTGCAGAGGACCCATGTTCAATTCCCAGCACCTACAATGCCTTGGGTACCTGCACGCACAAGGTGAATACAAATAGATAAGCACATATATACACATATAGTAAATGAAAATTTTAAATTGTGAAATAAATTTATTTTTGTGTATGTGGGTGTTTTGCCAGCAAGCATGTCTATGTCTATGTGCCTGCAGAAGCAGATGAGGACACTAATCTTCCTGGAACCGGAGTTCCCATCAGCTGTGAGCTGCTACACAGGTGCTGGGAAGTGAACCTGCATCCGTCCTCTGGCACAGCAGCATTATTAAGCACTGAGCCATCTCTGTAGGTCCTGTCATTTGCTTCTATCTATAACTCTGTTCACCACTGAAACTGACAAAGAAAAGTCAAAACAAAATGTGGCATTCTGGCTGGGGTGGAGACGTATGCCTGTTATCCCAGCTTTGCCACATAGTAAGTTCAAGGTGAACTTTGGCTACATCAGACCTAGTCTCAACATTACCTCACCATCCCAAAATGTGGAATTTCAAACTGCTATTAGTGGCAAGACTATGATTAAAGAACTATTAAACAGAAAATGGAAAGGAGCATTGTGATCTGCCTGTAAGGAAATATTTGACTACAAAGTGCAAGGTCTGAAATTAAATTCAGGAACACAAACATCTCACTTACAAAATGCTAGTGTGATGCTCTCCTAAGACTAAACTCCTGAGGGAAGCTACTATGGTAGATTCACTCCTGTATTAGAACCTTTGGAAGGATTCTATCACAAGCCTGTCTGGAGAACAGAATGACAGACATTGAAGGCAGAGGAATCTACTCTGCCTGAGGAAATGCAGGGTGGGACCTTGTGGGCTCTTATGACTTAGTCAAATACTATTTTCTGTGTGTGTCAAGAGCTAATAGGTTTGGGAAACCTGCAAATTTATGGAAGGAAGTAAGTAAGTAAGTTTTTCAAAATTCTCCTACCTTTATTTTAGAAAAATAAATGTTATTATAACATCTATTATAAATATAAAGAACTGAGTAGGTATAGATATAAAGCCTTACTGAAAAAAAAAAAAGGCTGCAAAAATCTCAAAATACTAGCAAAACCTAAGCTTTTCTACATATGGGTACTTTCTTATTTATTTTTAAATTTTTCTATAGGGTCATTTTCTTATTTGCTTTTTAAACTCTAAAGTGAAGTTTAGGTGCTGTTTCTCCTCCTGCCTTAATGAACTAAAACTATGACAAATTAACAAAGCTGTTAGTAATTAAACTATAAATTAACAAAGCTGTAAATAATTTGCCTTTAATGAACTAAAACTACAGATTACCATATCCATAAGTAATTAAAGAATAAATTAACAAAGCTGTAAATAATTCAGCCGGGGTTTCTAGGTTTACTCCCCCATATCCTCTGGATAACACAGCAATGGAAGCTCTTAGAGCTACACAGCTGCTTTACCAAGCATTTGGCTGCAAGCAGGTAGCTTTTCCTTACCCACTGGCCTCTGGAGGGAATCTGACTGTCACCTTCCCCATCTCTGCACCTGGAAGCTCAACGAATTTGCCGACATCTTGCTTTTTGTCCGGTGCCTAAAACACAAAATGTACACAGCAAAGTTACATGGCTAAATGTTTATATTCATAAACATACATTCATTTACAAATCCTGGTCATAAGTAGAATGATGATCATTATTACACTTTACAGATTCAAACTCTAGTGAGGAACATGAAACCAAGTGTCAGTTGGCAAACGCATTTAAAGGTGGGAAGATGACCGCTGCTGCTGTGCTAGATCTGACATCCTCCTACAGGATTCACAGAGAGGGTCTTCAAAGCCTAGACTCAACTTCAAAATCACTGAAGATACAGGATGAAGAAGGAGTAAGGGCATGGGAAGCAGGTGACTGGAGCCCCAAACAAAACAAAATACAATACATGAAATATAATTTTCATTATATGGAAGAACATGTATTGGGGACATAATCTTATCAAATTCAGGGCTTTATGTAGTTGAACAATTAAAGGTATACAAAGACAACAAAAAATAGAATCTGTTTTTTTGGGTTTTTTTTCTTTAAACTGGAAATAACCTTCTTTGAATTCTTCTTTAAAGCAGTGCCATGGACCACAGCAGGCACTATATTCCAATCCCCAAAAAATAAGCTTTCTGTGAGAATAAGAATCTTTTTAGATATACAGGCTCAGACTGAAACCTCAGGATAAAAGAAAAGGATTAGGAATGGTGAAATGGCTCACTGCCGGCAAAGGCACCACTGCCAGCCTGAAGATGTGAGGCAAGTCTTGCGACCCACAGGTGGGAGTAGACCTGACCTTGTGCACGCCATAGCTCATACACACCTACAAACACAAATAAATAAAATGAATACAACAAAAAAAAGTTGAAGGCTTGCTTACCACTCTAGCTTTGTTTTCTGAAACATCCCACTTGGTACCAACTGAGCGGAAGGCCTGCTGGGCTTCAAGAAAGCCAAACCAGCGTTTAACATGGACCAGAGTTTTGTTCTGCTCCAGCTGTTCCTGCCATGCAGCATTTCCTATTAGTGAACATAATTTTTAAAATATTTACTAAATTGGCAAATTCTAAAGCAGAGTTCTCGTTGCAGATAGCATATTTGAATGAGATTAGCTTACAGCTGTGCTTCTGCAATGGAATCCTGAGTTTAGTATATTTTGTAGAAATCACAAAACACATAACTTTTTAGATTAAGGTTATGTGTGGTGGTGCATGCCTCCCATCCCAGCACTCAGGAGGCTGAGACAGAAGGGTGGGTCACTAGCCCACAGTTTGGGCTGCCTAGTTCTACCTCAGAAATGGAAGAAACAGCTAAAACATGTTATAGCTGGATTCACTCAACTTCTCTAAGACTGGATCGTATATTCTTCCCATTACATACCCAGTGGAGACCAATGCTTCAATTCACAGTAGATCAACTGGAGAAAACAGTACAGGCCAGGTCACCAAGAGTAGTTAATTTCTGCATCATCATCAGTGCAGACATGGGGTCACCAACCCATCCCCTCCCTCCTTTGTAAGGCTGTGAGTATACAGAGCCATTGTTAGCCCCATTTCAACTACAATGTTGAAATGCTGATGATGTTCACAGTCCATTATAAATTCCTAATCCTGTCCTGTCAACCAATTCATACACCTTAAGCTTGTAATAGGTCTAAAGCTTCCATAAAACAGGCTGTCTACCCACATCACCTTAAGTAATCATCAGTGATCCATGCTTTCTCATACAGTGTATACTTTTTTAAAAAACTACAGCTCTCTATACAACCACCAATCAGATATAAGCTACACTGTCAAAATTGCTTCTTTGAGGGTGTGGGGATTCAAGACAGGGTTTGTCTGTATAGCCCTGGCTGTTCTGGAATTCACTATGTAGACCAGGCAGGCACCAAACTCAGAGATCTACCTGCCTCTGCCTCCTAAGATTAAAGGCATGTGTACCACCGCTGCCTGGTCAAAATTAGATTTTTAAAGACTGACTCTCTTTTGACCTGGTGACTTAGTGATCTCAAGTCATAAAACCTATGCAGCTTTGCTCCAAAATTACTGCTGTATTTGTCTCCATGAAATCTGGAGTACATGACTGAGTAAAGTTTCAACCTCTTCCAACTGCCTCCGCATCTTTATTAGAGTGCTGGGTTCTGTAGAGTTCTGCACATTTTGAGTGTATTGTATATATTTAATCCTAACTATGGTAAAAATACTACAGCTATAAATTATGTCAAAACATTTCAAACTATAAATTTTAAGTACAGATTTCATGTACCAATTATACCTCATGAAGTTTTTCTTGTGTTTTTCAAGTTAACTGTTCCCCAGGTTGATTAGAACATAATCACATCTTTGCAAACTGGTTATGCAACAGGAAAAAAGGGAGCCATCAAAAGAATAACACTCCAAATACCCCACTAATTTGCCCCTCACAGTCCTACTGAACGCAAAGATTTTCCAAGTTGGAAACAAGTATTGGGAATGAGGTAGTTGCTAAGGTAGGAGTGCTAAGGAGGATGAGGGTCTCTTTAGAAGGAATGACAACAGAGAAGTCAGGGAAAGAGATGACTTCCAGGGCCAACAAAAGACACTGAATCTCTGGGACGAGGACCAAGAAAGCCAGATTAACTACCCATAGTTAGGAAGCCTTCAGTTACTGCCTACACATACATATACAAAGGCAGAAATATGTTCATTTTTCATCTAGCAAAGTATTAAATGGCCAAAAAAAAGAAAAAAAGAAAAAGAATGTTACTTAGGCTCAGCAATACATCTCTTTAGATCCAGCCATTTGGCAGACTGAGACAGGAAGTTTCCTTGAGCCGAAGAGTTTGAGACTATCCCCATTTCAAAAAAATCAATCCTCTACCCTGATCAAAACATTACCCCCCCCACACACACACACACACAAAAAAAGCCAGGTGGTGGCACACAACTTTAATCCTAGCACAAGAGAGGAACAAGCAGGTGGATCTCTAAGTCAACCGGGTTTAAAGAGTGAGTTCCTGGACAGCTAGGGCTACACAGTAAAATCCCGACTTGAAAAAAAAAACAAAGACCTGGCCAGGCATTGGTGGGGCACACCTTTAGTCCCAGCACTCAGGAGGTAGAGACAGGCAGATCTCTGTGAGTTCGAGATCAGTCTGAGCTAGTTCCAGGACAGCCTCCAAAGCCACAGAGAAACCCTGTCTCGAACCCCCCCCCCAAAAAAAAACCCCACCAAAACCAAAAACAGCCCTAAGATCCCCAGTATTTTTTTTTAAAGATTGATTTATTATGTATGCAGTGTTCTGCCTGCATGTGTGCCTACAGGCCAGAAGAGGGCACCAGATCTCATTATAGATGATAGAGCCACCATGTGGTTGCTAGGAATTTGAACTCAGCAGCTCTGGAGCCTTCTCTCCAGCCCCAACCCCCGGTATTTTAAGAGGAGTTATTGATCATACCTTTTAGGGTGGCCCAAACACATAAATCTGCTAAGGTCAAGGAGTTTCCAACTAGGTATGTTCTCAAAGACAGGCAATGGTTAAGCTCAGTAAGTGCAGAAGTCAGCGCAGCACATGACAACGACAGCTTTGTAGTACTGAACTCCAACCAGTGATCAATCTGTGAACACAAAAAAGAACATAGCCCGAAGTTCAGGCTTCAAAACAAGATGAGCACACAAGAATGCTAGTCAATGAAGCAACAAAACACTCTTGGCTGCAACAAAAACTCTCCTCACCTGAAATTTACAATTCTATCATTACATGGTTCAATTCTGCTTATTTGGGTTCCAACAATTCTGGTTACCTGGACTCCAACAACTTAGGTAAATCCCACCTCTGCAGTTATTTCCCTATGATTTCTTTCTTGTTCTTTTTTTTTTTCTTTCTTTCTTTTTCTTTTTTCTTCCAGGTACATGGAGGGTCACATCAGGAAAGAAGAAGAAAAATACTTAGCAACTGACAGATGGAAGTACTAACTAAGCTGAAACTACTTAGACAAATTAAAGTGGCTGAGGAGATTTAAAAGTCAGTCATTAAATCAATTTTCTCCCCGGCATGTTGGTAGATGGCTGTAACCCAGAAAGCAAGAGGATCAAGTCTGGCCACCAGCCTGAGCTACACAGTGAGATCTTATCCACAAATCCTAAAAAGAAAAGGCATTATTTATTTTTGAACTGTATGAGAGTCACAAAAAATTAGGGTAGAAAAATTACATCCAGAGTGGCACTGAAAGCTGCTCTGTTACTGATGTAATAACCATTAACTTAAGAAAGAAAATGGGCTCCCAAACAGGAGTGTGATCCTGGGTAATCTCTTAGTTTTTCTGGCCTGCCATCTTACCCGTAATATGAAAGGTGAATGGCATGAGCTAGACAGCAGAATACAACTATAAAATCCTAGGAAACCAGGAAGGTGAAGATAGAATTAAATGGCCCAAAAATATATTTGGTTTGGAGGGAAGACAGTGCAATTTAAGAGGTGAAGTTTGTTCCTTTGTGGTTCTGGGGACCCCCCAAGGCCCTGTGCATGCCAACATAGTGAAAGATTTTAGTTTGCAGAGCAAGGATGTGGGAAAGGGGAAGGAAAATAGTTCTTGCAAGCAGAATATAGAAAATCATAAAGAATGGACATTGATATGGGAGCAAAGAACAGTTACTATGGTGATGGGGCTAATGGTTATGCTAGGCTGATTCTGTTAAATAGGGCTAGTAACTGAATCATCAATCTTTTGTGAAATAACTGAAGTGAAGTCTCTCCCAGGTCCACAAGTCTCTCTTGACCCACAACAAGGAAATAAGCCCCCAACACTGTAACAAGTCCCAGATGAACAGCACTGTTTGGGTCACTCCTGGCCAACAGAGAGTCTGGGGACTTTCCAAGTCATTCTATAGTTTATCCTTTGAATAATAACAGGGCATGCCTTGGTGGTCTCTCAAACATGAGATCATACTTTGTAATCAATCACCTTTGTGCCCCATGCATGTATGCTGATTTGTGGTTTGTCTCTATAAAAAGGAGCCTGAACCCTTTGGGAGATGTGCAGCTTTCCCCGAGATTGCTGTCACCCGCGTGCTCCTGTTCAATAAACACCTCTTGCTTGTTGCATCTCCTGGTTTTGGTGTTTGTGTCTCGGGGCTCTCCCACCGGCCCATCAGGACCCCAGAATTAGGGTCCAACAATAGGAAGCCTACCTAAACTACACTCCAGCTTATTTTTCTGAAAATGAACATGCAATGACACTAAGTGTGCTGGGGCACTCAGGAGTCTGAGGCAGGAGATTCACAAGTTCTAGGCCAGCACAGGACATAGCAAAGTTGACAGGCTAGCCTGAACTGCATAGAAAGGCTGGGTCTTTGTTTTAAAAAGCAAACTAACCAGAAACATTCTTTACTTTGGACCTATGGTTAAGTCCTGATCAAACCCTTGTAAGGACTAATGTCACTTGTTAATGCATGGTAAGACAGCACTGTTCCAAAACATCAGAAAACACAAGGCAAAACATGCATAAGAAAATAAACACTCCTTGCTTACCTCAGTGTGCTCCATCAGGCTAGTACCGTACAGCCCAGATGGAGCTGCAACTCTAGCCAAGTAGCGCAGTATTGAATTTATGTCAGTGAACACCACATTCCTAGAATTCAAGCATTATATAAAGTATCAGTTGCTTCAGCAAAAGTCAAAAAGAAATGTAAAAATGGAATCCCTAACATATATACCATATTCTTTTTTGATCAGTTATAAGTAAAATCATTTATATACACAACAAAGTAGCTGGCTGATGTATTCTGATGTGTTCTGGAATGTTCCACTCAATTGGTGTGGTTGTTTGAATGCAACTGGCCCCCATAATCTCATAGGGAGTGGCAGTATTAGGAGATGTGGCTTGTTCGAAGAAGTGTGTCACCGTGGGGGCAGGCTTTAAGGTCTCTTTTGCTCAAGCTTCCCTCAGTGTAACACGAAGACTACTTCATGTTGCCTGCAAAATGTAGGATATGTCTTCTCTAATAAATAAAATATGAAGTCTTTGGATAATCTCATCAACCCAAGGAAGAAAGAACTGTGGATTCTGACATCATGTTGACCAAATGAACAGCGGAAGAGCATTGCTGATGCAGTTCATTGACAGGGCCAAGCCTGAGATCTTCAGTCTCCCACTCAGAATCACAAGGACTTCTGAGGGCCTCAGGGTCTAGCCTGATATTTGAAAAGGACCTTTATTTATTTGCCTGATTATTCATTTGTTTGTTTTGTGGTGCTGGGGAGGGAACTAAGGGCTTCAAGCAATATATGAACACATCTGATGAGAGATGTCATTCTGTAAATATGTTTCTCTTATTAGTTAATGGATAAAGCACTGTTGGCCAATAGAAAAGCAAGATAGGCTGGACTAAGAGAAACGGAGGATTCAGGAAGTAGTAGGGAGGAGTTCCAAGATGGTGGACTAAGAGAGAAGAACGCCAGCCCCTCTCTCTGGTAAGCACATGGAAGTACTTAGCTTAATAAAAATGGGTTAATATTTAAGACAGAGCTAGCAGATAAGAAACTAGTAACCAGCCAACAGAATTATATCTAATACAGCATCTCTGTGTATTATTTGAGGCTGGCATAGCGGTGGGACCAGACCGGCAGGGGTGGGGGGACTTCACATTTTACTTATTAGAGAAGACATTTCCATTTATTTGGGGATGGGGTGGAGTGGGCAGGGGTGAGACAGGGTCTCCCTTAGGAACCCAGGCTGACCTTGAGCTCTCAGTAGTGCTCCTACAGCACCCTGCCAAGTGCTGAGGTGATGAGCACGAGTCTCCACAGGGTGTTTTACCAGAATAGGGCAGTAGGGATGGCTTAGCAGGAAAAGCTTCGTGGGTAGCCGTGTTCTTCAATGATTCTTTTGTTTTTCGAGACAGGATTTCTCTGTGACTTTGGAGGCTGTCCAGGAACTAACTCTTGTAGAACAGGCTGATCTCGAACTCACAGAGATCTGCCTGCCTCTGACTCTCGAGTACTGGGATTAAAGGCTTTTACCATCACTGCCTGGCCCTAAATCATTCTTAAGATGATTTTTAAGCCTGCTTTCAGCCAGTCCTTCTCCAGCCACCACCGCCCAGCTGTAAAGAATTATCTGTCAAATAGCTGTGATAGCGTGCACGCACACGCACACACACGCGCACGCACACACACACACGCACGCACACGCGCGCGCACACACACACACACACAAGAAACATCTTTCTAGGAACAATCCACCTAATTAGCAAGTAAAATAAGCCCAGAGAATTCAGAGTTGCACATGTTTAGATGTGTTCAGAACTGGAGAGATATGAGTAAGCACTTACTCGGAAACACGAAGGAGATTCTCTCTCCCCTTTTCCACAGAGATGCTGACATCACCCTTCACATGTTCCACTGCCAGCAGAGCACCTAAAAATGACAGTGCCAAAGATTTATTTCTCTTCGAAAACAAGGTAATATTTATAACCCAAGTCACACACACAGCAATAAGGATGAATCAGCAATCCAATATTAAGTCCCTTAAGATGTGATAACCCCACAGTGAAGTCGAACCTTGGGTCTTAGAAAAGAAACAAATGGTTCAGCTCTCAAATTCTAAAACACCTTGTGATGCTGTTTTTCACCACCTAACATAATGAGTAAACTCATCAGTCCTATCCCTTAATTTAATTATTAAGATAGACAGCCAGCACAGATACTAATTTCTAAGTAAATACTGTGTTCCACTGGGAAAGCACAACCATCTTGCAAGGTTTATTCTAATAGAAGGCGAGTGTTTGTCTGTCTTGCTTTCTATGTTATGTTGACTGGTCTGCATGTTAATGCCCTGTTAAAACTTGGGTTGAACTTTAGTTGCCCTGGTCACAGGATTAAGAGATGGCTCTTATAGAGTCAAGCATGAAGCCTATATTCCCTGCATGCTGGAGGATAAGGGAGCAGCATCTGTTCAAGGCAAGCCTGGGATACACAAGATCATGATCATTTCTGAAACCTAAAGAACAAGACTGGAGACACAGCTCTGAAGTCAAGGCTTGCTGAGCATGCCTGAGGCTCTAGATTCAGTAACCAGGAAAGGGTTGGAAGGGGAGCTGAGCCTTCAAGGAAAGGACTAACACAGTGAAGAGGGTTTGTGCCATCTCCAGCATTCTCCCCATTTCCTCAAGGACCTACGACAGCAAGACCGCCACTAAAACCAGCCCATTGGTCTTGGACTTTCCATCATCTAGAGCTGTGGCCAAGTAAATGTCTATCCATCACAAATTACCATCCCTGTGGTACTGTCTTATAGTTGCACAAAGCAGTCTAAGACAGCAAGGGATTTCTCAAAGGTAACATATACTTTCAGGGTAAATGAGACATATTTTTAGCATATGCATAATGGAATCCTTCTTGTCTCTCATATAGAAAGAATGAACTACTGTTACAGGCAACATGATGAGTCACATCATATTACACACACACACACACACACACACACACACACATTACACACACACATATTACACACACACACACACACACACACAAGTCAATATATACGGAATCCTAAAAGCAAAAACAAAATAACAAAAATCAAGTCACTAGCACTAGATACCAGGGAGAATTTTCTGTAATGAAAATATTTGGGATTATTGTGATGGAGGTTTGTATACCACATTACCAAATATGTCTGTACATATATACCATCGGATACTAAAACATATAATATTGGTGACCTTAGATATAAGCAAGTTCCAAGTCAACTAATTTTAAATAGAAAATTAAATATTTCAGATATACTTTGTCATTAATTTAATATGAGAAAAATACTGATACATAGAAAACAAAATGTCAAGTTGGAAGGTCACCATTTGACCTTAATAACCAAGTTAAGAAAGATGAGTCAATGGAAGCATTCATGAAAAGAGAAATGTTTGCATGGCTCCAAGTTCTTGCCATTAAAATACCTTTGTTGAAGGGCAGGAGAGATGGCTCAAAGGTTAAGAGCACTGACTGCTCTGCCAGACAGAGATCCTGAGTTAAATTCCCAGCAACCACATGGGGGCTCACAACCATCTATAAAGAGATCTGATGCCCCCTTCTTGCAGGAATACAGGAAGGCAGAATGTTGTAAACATAACAAACAAACAAATATATCTTTTTTAAAAAAACACCCTTGTTGGAAGGGAGAGCTCTATGTCAGGGAAAACTGGCAAGCTGCATCTTAGGTGATCAAGACTAGAACGGGAAAATTAAACTCACACACCAATTGATGGGCTGCAGAGTAAAGCAGGAATAGTTACACCATCCCTGTCCAGGATGGATAACCTGAATCCAGCCACACGGAAACATCAGACAACCCAATTAAAGGAAACATAAGTAAGAGGTTTGTCATCTTCAGAAGTCAAAGCTATTAAAACCAGGGAAGGCTAATAAATCATTCCACATTGAAAAAAACCGGACAAACGGGACATTAAGAGACAAACAAAGTATGGTCATCCTTAGTGGTCAGGTCCTACTAGAATAATTAGCTTCAGAACAATAATAAGAGTCTGTGCATTAGGCAGAAGACTTCTATCAATGTATGGTTAGAGAGATCAAGTGCTTGTAGGAGATATACATGATGAAGTCTGGGTATAGAAGCATCAAATATGTTATATGCTCTTAAGCAGAATGGGGGGAAAGTTCTGTTCTATGTGTGCATCTTCAAGTTTGAAAAGACTTTAACACATGCAGAAGTGACATGTCAAAGGCACAAAATCCTCACAATTTCCAGGTTGGAGAGATGGCTTAGTGGTTAAGAGCATTGGCTACTCTTCCAGAGCAAGCTAAACTCCCAGCACCCACCTGGCCGCTCACAACTGTCTGTAACTCCAGTTCCAGGGGACCCACTACCCTCAAACAGACATACATGTAGGCAAAACACCAATACACACAAAATTAAAGTAAATAAATAAAGTAAATAAATCCTTTTTAAAATAAATCCTTACAATTGCAATCTGTTTTATTCCTAAATATTTAAATCTAATTTTATTGTTTAAAGATAAGAAATATCTGATTTTAATGAGTTAATTTAAAATAAAGAGAAAGAGGTGCAAGCAGAAAATAATATATATTCTCTAATTGGCCTAGAGTTCAAAAATGAAAACGAAATTTTTAAGATTGTCTTCCAGAATACCGGCAGAATGTGGCTCTGTGTTCTAAGGACAGACCTAGTGGTTCCCCACAGTGATTTTCAAGGCAGTATTAGTTCACAAAAACAAAACAAACAACACTACAGCTTCGCTATGTGCTGAACATCTAAAATGTGAAAGAACGTTCCTGTAAGCCTCTCTTTAATTCTGGCAAACAGCACTGGATAGGTTTCCTTCTTCCTTACAGAGTAAAACAAAAAACTAGAAACCTGTCAAGTTTCATCATAACCAACAGCCAGGTTTAAACTGAGGCTTCCAGATTAATGACGAGGCCAACACTGTCTAGTGCCACAAACCAAGAATCAAATCTACTTTCAAAGCTTATGGATTATTGCTGGGTCAGTGTAAAGGGATTGGAACTAATATGCTAAAACACTATCACTTTGAAACATTTCAAGTGGTTACTACATTCTATTTTTAGGACTGGGGAATGTAGCTCAGCGGCAGAGTGCTTGCCTAAAATACGAAGTGCCCTGAGCTCTATTCCAGCACACTAATACATAAATAAAAGTCTCTTCGTTTCAACAGGCTCCGAGCGCTGTCAAAGCAGAGCGTGTAAGACAATTTATCAGCACCCATATGGCCAATCGTATTTAAAGGGCTGAGCTTCTTGAACATTACAAAGTACTTACGAGTCTACATGATCAAATGATTTTGAATAATAATTTCCTAAAGCAAGGGGAAAGAGCAGAAATTCTGAACTACAGAGCAACAGCGTTGGCCATCTAGAAAAATCAATTCTGAATGGATCGTAAGATGAGGTTTACTCGGGCCCTAAGTCCAAGGGGTGTGTAGTAAGTCACCCGATGGCACCAGTCCGCAGCGTTCCTACAGCTTTCCGTAATTACTGCCTGCAACTGGGAGAGCAAACGCTGGCTCGGTTAAAACTCCGAGTGCTGACAGCAGCGTCTACCTTGTCCCCTCAACTCGACATGGGAAAGTGGGGCGAGCGAATTCAGATCTTCTCTGAGGGGTGGGGAAGGGGTGCTCAAGATGAGAATCGGGACACCACATCAAGAGGACGTGACAGGCGGGCAGTGAGGTTTCTAGCTCCACTTCAAGAGCTGCTTGGGACGCTGGCGGAGCCCTGTCTGAGGAGCATCGCGCGTCCCTGCACGCCCGGGACGGCGGGCCTCGGGAGACGATGCCCTGCGTGGACAAGGGCCGGGGCCACGCGGGGCCAAGCCCGTCCCGGGCCGTGAGTCTCCCTCACCTCAACCTCAGCGTGACCGCAGCGGCACCTGCCCCGCACCCGAGGGCTGATGCAACCCGCGCGCCGCGGCGGCGGCGCGGCCCTTACCCAGCGGCGGATCTCCCGCGTTCACCGTGAGGCACAGCGCAGCCATCTCCCAGGGGTTGCGGGTCTACCCGTCAGGCTGCCTTCCCGGCGCACGAAACACAGGCTTCGTCCTGGAAGCGAGGAGCTGCAACGTGGGCACGCGCCCGTAGCCAACGCAGCCTTCGCTCCGCCCCTAGGCGGCGGTCACTTGCGTCATCGCGAGCGACGCAACGTCATAAGCATGCGCCCGCCAAAGGCCGCTTCGCTCCGCCCCGCCGCCACGACTGCAGGGGTCAAGGCGCGCGACTTTGTGCGTCATCGCAGCGCGCCCCTCTCCGCTTAAGCCTTCCTTGCAGTTCCCGGGCCGGCGAACACTGTTCGTCATCACGGTGCATCAGCTCCACCTTCCACCTCAGGCTCCAGGGATCTTCCCATGGCCACTTGGCAGCGGGTCAGGACACACGTGGGGTGCCACGCCGCTGCTGCAAAGGAAGGCGGACTTTACGGCGCTATCTCCAGTGAGACTCGACTGTCCTGGGACAGTGTCACACCTCCCAGACTGTTAGTGACGGACACTTGTCTACACAAACGGAAGAAAAAGCCCTGTAAGAGTACGCGCAAAATCGACGAGTTACACTGAGGATACAGGAGCTTCGTTTCTCCATTTTTCTCCAAAAGAAAGTATTTTCTAGAATTACTTGGGAGCAGCGCATGTGGCGCACGCTGATCCCAGCACCAAGGAGACAGGATAGAAAGAAAATAATGGGGACAAGAGGAGAAAAAGGAGCCCCTCGCTGGGCTTCACGCCCCTGAGAATCAAGAGTTCCCCACTTAACATCTGTAGTGAAGGCTGCCAACATCACCAGCATTCTTTTATATAGAAGTGTCTTCAATGTTAAAATAACTATTCAGGCTCGAGAACCGAGCGTATATAGGCTTAAAAAATGGTCTTCAACGAATTTTACAATACTGTTGCTTTAAAGTGAAAGCAAAAGTCCAATTCAGGAACACCTGTGACCAAATTCCTAATAACCCTTTAAAGATAACAACCCCACTGTTACTGTAAAGACCATGAGTGTGACTGCTGCATGCTGCCTCTCTTAGAGCACCTCTCTCTTAACTCCCAGGCTGAAGTGTATATTTTTTAAAGTCGCATAATAAACTCCAGCTCTGACTCATTGGCTTCTCCATAAGTTCTCTTTAAGAGGACATCTAGGCTCCCTCTGTGGAGGTCTTCAGACTGCCAACAGCAGTCACAGGCTATGTCACCTGATGATGACAGAATCAAGGCAAGGTCCACATGTAGAATTCAAGGCCCAATCTCAAAGAACTAGAAAAAAAAAGTTAATGATTTTTTTTTTCTAAAGATTAGCTGCTAGGGATGTATTCCAATGGTGGAGCACCTAGCATACATGAAAACAAACAAACAGACAGGCAAACCCTGAAGAGATGTCTGTAAACCAGGAGTTGTTACCTACAATCCTAGCACTTGGGTATCTGAGGTAAGAGGATTGCCAGTGGTTCAGTTCAAGGTCACTTGAGCTACTGAATAAACAGTATCTAAAGAAAAAAACAAAGCATTGTGGTTTGTTTTAAGTAAAGAAGAATTCTTTGCATATTTGAAAAAAAATTATTTGAAAAAAAAAATGGTTAAGCCAAATGTGTTGATTAAAACTGGAGACAGCAGATTCCAAGATAGTCTGTCATTATATAGAACATTTCAACTCTTAGAATAAGATAGATGGATAGACAGACAGACACATAGATAGATAGATATAGATAGATGATAAAAATTCTGCCTCAGATGAACAAACAAACAAAAGTAACTACAGTAACAGTTAAAAGACTTACAAAGGAGCTGGATGGTGGTATCGCACCCCTTTACTCCCAGCACTTGGGAGTCAGAGGCTGGAGGATCTATGTGAATTTGAGACCAACCTCATCTACAGAGTGAAGGCCAGGACAAGCTCCAAAGCTACACAGAGAAACTCTGTCTGGAAAAACAAAACAAAAGACTTAGAAAGAGCTCCAAGAAATATGTCTGGCCTGAGAGTTATGTCTAGTATCTCAAGGACAGATTCCTGACTAGATTGCTCAGATGTAAAATCAAACCTCACTGCTGCCCTAATTTGTCTTGTTTTGGAGTGTAAGAACTTCCAGAGGGGTTTCTTTTTTTTTATTTATTTTTATGTTATATGTGTTCTGCCTACATGTATGTCTGTATGAGGGTGCCAGATCTCCTGAAACTGTAATTGTAGACAGTTGTGAGCTGCCATGTGGTTGAAAGGATCTGAACCAGGATCCCCTGGAAGAGTAGCCAATGCTCCTAACCTCTGAATCATCTCTCCAGCCCCTAAATTCTCTGATGGGTGTGTTTGCCCAGGGTATTTTCCAAAGGTTGAAGTTCAAGGTCAATTGATTTCAGAAACCAGTATAGATCTTCCCTTACTTTGCACTAATCTCAGCAACGTGTCCATGTATTCATTAGGGAGACTTAAGCTTTTCATGCAACTATAGGGTTGTTATTTCTTTGGGTCCCTGCCTCAGAATCTCTGCCAAAGATGGCTATGGTTATATACTGCTATTCTGTGGAGTTGGCAAGGTACCTATTACTACCTATGATAGGAAAGATGGTATCAGCCAATGAACTTAATACTATTTGTTCCCTTAGGCTCCATTTCTGCCTCTGCGTCTCCCCTGCCCCACCCTGAGTCATACTCTTCTAGAAGTACCTTGAATTCCTGGGGGTGATAGGTCCAATCTATGAACATCTTTATGTCAAGGGACCAAAACTACTCTCAAACACAAAGGAGCCTCAACTTGCCCCACCCATTCCTGCTGAGAGTACAGCCTACAGCAAAAACAATCATCACATAATAACAAGATGTGTCCCTGTAAGGACAGCAAAGACTTTAGGAATTCCTAACAGACTCAGACTTAAGATCATGTAAACCTGAGCACTGTCTGTTAGCTATGCACACCTCATCCCCTCCTTTGTCTCATCTATAAAAAAATCTCAATGTCCCTTTTAGCCCCTTAAAAACTTGGGAAAATTGGATCAAAGACAGGAACTTATCAAATAAAATTACAGGATTCCATTATTTTGGACTAAGTTCCAGCATTAGATCTTGATAGATGTGGTTGAAACTCAAAATGGGGGCTGAAAGGTGCTAGAAATATTAAGAGGTGGGGCCTACAGATTTCCTGGGCTCTGGGGTAAGGTAGTAAAATATTTTGAAAACATGGCTCTACTCCTCTCTTTTTTTTGTTTCCCAGATACGAGGTGAGAAGTTATTGGCACCACCACAGGCTCCCAGCAGGATGTACTGTCTCGTCCACAGGCTACAGCAGAGCTGATTGTTCATGGACTATAACCTCCAAAACTCTGACCCATGATGAGATTTAGTATTTCTGTAAGTTGACTATCTCAGGTACAGTCATGGAAAACGATAGAGGAGGCCTGTGGTGTAGCAGGAGCTGATGGGGAGCTGGAATGTAAAGAAAGCTAGGCCCCAGTTGTGAAAACCAGACCATGGTGTTAATTAAGTATAAAGGCAAAGACTCCATGAATTCAGCTGCTTTGAAGTGTATAATTTCCACAAAAACATTTCATTTGCAGCACCACTGAACACTTTTCACCTGCAACAGGTATGTATATGTATAAGGGGATTCACATGCAACTGGCAAAGAGTTATTGAAACTCTTTAAAGTTTTAACAATCCCCCCCCCAGGTGATGTGACTGAAGACCACACTCAGCTTCATTTTATCATTTTTAGAACCATATATTCATTTTACTATAGCCATAGTGGCTTGCTGGTTTTTTTTTTTTTTTTTTTTTTCTCTTAGAGATGTACCTGCTATTCCCACATGAAACCTTAGCTTGTAGAATGGCTAAATTCCTTGTCTTGCTCTTAACCTCAGACATTACTCCCTCAGAGACGATATACTTTCTTCATCTAGAGTCTAGAGGAAACTTCGTGCCAGACTTCCCACCTCACTTGCTTTCTAGCACCTTCCAAGTTAATTTCTTCTACAGAACTTAACACAATATGAAATAACTTACAAAGGAACAGACTTCTGGTCAGTGTCATGGCCATTGTTGAATGGACAGGACCTGTATGAAGTGATTAACAGAAAATGCTGCATTAATATTTGTTTGAATACACAGTCTTCTGGGGCAACATCAAATGGCTGAGCACAGATGTGGTATGTAATCAGAGCTGCTGCTGGACATGGAAGATGCCAGGACATTAAGAGTTTCACGTACCATTATAAGAAACCTAAAGTTTATCCTGAAGTCAAAAGCAAAACCAAGCAGACTTTGAATACAAATACGGGAGGTTTGACTTTTTACATGTGTGAGTGTTTTTCCTGCATATATGTCTGTGTACCACATATGTGCCTGGTGCCTGCAGAGGCCAGAAGAGGGTATTGGATACCCTGAGATGGACAATTGGATTGGGCCAGTCTGGTTTAGGCAAGGGCACGGGACTGCAAACCCTGGAAAGTCTTTTTCTTCTGCTGTGCCTTTACATGTTTGCTGCAGCTCTCCTTCTCCGTTACCTAGCATGGTGTGAGTGGACATGGGGAGATCTCCACTGCCCATAATAAAGTATGCTTATCTCTTGCAAACAGCCTGGTGTACTGGGCATTCTTCTTATGGATTGTCAAGAAGATGACACCTCCCTAAGCTGTACACTTTAATTTGATAATAATAATGATAGTTTGATGAATAAAAATAAATACAAGGAAATGTTTCATAGCCAGGATCTGTGAGTTTCACTTAAGGAGCTGCATGGATTGTAGCTCAAGGATTAACAATTGAGTCTCAATAGCCCAGCTAGTTTAAATTAGTTTAACCTTAATGTCAGAAGATGTGTTCACAGGTCTCGGAGTGCATCACAGCTAAAATAAAGCTCTAAAAATAACAAAGTTAGCCAGGTGTTGGTGGTGCACGCCTTTAGTTTCAGCACTTGGGAGGCAAAGGCAGGCGGATTTCTGTGAGTTCTAGGCCAGCCTGGACTACAGAACTAGTTACAGGACAGGTTCCAAAACAATACAGAGAAACCCTGTCCCAAAACAACAACAACAAAAAACAAAACGAAGAAAATAATAAAATTAGACTAAGATGTCTTTGTTAAATAACTTTGAAGTAAAAATCCAAGAAGACAAATAGTTAAATGTGAAACTCTAAGGTCAGGGGTCAAGAACAAAGCAGTGCAGTTATTACCAGCTGACATACTCTCCTTGCTAGATTTGGTTGATGAGCAAAGGTGATGATTAATTCCTTATACCCATTTCTGCCCTTAATCTCCTGATATAAAAAAGAGTATTAATGAATGGATATGCACCCTTAAGATTTAAAGTAGAGCTGGCTGTTCTTTTTCATAAATAAAAACTTAGTTTGTGAGTCCTTTAAGAATCCTTATAGGATTATCTTTCAAGAAAAGTAATAAAGTAACTGGTCCTTTGTTTGTAACTACAAAATGCAGTTTTCCAGTAAAAGACCTGACAAGAACACTTTCCTTGCCCGCAGGGTTAATCTATAACAAGTTGCTTGGGTTTGAATGTATGTGGGTTCTTGGAATAATTTGTTTTTCACCTGTAATAAGTAAAATGTTTAATCATGTGAGGGAGGCTTTTTTTTTTAATCTATAATTATTCACTTGAGAAATGGAATGCAACTGTTTTGACTTTTAGACTGCCAGGAAGATTTTGTTGGGGTATAAAAGCTGTGAAAAAACATGAGGGGACAGAGAGTCGGGGGTGGGGGTAGGGGTGGGAATAAAGAGAGAATAAATAAAGAAGAGAATAAAGAAGGAAATTATCAAGAGAGTTTGTGAGTGCCTTTCCCCCTAATCCCCATCAGAAAAGGTTAGCCCTGGTCTCTCTGTGGATCTCTTGTCAAAGCTGTGTGCTGCTGGAGCTTGAAACCCCAGACAGCAGTAGCCACCCGAATACACAGCTGCTCTTCCAGGTTAGTTCATTTTTTTCTGGAAACCCTGTTTCCTGCTCTGGGTAGGGCTTCTCAGTCTAGTCAAGGTGACAATCAAGCTAATGCAAGTTACATTCTCAGTGGAAGGAATAAAGGCAATTACCCAACTTTCCAATTATGCCTTTTCATGACAAGAGACTAAATTAACACCCATAGTATTATGTTTCAAATACTTTTGAAAAGAAAACTGACACACAGTATGGAGATCTAGGAGTAAATAATAATTTATTTTAAAGAAATTCCCCCCATAAATCTATCAGCATAAATAATCTCATCTCATTATATGCATTCTTGGTGGAGTCATAAATTTTAAAAATTACTGTGAAAAAAAAGGTGAAATTCTGGTGAAACTTAAGATTCTGGGTCCTGTCTGAGCAGTGGTAATTCACACCCTTAAAGCCAGCACTTGGAGTCAAAGGCAGGCCAACCTCTGTGAGTTTGAGGCTAGCCTGATCTATAGAACCAAGTTCTAGAAAAGCCAGGGCTACAAAGAAAAACCCTGTCTCAACAACAACAACAACAACTGTGTCTTGAAGAAATCCAGTTTAAGCAGGAATGTTGATTGTACAGATGACCAGGACAGTTATTTGGAACTAATCCTTTTTCATTTCTCCACTTAAAAACAATAGCACTTGAGCCAGGAGTGGTGGCACATGCCTTTAATCCCAGCACTCTAGAAGCAGAGGTGCAGGCCAGCTGGCTCTATAGATGGAGTTCCAGGACAGCCTAGACTATACAGAGGAGAAACCCTGTCTCAAGAAACAAAAGCAAAAGCAAGCAAACAATCACAAAAACAACAACAAAAGACCACTTAAGACAATGAAATTAAAACTTACCCAGATGTCAAAACAATTGGTCTGGTTAGCTAATGGTAAAACTAGATTCCTTTTGGTTTTCTTCTCTGATTTTAGGCAGTGTCTTGCTGTGTAGTGGAGTCTAGTCTTGAGGCCCTGGGCTCAAGCGATCCTCCGAGCTCAACCACTGAAATAGCTGTGTGACTACCACATGTGCCATCACACCTAGCCAATTATTTTTATGCAGGAGAAATGACAATTAAAATGTATTATATGCCTAAGGCATGTGAGTATTAGATTACATATAGTAAAATTTTTAATGCCTCTTCTATCCCTAACTGCTGACACAAATCACTGGTCAATGATCTCTAATTCAGTTCTAAGACAAGTTACTGTGAGAACCAAGTCCTCCAGGGAAACAGCCCCTCAGGGAGTCAGTGCGCTTTTCACAGAGTCTGGAACTCGGCTGGCATAGTACTCATAATTCCTCAGTGCAGCCAGGACTCCTGCAGAGTTCATGTGCTTCACCTCCTTGTTGTACTGGAGGGCGTTCCCGTGGATGTCTGTCAACTTCCCTGCAGAGGAACGGCACACCAAGTTAATATGGAGTGGGGTCAGGATGCTTCTAGGGTTCTTTTCTGGAGGATGGGATGGGGCAGGATTGAACCCCAGGATCACACTAAGCACATGTGTTACTACTGAGCTATGTCCTAACCCACTCTACTTATTCTTTAATGACTTTGTAGAATGTGTGTCCTAGGCATTAAACCTACGGCTTCATGCACCCTAGGCAACCATTCTACCACTGAGCTACATCCCAAGTCCTGTTCGTATTTTGAGGAAAAAGTCTACTTGTCCAGGCTTGACCTTTCTTTTCTTTTTCTTTCTTTCTTTCTTTCTTTTTTTTTTTTTTTTTTAAATGATTTCTTTAATTTATTTCATGTGCATTCATGTTTTGCCTGCATGTGTATCTGTGTAAAGTTGCTGGGTCCCCTGAAACTGGAATTACAGGCAGTTGTGAGCTGCCATGTGGGTGCTGGGAATTGAACCTGGGTGCTATGGAAGAACAATCAGTGCTATAACCGCTGAGCCAGCTCTCCAGTCCCAAGCTTGACCTTTCTTATTTTTTTAATTATTCCTTTCATACATTACATTCTAATGGCAGTTTCCCCTCTCTCCTTCCCTCCCATCCACTGTCCCTCCCTTCCCCTTTTTAAACAAGATCTCACTATATAGCCCTGGCTGGCTGGGAACTTACTAGGTAGCCCAGGCTAGCCCTGAACTTGTAGTGATTTTGCATATACCTCAGGAGTTCCAGGATTACAGGCCTTTTCCACCCTAATACCCTCCTGCCTCCCTCCTGTCTTTGGAGCTAGAGCCTGAACCAAGGGCCTCCTATATGCCAAAGGTGAACTCCACCACAGAACTATAGCCCTATGCTCTGTCCTTCTTCTTACTTTTTAAAATGTTTATTTATTAAAGTTAGGGTTAGGAAAAGATATTTAGGTGTACAGAGTTTTGTCCGAGTGTGCATTATGTACCACATGAGTGCCTAGTGCCCCTGAAGGGCAGGCAAGGGCACCATATCCACCGGCTGTGGAATTACAGCTGGCTGTGAGCCAACATGTGGACACTGGGATCTGGAACCAAAGTCTTCTGCAAGAATAGCCAGTGCTTTTAACCACTGAACCATCTCTTCAGCCATGCAACTAAATTTCTTAGTATCGATTTCTCTTACTATGTGGTATACTTCGCAAAATATTTTGTGTCTGTCTGCCAGTCTTAGGGTTGGTACTACTATGATGAAACAGCATGACCAAGAGCAACATGGGGAGGAAAGGATTAATCTGGCTTACTTACCCTGAATCCCAGTTCTCTAAGAAGGAAACCTCTGAGGGCTGCAGGTTACTGGCTTGCTCTCTACAGATCAGATCAATAAGCCCACTCTATTAATTTATTTATTATGGTTTTTTGTTTTGTTTTGTTGTTGAGACAGGGTTTCTCTGTGTATAGTTCTGGCTGTCCTGTAACTCTCTTTGTAGATCAGGCTGGCCTTGAACTCACTGAGATCCACCTGCTTCTGCTTCCCAAGTGCTGGAATTATAAGGCGTGCAGTGCACCACCACCACCAGGCTCAGCTTGCTTTTTCACTGAACTCAGAACCACCAGCCCAGGGATGGCACCACCCACAATAGGCTAGGCCCTCCCCATCAGTCGCCAATTAAAAGAATGCCCTACAGGCTTGCCTACAGTCCAATCTTATGGACACATTTTCTCAAGAGGCTCCCTCCTCTCAGATGACTCTAGCTTGTATCTAGACTTAAAACTAGGGCCTCATACATGCCATCCAGGTGCTCTACCATGGAGTTATAACTAACCCCTTCATCTATTTCCTAATTTTTAAAGACAAAGCCTTGACTTAAAAAAAAATAAAAATTCTCTGTCTCTGTCTCTCTGCCTCTCTCTCTCTCTCTCTCTCTCTCTCTCTCTCTCTCTCTCTCTCTCTCTCTCTCTCTGTCTCTATGTCTCTGTCTCTCTCTGTCTCTCTGTCTCTCTCTGTCTCTCTCTCTCTGTGTGTGTGTATGAGTGTAGTAGCAAACATCAGAAGGGACAGGTTGAAGAAGCTGGAGTTACAGGTAGTTGTGAACCACCAGATGTGGGTGCTGGGAACTGAATTCATATCCTCTGGCAAAGCGGGAAGTGCTCTGAGTTTTCTGAGTTTTTAAGCCTGGATCACATAATGAGTGCAAGGCCAGCCAAGGGTGCAGTGAGACCTTGTGTTAATGAAACAGAGAAATAGCAACAACAACAAAGTAAGAATTTGATTAACTTTATGAAGATGAAACTCCATTCTTACCAAAGACTATAAACTAAAGAAAATCAGTTTGTTGATAATATCCTTGGTGGGCTTTCCTCCAGCACCTGCATTCTAGAATCTAGGTGAAGAATGTTAACTGAGGGCTGTAGAGATGGCTCAGCAGTTACAAGCATTCTTCATGGATGCCCTGTCAGAGGATGTGGATTTGATTCCCAGCACACACATAGGAGGCTTACAACCATCTCTAACTCCAATTCTAGGTGGTCCAACACCCTCTTCTGGCCTCCAAGGACACCAGGCATGCATGTCGTGCACAGACATACATGCAGACAAAACACCCATGCACATAAAAAAAAAAGAATATTACTGAAATATAATGCCCGAGTACAATATAAAAACCTGAGTTCTCCAGGATTAACTGACTCACCTCCCACAGCATGTAAGATAACTTCCGGGGCACAAGTATCCCACTTCTTACAGCCAGGACTCGCGAATACATAAGCAGAGGCTTTGCCTTCAATCAGCTGGATGATCTGTAATGTGAAAAGTACTAATTACACCACCATGTAAAGACCAAGCTGCCAATGAGAAGAACTGCTGATGCCCACCTTGGACATTTCACCAATTCCTGCCAGGCTTAGATTGAAGCCCTAAGCATAGTAAAAGATACCAGCATTATAAAGAAATAAAATGGGTGAAAATAATACATGATAATCTAAACAGAAAAAATATGACCAAATAAGCCAAAGTCTATAGTCCAAGTTAGATTAAGTTTTCTTATTCACATGGCTTTTCTTTCTTACTCTAAAGGAAATACATATTCGCTCTGGATAAGTATTGTTTTTGAATTTTTGAGAAACTGTGGCCTTTGCTAAGTAATAGACAAACAGTCAATAGTACCACAAGAGACAAGCCCAGCAAGTGTGCTGTGCTGGCTAGCCTAGCAAGTCTTTCAGAGACTTCAGAACCCTTGCCCCTCCCACTACTAAATTATGAGCCATTATTATCCACTGGTATTATTTGGTGTCCTTGAGACAGAGGCTCCTGTAGCCCAGGCTGGCCTCAAACTTCATGGATAGCCAAGGATAACCTAGAATTCCTGATCCTCCTGTCCCCATCTCCCCAGTGCTAGGACTTCACACATGCAGCACACACTGGGCTGTGTTTTGCATTTAACTGTCTTACTGGTATCTATGAAGACTGGACTGAATAGAGGCTACTTTGGAGGAGGCATTTCGTTCAATGACAGTACATTTCACGTGCTGTCATACCTTGTTTCCTGCTCCCCCCACTCGAAGCACGTTGTCGGGATTCATGGCTGACACGCAGTCTGTGACCAGCTTGTTGCTATGGGACCGGGTGGTTGTGATGATGTGTTTCCCGGCGGGCGCTTCTTTCAACTGAAACCCAAAAGCACCCAAACCCAGAACTCCCCAGATGGTCCTGCCAAGCACAGCATCGGGGCCGGCCTGTGTGAATGACAGCAAAGCTCACATCACCGGAGAAAGATGTCAAGCACAATGGAAACAGCCTCACTTAGCTGAAGTTACCAAGCTTGTAATAATGGATATAATTTTAGTTATGAAAGTAAAAACACACAATGTTATAAACACAAGGACAGTAAAGAGACAAGAATTATCCTGATAATAATTTGATTTTCCTCAGTACTGCTTTCTTTGGCCAACAGTTTCAAAGAAAGGGAACACTTTTGTCCTCAGGAGAGTGGCCTTCCTACTCTGACTGCTGTTTCTTTTGGAATCATCCACCGGATCTGTCTGTTAAAGTGAAAACAGCCAGTTTTCTACAGTATTGAAGTTCCAGGAAGTACAACTGTGTGTTGATCATTATTAGGGTTACAATGTAGTGCTCATATACAGTGCACTACTTTCATTATTCAAGGGACAACAGGAATAATAGGGAGGATGCATGTTGCTGCCATAGAACAGGCTGACACTGCAGAAAGCCATAGACAGTGGAGACAGGGCTCAGATTTTAATGGCAGACACCCTGATAGAACAAAAGGATAGCACAATCTTAGAATCTGTGTCTTCCTTTGTGGAGCTCAGAGACGTTGCAGCCATACTGTTATAAACACAGTTCATGTAGATAAGCACGCTTTAAAAAAATTAAAATTGACTCTAATACAAGAAGTCCAAACTCAACACGGTTTCCTATCAGCTGGGGAGGTGTACTGTGAGAACTGGCATGCGATTCATTCAACAAGGGTGTGCCAGGCCCACACTATCTTCTTTATGCATGCATTAGCCCACCCGTTACTCAGAGCAACCCCAGAAAGTAGATGTTGTTATCCTTAACATTGAGGTTCAGAATAAGTTAATAGACTGATGGAGGAGCCTAGAACTGTATTAGACCAGGCTGGCCTTGAAAAGACGTATGTACATATGTATGTATATATGCATGTATGTTTGGGTTTTTGAGAAAGGGTTTCTCTGTGTAGCCTTGGCTGTCCTGGAACTCACTCTGTAGACCAGACAGGCCTCGAACTCACAGATACCTACCTGCCATGTTGCTATGTGCTACCACTGCTTAGCAAAAAGACTTATTTTTAATTTATGTGTTTGAGTGTTTGCCTACATGTGTGTATATGCACCATGTGTGCCTCAAGCTAGAGCTCGAGATGGGCAAGAGCAGCTATGTGGGTGCTGATAACCCAGGAGATTAGCTACTCTGCAAGAACAGCCAGTGCTCCCAGCCGCTGGGTCCTCTGCATAAACAGCCCGTGCTCCCAGCTGCCGGGCCATCTCTGCAGTTCTGCAAAGTGGTTCTGATTTTGCTTTGTGTTGCTGTTTTTGAGAAGGGGTCTCACTGCCTTGGCCTGAATGACCTTGACTTCTAAGTAGGTGGGACTACAGGTTAGTGTCATTGTGTCCATCAACGTGAACACTGGGCAACTTGCACTGACTTCTCCAAATGGTTTCAAAGTCATCGATTCTTTGTCCTAGAGAAGTACACTGGTGCTTTCAGGGTGAAACTGGTTTACGCTGCAGGCTATGTGCCCTAGGATGGGACAGGGGGATGGTTGTCAAGGAGTGTGTGTGGGGTTAGCACCTGTAGAAGGTGTGATTCTGGGGGAGGGGAGCACCAGAGCTTAAGCAGCTCTTTAGAGTGGCCCCAAATCAGGAGGAAATGCCAGGCCTTTCCACACCTGTTCTTTCTGGTCATAGGAAATGATTGGTTTAGGGAGGGTTATGACCTGGGGTAGGGAGGCTCTTCACAGGGGAGGCTGACTGTTGACTATTTCTCCTGCCAGGGAGCAACAGAGGAACCAAACCAAGTACCTGCTGCTTGGAGTGCCAGTGTGCTGTCTCTCTTTCCTCCTGACCACACTGTAGACCTCTCAATGGCAGCTCTGGATGCCTAGGACCTGTTGTGTGATTCAGCACTTAGAAAGACAAACCCAGGCCAGCATGGCAAACACAATGAGAGCAGATTTCAAAAAGAAAGAGTACCACGGGCAAGCAGCACTCAAGGCAAGCAGATCTCTGTGAGTCTGAGGCCAGCCTGGTCTACAGAGTGAGTTCCAGGAAAGCCAGGGGTACTCAGAGAAACCCTATCTCGAAAAACAAACAAACAAAATAAAAAGAGTTCATGCTCCCTTTGTGAATGACTAGGAAGACAAGAGGACAGGCCTAAGGATCCTAGTGCCGTGCTGTCCCCTGGGTCCGGATCTCACGTGTCCTATTCTTTCATGCAAAAGTCCCACAGGAAGGCCAGCACTTGTCCTTCCAGAGGAGGGGAGGCTGTTAACTCTGGTTCAGAAGCTAGCTCCAACACAAAGACAGATGAAGTTTCATGGTGTTTTCACAAGTCAGTACTCAGTAGAATCAAAAATAAACTTCCAGTTTTTTCTTTTACCTTGCTCAAGAGAGAACAGAGAGTAAAAGTAGAGTTTGAAATTCACTTTGAATCCCAGCTCTGCTGTTACCCAATGGGTGACATGCACTTCAGTCTCTCTCTCTCTCTCTCTCTCTCTCTCTCTCTCTCTCTCTCTCTCTCTCTCTCTCTCTCTCTCTCTCTCTCTCTGTGTGTGTGTGTGTGTGTGTTCGTGCGCATCTGTTTGTTCCTAGGCACTGAACCCAGGGCTTTGTTCTTGCCAGCCCTCTTACTTTTTATTTTGTGACAGTCTCACTTTGTAGTTGGCTGGTCTTGAGTTCATTCTGTAGCCCAGGACTCTCCAGAACTTGCAATGCTCTGACCCCAGCTTCCTGAGTATCTGGGATTACAGGCCTGCACCAGCAGGTTGGCAGTATTCTTTTGTTTAATGCAGACATAACCATTTCCTTAAGGTGTGTGTTAAGTGTTAGAAGAGACAACACATGTGACTCCCTCGAGCATGGCAGCACAAGGGCCTGATACACTTAGGCTCTGATGCATCTTCGGCCTTGCTCACCAGCAGCCACCAACCTTTCCATTTCTACTCTTCGAAACACACTGTAAGGCACACTCAGAGGAAAGAGGGTGAAGAGGGTACGGCACAGGGAGGCAAGAGAAGAGGTGCTGAGCAGGAGATGAACCGGCTCACAGGACGAACCAGCTGCCACAGTGCCTGCCTCTTCCCTCTCTAGCGCTGGAACCCAAACCCTGGCTGTTTCTCACCTTCGCTTCCTTCCTCTGCTCCCTTAACTTGTCCTTTTCATTGTTCTGTGGAAAATGAATACAAGTTTTCTAGTCTCAGAAATAAGGGATGAAAACCATTAACAATTCCTAAGTACTTACATCTCTATTTTTGATAAAAGGGGCCATGCATGCCTTTTTTTTCTACAAATTAAATACCCTTCTTTTAAGGAATAGTGTTAAAGTCACAAACCCATGCCCACGTGTACTACAGTCCAGACAGCAAAGCCACACTGTCAGGATTAACACCCTAGCATTTCATTCTGAATCTACTAACAGTGTTGAGCCACTCTGGGGAAACAACAAGAAATAATGAAATTTCTACTCCCATAAGCAGCAGGAATAAACAGACTCTCATTACACCTAAATATGAAGCCTGTTCTCACATCAGACATTCAGAAGAGATAGCCTTCATTCTTGTTAGCTTGTTGTCCAAACTTCTATCAAGTTCATATTAATATGAACTTTAAATGTTATAGTTCAGTAAAATTTATTGATACATTTTGCCCTGAAATTATACTGGTCCCTTGTTTCTAAAGGAGACAGCACTTGGAAGTACAGCAGGAAGTCAAAGCAGGTTGCAAGAAACAAAGTAGGAGGAAGAGCTACAAGCACCAGTGACCGGCTACCTGGACTGACAGTGATGCAGGCACTGCACAGAATTACCGGGGAGCAACATGGCTAGTATCTGTTCTTTGTTGACAGGCTTCATTTCTTCAGTGTGCTTCAAGAACTACCTGTAAACCAGGTGTCCTGATGACCACGCTAATCGAGAACCAAGTGGGTCATTTCCAAACTATTGCAATTGAATCACAAATATATAAAAAGTATAGTGCTCACAGTCTATTCAGCCACATCTACATTCCTGGCCCCGATCCCCTCAGAAGGTTCTAATTCAATTGGTGACAGCTGCCTGGGAGGCTGTACCTTCAGAAGCCCCACCCTCAAGTGCCTGCTTGTGTAGATGAGTGAGGTAACAGGTGACTATATAGCATCTGGACTCCTTAGACCACTATAGTTATGTATGTAATACTTATGTGCCATTGGTAGCAGTACCTGGTAGTTGTAGTATGGCTGGTTGATGATGCCTGCAATGGCCTTCCCTTCATAAGCAATCCCAATAAGAACGGTTACATTGTCAAGAAGACCTATGAAGGAAAGAATTAAGTATGTCACTCTCTCAACATGACAGTTTACCAGGAGTACATCAAACAAGCAGCCACTAGTCTTATTATTATCATTATTATTTTAACTTTTGGTTTTTCCTGACAGGGTTTCTCTGTGTAGCCCTGGCTATTCCAGAACTCATTTTCTAGACCAGTCTGGCCTCGAACTCCTGCCTCCTGAATGCTAGGATTAAAGGCATGTGGCACCACCCGACTGCTAATTATTCTTGCAGTAAAGGCAGGGAATATGCAATGGTTCACCCATAGTACCTCTCACTCTCCCCTCTTCTCAGTTCGACAGCAACCTCCTCGGATGAGGGGGGAGTGAGAGGAGCTGTGGGACTGAGGGAGGGGAGAGAGGGGAGCTGTGGGACTGAGGGGGAGAGAGGGGAGCTGTGGGACTGAGGGGGAGAGAGGGGAGCTGTGGGACTGAGGGAGGGGAGAGAGGGGAGCTGTGGGACTGAGGGGGGGGAGAGAGGGGAGCTGTGGGACTGAGCGGGGGAGAGAGGGGAGCTGTGGGACTGAGGGGGAGAGAGGGGAGCTGTGGGACTGAGGGGGGGGAGAGAGGGGAGCTGTGGGACTGAGGGGGGGGAGAGAGGGGAGCTGTGGGACAGAGGGAGGGGAGAGAGGGGAGCTGTGGGACAGAGGGGGGGGACAGAGGGGAGCTGTGGGACCAGGTGTGGTGGAGCTGGGGCAGCACAGTTGTGCCAAGCATTTTTCTAGCCCAAGAAAACACAGTGTCCTCACAGTCCCTGGGGTAAGAAGGTTTATAATGATGGCGTCTCCCATGTGGGGCCCTGAGAACTGGAGCTGGCAGAGTATGTGGGGGCGGGCATCTGAAGATGAACTCTTCTAGCTGGCATCATATGACAGCAGACACAGCACAGCAGCTCTTCATTTGGTCCAGGAACATCACATTCATGTGTCACAGCCATGCCTCAGTGCTGTACATGTGTCCAAGAGATACTGACCTTCAGTGTATTCCTTGGTGCCATCTAAGGGGTCAACCCAAACCACAAGCTGCAAAATAAAAACAGAAAAAAAAGACAAAATACTTTCATTAAGTATGTAAAATTCAGAGAGAATTAACAGGTTAAAAGTACCCATTTTTAATATGTTTGGACACATTATTAGAGATGGCTTAAGTCAAAATCATAAGCTTTGTGATTATAAAAATCATAAAACTCAAAGCTTCGTAACCATTTAAAGTAAATAAAAGGCTGGTTTAAGAGCCCTAGCCATGTTTTTCATGTTGATAAATATTGGCTGTCACTTGAACACTAAGCACACTGTCATGAACTTACATAGCCCTCAATGGCAATACAGGGAAAAAATTCCACACAGCACTAAGACTTTCTAATAAGCTAAGGTTGTTACTTATTTTATATGTATGTGCAAATTTTTCTTCTTCTTCTCCTTCTTCCCTCCTCCTTCTCCTCTTTCTCCTCCTCCTCCTCCTTCTCTTCCTCCTCCTCCTCCTCCTCCTTTGTTTTGAGACAGGACCTCTCTACATATTCCTGGTTGTCATAGAACTCACTATGTAAACTAGGATGGCCTCAAACTCACATATCCACCTGCCTCTGCCTCTCAAATGCTGGGATTAAAGGCATGTGTCACCTCTGAGACCTTGTCTCAGAAACAAAAAACAAAACAAAACCAATAAAACAAACCAATAAAAAACAAAACAAAAGAAAAAAAAAGAAAAAGAAAAAAAGAATTAATTATCTTAAGGACACATCACAATAACCCAAGAAAACAGAATGGCTCATAAAATGAGCACTAGATTAAAGGAGAAATCCCTCCTGTTTAGGACTTTCAACACCATTCAGAATATACTCCTCACATACGCACTAAGCTGAGAATAAATTTCTGAGACACACCTGATGTCATGTCTCATTATGCTTTTATCACTCTTGCCAAAGAACAGAAGTTTTTTCTTGTAGTAATCATTCTGTAAGTACAATGTTTAATAATTTAAAACTAGGATCCCCAGAAGCTAGAGTTACAGGCAGCTGTTAAGTGTAGTTGCTGGGAATTGAACCTGGATCCTCACCAAGAGCAGCCAATGCTCTTATCTGCCAACCCATCTCTTTGGCCTAAGAAAGAAGCCTTGTATAGTTTTCTAGAATGACCAGCCATTGCTCACACAATGCTTTGTTACCAAATCTACTGAGCAGCAAAGGAGACTTTCTCACTAAAAATGCTTTTAATGATGGTTTCACAAGGCAGAGGAGACGTACAGGAGAGGACTGTGAGCCAAGGTTGGCCACAGCTCTGTGTGGTCCTGCTCCTTCTGCTGGCTCTAGAGGATTTGGAGCCTGTCTGCCACTACTTTGTAACCACACACTTCCCCTCTTACAGACAAACTGCATTTCCTTCACGATGGCTACAGACACAAACTAAGAGAGAATACAAAGCATGAAGGTGGACCTTACGTCTTCCTCTTTGATAGCGCTGTACTGCGATGGACACGGCTGCTTCAGGATTTCCTCCCATTGCCCATCTTCAATCAGCTCTTGATCCACTTCCCCAGGAGGCAGGTCCTGCAGCAGAGAAAATGTGACCCTTCTGAAGCCCTTTGTACCCACAATGCACCGTGTCCCTACACAAACGTGGCAATTGGGTTCCTGGCCACTTCTGTTCACCTCTTCTGCAAACCTAGTGAAAAACTAGCAGGGGCTGGAGATCAAGTGAGGGTCTAGGATCTCCCCAGGAGCACTGTCCTGAGTCTGAAAAGTGGGCACCAGGAAGGAGCCTCCCCCACAGAAAATCTCACAGTTCTGGTGACTTAACCTCACAGCTTCATTAAACCATGATCCAGGAACATCTAGGAGGAACCCCTAACCCTTTCCTCTTCTCCATCTAAAATTATAAACAAAGCTGCTTTCCTTTACACATTGCTGTTTCCAAGTTTCTATTGGAATACTGAGATACGAAGGCAGTAGGTTACGAACCTGGGTGTATAGTCACACTAGGACTTGGGATGCAGCTCAGTGCTGCAGCTGTTACCCAGCATGCACGAGACTGGGTATAACCCTGAGTACCACAAAAGGGGCAATGAGAGTGAGGATAAAAAAAAAGGGGGAAAAAATCTTCTTATGGAGCCCATTATACCTGTGACTGGCCAAAGCAGAAGAATTTAAGACCAGCCTGGGCTCCACAAGAAGACCCTGTCAAGCAAACACCAAACTAAAGTTAGAAACAAGTCAGGGCTGTCAATATGGTGTTTTAGTCTTAGAGCAACAGGACAAGAACAAGGAAAGAGAGCAACAGAACCATGAAGGGAGGAAGTTGGTGCACTCCTATTTGCAGAGAATATGATGCTGTTCGTGGCAGACCCTAATGATTCCACCAGGAAACTCCGAGAATTGACTGATGATTTTTGCAAAGTGACAATCCAAGATAATATAAAATCCAATTATTTCCTCTAAGGAATATGAGCACTTTTGTGTTCAGACACTAGCTCCAATGTTAAGACTGTAACCATGACATGTGACTCAATGGCGTGCCAGTTATGAATCTACATGGCATGGGAGCTTACCTCCTCCCCTATTATTGTCAGCTTAGGGAACTTCCGTGCCAGGGAAGAGCATATGCTCATCTGCACCAAGCGGTCTGCTTTGGTCTGCAGGTCTGTGGCTGAAGTCTGTAATGAAGAATGCAAATCTCAATAGAAATACAATTAAGGATAAATGACCTTCTGACTCCTAAGTGCACATTAGCCATGTAATTTACACTATAATTTCAGATTTTATATTCAGAGCTTAGCCTCAAATGAAACCACTAGTTGTATGCTCTGTTGCTTCTCAGAGAATTAACAGCAATTAAGACTGGGAAGTGAGGGCTGGAGAGATGGCTCAGTGGTTAAGAGCACTGGCTGTTCTTCCAGAAGTGAAGTTCAATTTCTTAGTAAGATCTGGTGCCCTCTTCTGGCCTGCAGAGATACATGCAGACACAACACTGTGTACATAATAAAAGAAGCTTTAAAAAAAAAAGGACTGGGAAGTGAAGTGAGCAGGGTGAAGTGAGCGGGCACATGCCTTTAATCCCAGCACTCAGGAAATAGAGGCAGGCAGATCTCTGTGAGTTCAAGACCAGCCAGGTCTACACAGCTTCCAGGAAGGCCAGGGCTACACAAAGCCTGTCTTGTGATACAAACTGGGTTGTATCACAATGATTGTAATCTCAGCACTCAGGAGGCTAAGATAGGAGGATTGCCATGCACCTGAGATCAGTTTACACTACAGTGTGAAACTGTATACCAATAAACAAAACAGTTTAGAAACCCTGTGTATATATGTGTGTGGATGGTGATTAAACTCTTGGACCTTGCACATGCTGAGCAAGCACTCTAAACTGAGCTACATTCCCAGCTCCACCATGGTTCCAGTTTGCAAAGGTGCTTTTAAATTATTTGGAATATCTTATTGTCTAGTTGAGAAATTCTTTTATAAGATTCTAGTTACCAACCTTCCTCATAGGCTAAGAGATGGGAAACTACCAGTATATATACTTTTTATAATCTCATACTTGAAAAGCAGAAGCAGAAGCAGGTTTACCAGAAGTCCTGTGCCAGCCTAGTCTACACAGTGAGTTCCAGGCTAGCCCCCATAAGTACTGTTTTTTTTTGTTTTGTTTTGGTTTTTGGTTTTTGGAGACAGGGTTTCTCTGTATTGCTTTGCAGCCTGTCCTGGAACTCACTCTGTACACCAGGCTGGCCTCGAACTCACAGAGATCCACCTGCCTCTGCCTCCAGAGTGCTGGGATTGAAGGTGTGCACCACCAATGCCTGGCCCCCATAAGTCCTGTGCCAGCCTAGTCTACACAGTGAGTTCTAGGCTAGCCAGGGCAGCACAACAAAATCCTGTCTCAAAATCAAAACAAACAAAAAAAGAAATCAATTTACACGGTTTAGAAGTGAAGCTTCTAAACATCAGTGTGTGAACAGCTTCCTCTAGAACTCCCCACTCATCCTTGTAATGCAGGAGGTCCTAAAGACAATTCACTAATGCATTTGAGAGAAATTCTGTTTTATTATTATTATTATTATTATTTTGGGGTGGGAGAGTGGTGTGAGGATGGAGATGGGGCTGAGGCAAAATCTCACATAGTTTAGGCTGGCCTTGTACATCTGAATTTCTTGTCTTCATCTCCCAAGTGCCGGGACAATGGCTATTTGGCACCACATGTGACTTTTATAGCTTTGAATAAGAAATATTTAAACAGCAGATCTTCTCAAACATATTATATGTTCTAAGACTGCATGGATTTGTATGGAATAGATTACAATCTGTTCTGGACTTCAGGCAGAAGACCCAGTCATATAGACAACGATTTTGGATGCAGTCTGGTATGATTTTCAAAGTTGCAGTCTCTATCATTTTATTGTTTGTTGGTCTAGAATATGACATTCTTTACCCACTACGATGAACAAAAACCATGACTGCAGAAACAAACAAGTTTTACAGTACCTTTTGCACGATGCCCAGGTCTCCTTCAGCAATGACACACCTGACTATGGTTCCTGCCTTCTGGGCAATAGAATACGCTGAGGCTACCAGTCGCATCAACACGGTGTGGCTGGAAGCCATGATGAGCCTTAAGGAAAGGAGAAAAATGTTTTGTTACTTTAGAGATGTGCCACTGGTTTCAATTAACTGAATTCAAGATGACACATATTTACTGAATGACTCGATTAACTGCATCGGGTCTTTCATTTTTAGACAGTTTCTCTGTGTAACCCTGGCTGTCCTGGAACTCATACTCTATAACATGCTTTCTTAGCCCACAAAGCATTTCAAAGCCTGAAGAAATGAAATCAGCAGGTGAGGTGTGTAACACTCCAAGTGGAAGTCTTAGGAGCTAAAACTATAATATGCAACATCTGCCCACGATCAGCTGACATTTTCAACACTACAGTTGATAAGTGCAAGAGAGGGGTGAGCAGCATAAGGGGACTTGGCTGCTCACACAGGGTAAGCTGCAAAGAGGGGAACTTGGCTGCAGCTCTGTAGCACAGCTCTTGCTTTGATGTTCAGCACACTGAAGGCCCTGTATGCAAACGCTAGTGCTGCTTAAAAACAAACAAAAGCTGCTGTAATTGCAACTATGCAGCCCTGACAGGCTTGGAACTCCAGGAGTAGATCAGGTGTCTTTAAACTTACAGAGATCCATCTGCCTCTGTCTCCTGAGTGCTAGACCTACCTACTCATTCTGTTCATGTAACAGAGTGCCACTGTGTAGCTGGGGCTTGACTCAAAGTACTAATACTCGGGCCTCAGCACTGATATGACAAGTATATGCCACCACACCTGGGTTTGATAGAAAGATGTAAAATGGACACTCTGGAGGACCATCCCAGTGGGGACAACCCAGGTGTTAGCTGATACTATAGCCCAGCTTGTTATCTTCCCTCCCATTTCCTTCCCTTTCCCTGTTGCACTATATTTCTGTCTCCAAGTGCTTAAGGCAAAAACTCTCAGGCTACCGATATAGTCCAGTGGTAGAACACATACAGAGCCTCGGGTTCAGTCCCCACCACAGCAAAACACAAAAACAAAGCAGACTTGATGGCCTAGGTCTGTGTGAAATCCCAGCACTCAGAAAGCTGGGGCAGGGGGATCCTAAGATGAAGACCAGCCTAGGCTATATAGCAAGTTCTAGGTCAATCTGACTAAATAAAGATACATTGTCCAACAATAACAACAGCAACAAAAACCGTTAAAATTTAAACAAAAGCTTTCCAACTCAAGAGCAAATTAGGTTGATATTACTTTACTTAGGTCAAGGTGTGCATGGCTATTACTTATCCACAGGAACCATAAGTAAAGAACAAATATAGCCATTTGTTCCATTGCCAACTTTTCTGGGGGATGGGATGCTGAGAATCACATCTGAGGCCTAACGAGGCAAGTTCTGTGTCATTGAGCTACAATTGATTCCTCACATGCCTACATGCTGAGGAGAGTTTAACTTGTGGGAGTAGTGACAGAGAGATAATTTTCTCACACTTTTCATAGAGATCATTTCTCTTAATCCAATTCACTAATCAGTTGAGCCTTGTTAGGCTCTGGGCATGACTAATCCACTTCCTCTTTGGCTTGCCACATATACGCAGACTTTTCTTCTTCCAACAGAAAATTTCCAGGCTGTCTGCACACTACCTTGCTTAATAAATGTACCCAATGTTTATGAACCACAATTTAAAGAGAACATCAGTTTGTAAGACATACGAACAGAAATATTATCACCCCTCCAGGCCCTAACAATTTTCTTGCCATAGTTTTAAAAGAAATACGTATGTATGTATATACAAATTTGATTCTTGGTATAAAGAAAAAATATCAAAACACAAAATGTGTAAAAGAGATTCTTTCTAGCTTTTTCACTTATGCCCCAGTTTTCCCCAGCAACCCAAGTGGAAATTACCTTTGGAAATGACAGGTGACTTAAAAACAAGGCTAACACTAGCCACTACATTAACTTCCTTATTACAGCTCAGAAAACACTTCCCACACTCACCCTTCCTCTGAGTTTTACCTGAGCACTTCTTCTGGGAACATAACCTTTCACAAGCTTAGCTACAAAACAGCGTGGTAGCTAAAGGCAGCCTCTTGGAGTCAGCTGCCTATGTCCACATCCTGGCATACGCTAGCCTTAGGAAAGCCACCCGACGACTCTCTATCCTTGAACTTATAAATGGGGTAACCTGCACCCATTAGTGTAGGGTTGTTGTAATTATTAAATAAATACTGCATGGAAAGCACTGGTCCTACAGATAAGCATCAGACAACACTAGCTAAACACATTTCAGTGATTTCCTTTGTTCTGGTTGGAGAGAGGGCTAATGGTTAAAAGCACACACTGTTCTTGTGGAGGACCAGAGCTCATATCCCAGAACCCATGTGGAACAGCTCACAAACACTTATGAGCTCCAGGGGTTCGTATGTCCCCTTCTGGCCTCCATGGGCACCTGCACTCAACCTACATACAGACACACAGGCACATATATATAACCTAAATATAATTTAAACACCTCCCATAGGCTCAAGTGTCTGAATGAATACTTTCTCACCAAGTACGGTTGCTGGTTTAGGACACTGTAGGAGGCTGGACAGCAGTCCTTAAGATTTCATTATGGCCAGCCCGGCACTGACACTTGCTCCACTTCTCTGCTTCCAGATCCACCAACATGACAGATCACATGAAACTTCTGCCACCAAGAGTGGAATCCAGCCACGTCTTTCTTTCTCACCATGACGGAAACCATCAGCCAAAATAAACATCTTCTCCCTGAGTTGCTTCTTATTCACTGTGAGGAAAGCAACTCAGTCAAGGGATACTGTGACCTATGGAGGTGGCACGGTACCTTATGGGGCAGAGGTTCTTCTGTCCTACCTATATCCTAGGCTTGAGCCTTAGTGTAAATATGACAAACACTGAATACAAAGGCAATCAACCTAATGCCCACATACATAAGAAATCTTTACAATGTCTGCCAGCTACTTTAGAAGGATGGAAAACACGAGCCAGACATGGTGTGTGCCTATAATCTCACCACTCAGAAGACTGGGGTTCCTGTTACTAAGAGAACTGTTAAAAGTTGAGAACAGCTTGGACTAGAGGCCAAGTGACAGACCAGCCAGATCTACAAAGTTAAGACCATCTCAAGCCAGGCTTTGGTAATGAATGCCTTTAATCCCAGCACTCAGGAGGCAGAGGCAGGTGGATCTTTGTGAGTTCAAGGCCAGCCTGGCCTACAGAGTGAGTTCCAGGACAGGCTCCAAAACAATACAGAGAAGCCCTGTCTTGAAAAACAAAACAAACAAAAAAAGTTAAGACCATCTCAAAACAAAACAAACAAAAAGCTAATAAAAACAAAGAACAGCCACCAAAAAAAAAAAAAAAAAAAAAAAAAGAAAGAAAAGAAAAGCAAGGCTCAAATGACCTTTTTTTCCCTCATAGCCTTAAGGTTTCAGGGCAAAGCCAGTCAACAACAACTGCAGTAACAGCAACCTGTATCTTTTTTGTACTCTGTCTTTAATTCTTACAGGGGTGGTGGGCATACAGATTAGGGTTTTAAAATGTCTGATATATTCCCAGTGAAAGCATTAGAAAGAATCATTTATCTTTGGAACCTGGTTAAATAGTGCTGAAGTTCAAGGTATCTGGACAGATAAAAATGAGCATGATGGAGCAAATGCTGAACAATTAATAGAGATCCCCTTATTACCAGTTATCAAAATATAATAATCAGCTGGGTGTGGTGACCCTGCTTCTAGTCTTTGCACCTAGGAAGCTGAGTCAGGAGGACTGGGACACCAACATTAGTAACATGGTAGGGTTCCGGGCTAGCTTTGGTTGCCTAGTGGAGCAATTTTTCTGAACAAAGCAAAATGTTTGGAGAAAGTATATATTTGTGTGCATGCATATGTGTATATATACGTGTGTGTGTGCATACACATAAATGTATATATTACACACACACACACACACACACAGAGAGAGAGAGAGAGAGAGAGAGAGAGAGAGAGAGAGAGAGAGAGAGAGAGAGCGAAAGCACTCTGGGCCTCATGCTTGCCAGGCAAGCACTCTACCAACTGAAAAATATCTCTCAGTAAAATCTCAGAAATGAATCCAAACATACTACTAAGAGTGTATTTTAGTTGGGGGGGGGTGGCATATGCCTTTAATCCCAGCACTCCAGAAGATGAGTGGATCTCAGTGAGTCTGAGGCCAGGCTGGTCTAGAGTGAGTTCAGGACAGCTAAGACCACACAGAGAAACCCTGTCTTGAAAAAAAAGGTGGGGGAGGGTGATATTTTTAAATCCAGGATGAAGCTGATGAATGTAGTGACACATGTCTAGCCTAGCACTTAGGAAGGAGAGGCAGGAAGAGCATGGATTTGAGGCTAGCCTGGACTACACGACAAGATCCTGTCTGAAAAGAAAAGAGAGGAAAGAAAGAAAAAAAGAAGAAGAAGAAGAAGAAGAAGAAGAAGAAGAAGAAGAAGAAGAAGAAGAAGAAGAAGAAGGAAAGCTACTTGTACACAAATGGCAGGGCAATTGCTAGAGCTTGAAAAAACAGTGGGGTCTTTCTTGCATTCTTACCAAATATGTTCCAGAGAAACTGGCAAGAGGTTCAGCCAGTTGAAGAGCTTTGCCTAAACCTAAGGGCCTGATTTCAAATCAGCACAGTGGATATAGAGAACTGAACTCTGCAAGTAGCCCTCCATCCTCCACCCAAACATCTGTGGTACATTTGTCTACACACACACACACACACACACACACACACACACAACACACACACACACAGACATAACACACACAGACATACACACACAGATACTAAATGCATTTTTTTTCTTAAGGTTCCAGGTGGTCCTGGGTGGAAACATACTCCTATAATCTCAAAATTCTGGAGGCTGAGGTAAGAATACCTTGGGTTTGAAGCCAGTCTAAGTTCAGTCTATTGCTTGGGAAATAAGAATCTGGGAAACGATAGGCTGAAGGATGTTTATTTGTGGAGAATTCACGTACACCAGAAACAGATAACCGCCACAGGTTCCCATTCCAAGGATGCCCCAGGATGCTCTCTGTCTCAGAGCAAGCGGAGGTCTGGAACGCCAGACCTAGTCCTCACGCTCCAAGGGCGTGGTCAGTGCAACAGGTGCGGGCGGGGTGGCTATCTCACTACATCCATCGGTCTTTCTCAATCTGTTTCTCTAATACATTTTAATTAAAAGAGTGAAACCATAAAAAGTCTAGGAATGGTTTTATAAACTTGTAAAGGCCTTTGAAACATAAAACTAAAAAGTCAAACAGTGCATTAACAAATTCACACAGAAATTAAAACTTGTACATGACCAAAATACCATAAGCAAAGCAAAGTCACAACTGACAAACGGAGACGTTAGCTTATACTAGTACCATATACTAGTAACTGAAGTTTTATTTGGAGCCCTTATGCCTCAGTACATAAAAGGCGATACTCCAGGGGAGGGAGGGGGGGGCAAGAACAGTTGACAGACAGTTCCCAGAAAGAAAGAAAAGGACTGGCCATTAAATACACGAACGTGATTATACTGAATATAAAAGAAATGCAAACTGAGAGCCCGAGAAGTAATTAAGATTGACGCAACCGTTTGCCCGGTCTGCAAGGATTGAGAAAAATGTTCTTACTGGAGCGAGTCATCTAGAAGAAAAACAAAGTGTATACATCGTTCCATGCAGTTTATATTCCCGGGGAGACGAATCACAAAGGGCCTACTAGCGTGCAGAAATAACAACCGAAAGAATACTGGCTATTTTGAAGTTTCCAAGTCTGGAGTCAGTAAGAAGCGAAAGTCAAGTTTAACCTTGCGGTTTAAGCAGTGTCCTCCAGAAGGGCCAGGCCCAGCAAGCAACCACAGGTGGCCACTCAAGCTTTCAGATGCCAGGAACTACCTACAAGCAGTGTTCCCACGGGGCGCCCTGCATCACAACCCCGGGCTCTCCTCTCGGGGCCAGCAGAGGACAGTTACCGGAACACGACACTAGTGCCTCGGAGGCCTTGCCCGCCGCGGGAGAAACTTACACTCACTCAGCCGCCCCGCGTCCCAACTGCTGTCCCTCTGGGTTGCTCGCTGCCGGTGCCCTGCTTCCTCCAGGTCCACTGGTCCAATGTGCGGAGTGAGATGCGGCTGCGCGTGCCGGCACTCGGCGCAGGCGCACACCAGCCTCCCCGCGGGGATTCGCCTCTTCTCCGAGTTCTTGCGCAGGTTTCTTTGGCCATCCTGAGTTCCCGGGACGTTCCCGGTTGCTGCTTTCTGGAGTCCTAGCTTCTTCACCTCAACAAGGTTTTGCTTGTTCCGTTTCTTGACACAGGGTTTAGGTAGCCCAGGCTGGCCTTGCCACACATCTTCCTAACTTAGGAGCGACTGCGACTGCGAAGGCACAAGTTTCACCACTCCTGGCTTGGCTTTGTTTCTGGATGAGTTGCCTTTATGGGATTGTTTTCATAATAGCAACACCCCCCCCCAACCCCCTTAAAAATCTGATGTCGTTATTTTGTGAGGATGGTAACGAACACATTTTGTTTCTTCCCGTTTGTTTTCTGCAACTTTCAAACTTTAGTTATAAAGTTATAAGAAGCAAATCATAACACACACACACACACACACACACACACACAGAGAGAGAGAGAGAGAGAGAGAGAGAGAGAGAGAGAGAGAGAGAGAGAGAGAGAGAGAGAGAGAGAGGAAAGAGAGAGAGTAAGGGTTTTACTTAGGCTGGCCTCGAATCAATGGCAATTTTCCCACCTCAGCTTTTCATAAACTAGGATAACAGGCATAAACAGTTACACACCCCTATTTTCACCATTTACTATTTATATACAGTTATGGTTGGACTCGTACTTTATTTCATTTACTCTGTGAATTTAGACACACCTTCTGTCACACCTTTAGTCCCGGCACTAGGGAGGCAGAATTAGGTGGATCTCTGAGTTCGAGGCCAGTCTGGTCTACAAGAGCTAGTTCCAGGACAGGCTCCAAAGCAATACAGAGAAACCCTGTCTCGAAAAACAAAACAAAACCACCAACAACAAAAACCGAGGCTGTGCATGGTGGCATGCTCCTCTAATCAGAACTCAGGAGGCAGAGGCAGAGGCAGAAAGATCTTTTTGAGTTTCAGGTCAGCCTAGACTACAAAGCAGGACAGCCAAGGTTACACAGAGAAACCCTGTGTCAAAAACAAAACAAAACAAATACTGGGGGTTGGTGAGATGGCTCATCTGGCAGTTAAGAGCACTTGTTCTCCCTAAGGACCTGGGTTTGGTTCCCAGCACCCATGGTGAGGCTCACAACCATCCAAAATGCTAGTTCCAGGGTATCCCACACTGTGAGCACCAGACACACAAATGGTACACATGAACATATAAATACATGCAAAGACTCATACACATAAAATAAGTAAATCTTTAAAAAATTTACAAACGTATACATTGGTTTTTGTACATACATTCTAATTGTGTAACAACTGCCATAGATAAGCAAAAATAAAATCTGCCTCACGAATATAGTACTGCCAGTGAAATGCAGAGGCCACCGGCACTCTGCATTGATTCTTCTAGTTCTCTGAGGGTCTCCTAGGAAACAGCAGAGTTCAAACAATGCAGCATGTTGTTCTGTGGAGGGGCTGGGGGAGGGTCGAGTGTATGAATCTTCACGCTGTTGTGAGATGATAGCTGTCAGTCAGTCTCCCAGATGGGAAAGCGCAGTTTAGAGATGAAGTGCATTGCATGGTGTTGAAAACATGAGAACTAACAAAACACTTAAATTCCAGCTAGAGAAGCCTGGCATCCCCAGAGCCAGCTATTAGTGAGACTAACCATATCGGTGAACTCTGGGTTTGCTTGAAAGATCCTAATTCCGTGAGTAAGGTGGAAGAGCTATGGACGATGAGTCCCAGCATCAATCTAGGGCCTCAAACTCACCCACACCTTGTGAGCTCACACATGCAAACATGCATGCATACATACATGTACACCACACTTGTATGTGCAAATAAAGGAAAGGACATTACACGCAGAACACTACATCCAGCAGTTTACTTTCCCACTCTCCCAATACTTGTTAACAAACTTCATCATGTTAGTTCTATGAGATGACTGGTCTCCTGGTTCCCAAAGTTGAGCATCTTTTTACATTTATCGTCTTTTTGTTTGTTTGTCTGGGTTTACCCTTTGCCTTTTTTCTACTTTATCATGACTTGTAGTAATTTTTATACATTTTTATTTTAAAGTGTAGCATAGGAATGACAAAGTAACAGCTGTAAACATGTGTAGCCCTGGCTGTCCTCGAACTCGTAGATCTGCTTCCCAAATGCTGGGATTAAATGCCTGCGCCATCACCACACTGCTTTAGTCTTATGTCTACGATCCTGGAGAAGTTGCTTAAGTGTCTGATTAAGGAGAGCTAACTGATCGCCAGGCCTCTCTACCCTTGTGTGACCTCGGGGAAGGTCCCGAGTGGTGCACACCTCCAGCCCGGAAGGCCCGCCCTTGCCCACGCCTCTTCCGTTCCTGAGCGCGTGCGCAGTTCCAGGCGGCTGCGTTCTTCGTGTGGGGTCCCTGCGTTTCTATCCCGGGCATCCGCCGTGCGCCGCCAGCGGAGGAGTCCGCCTGGGTCGCCCACCATGCGTTGGGGGCTGTGCCCTCACGGGCCCGGGGCGGCGGCTCTGGCCGCTGCCGGGAGCTTCTGGAGGCCAGCCCGCTTTCCCGGCCGCCTGGGGTGTCTGGGAATGACGAGGAGGCTGGTGGTGCGGTCGGTGGCAGGGGCGGACAGCCCCCAGAGCAGCCCGAGCAGCGGCAGATACCGCGATACGGTGCTGCTGCCGCAGACCAGCTTCCCTATGAAGCTGCTGGGCCGCCAGCAGCCCGACATGGAGCTGGAGATCCAGCAGGTACCGGGCGCGGCCACCCGGGCTGGGCGGGGTGGGCCAGCTCCAGACCGCTGGCGTTCCCACTCGGGCCCCTAGGGCGGCGGGTTCCAAAGCGGAGCCCAGGGTCACGCGGTGCACGTCCCGATTTCGTCATCAAGCGAGTCCGCTTTGCACACTTTTCCAGTCGTGTGTAAGAAAGTCACCACCATGTAAACAAATAAAAATACAAGTGTGGGCTGGAGAGGTGGTTCAGCGCTTGCTGCTCTCGCTGAAGATCTGAGTTCGGTTCCCAGCACGCAAATCGCAGCTCAGCGCCACCTGTAACTCCAGCTCCAGGAGAACCGATGCCTCTGCACTCACACGTGCCACACAGAAATTAAGTCTTGAAAAAAAAAAAAAAAAAAAAACCATTCAAATGTTAGCAAAGATGGGAAGTTAAAGCCCACTTCAGTTATATATTTAAGCCTTCCGCTGGAATTATGACTCTCTTGTAGGACAAAGTAGCAGTCCTCTGAGTCCCCTTTGTAGACCTTGTTATCTGTCTCTTACAGCATACTCAATTTGCTTATGGCTGAGACTCACGTGTTAGTGTCTATAACAGAGTCTTTAAAACATCCCTGATAACTAGGAATACTGTTTTAAGTGAATAAATTAGCTTGAATAGTCTTTGGATTTAGGGAAGTATTGAGGCCAAAGAATAGCAATAAGTTGCAGTATGTTTTGGGTGGTGGTGGTTGGGACTGGGGATGGACAGCTCCTTAAGCAGGGCTGGATTGAGGCAATGGATACTGAGACTTATCAAAGATTTAAAGCCCTCCCTCCCCCCGCCAAGTGTAGACTTTAATCTGAAGTATTGTTGGGGTCGGGGAAGACTGCAGAATGTTTTTAATACTGGTTCCTTTCAGAAATGTTTCCAGTTAGATTTCTGAGTTGAATGAGTTGGAATGGGATCAGTGTTAGTATTCAGGCATCTGCACACATTCAATATATTCCCTTTTTTAAAGGCCCTGCCCAGCTCCTATCCTCTCTCTCTCTCCTCTCTGTTCCCCTTTCTCTCTCCCTTTCCTTCTCCTCTCTCCTGTTTCTGTCTCTGGAGGCAGGTCCCCCACCCCCCTTCCCTTTCCCCTTTTTATGATCCCTTTCTCTAATTAAAGAAAATCCTCTGCTTGAACCCAGTTGCATGGCGTCTTTCTCTCATTCACCATTTCTCTTAAATTACAACAATCAGTAATAACCAAGTATTGATGAGATTCCATAGCATGTATTTAGCTGATATGTAAACATTGGCTTTTTTTTTTTTTTTTTAACAGAAATGTGGGTTTTCAGAGCTTTATTCCTGGCAAAGAGAAAGAAAAGTAAAGACAGAATTCTGTCTTCACGATGGACCTCCCTATGCAAATGGTGACCCTCATGTTGGGCATGCCTTAAACAAGGTAATTATAATTTAGTTTGTAAAACTGGGAAGTAAATACTCTGCAAAAGAGCATATTCTTGTATGGTAATTATGTAAAGTTACATTGGTATATGCAAATAAACAATGTTAATGAGCTTATTATGCTGCAGATGATTAAGGCCCTGTTTGTTCTAGGTAGGTTGTGAGGTCTGTGAATGGAACCCAGGATGTAACACATGGGAGACATGCTCCTATTACTGTCTCCCATCCCTACATCTGCAGCCCACACTGAATACATTAGTAGCAATACACAGTTTTGATACTGCACGAATGTTAACATTGCTGGGGTTCCGACTTTTTGCTATTTTACACTTAAAATTACACTTTTTATGCATTATTTCCTGTTTATGTGTCAGGAATTATTCTGTACTCCAGGTAGAGAAAAAATAGTCATAGCTCTTCTTACACTTTACTTGGGACAATAAATAGGAAGATGTATTTTATGTGAATGCTTTGCTTGTGTGTACTTCTGGGACCACTAGTATGCCTAATGGCCTGCGGAGGCCAGAAGAAAGCTCGAAGATGCCCAGGAACTGGAGTTAAAGATGGTTGTGAGCCAGCCATGTGCCTGGCTTCTCTGGAAGAGCAGTCGGTGCTTGTAGCCATCTCTCCAGCCCTGGAGCTGTAATTTTAATAAATGGATTTGGGATGGCTCTTTAATGACAAAGGTGAAATTATGGGAAATAATTAAGAGAGCAAGTGAGAGCCCAGTGTGCTGGTGTTGGCCTGCATTCCAACGCTTGATAGTTGAACTCAGTGAGCATTTGAGGCCAGTCTAGGACCAGATTTAAAACCTGTCTCAAAAACAGACAAGCAAAACAAAACAAAAAACCAAATAGGTAAGGATAGCAAGTGCAATTCTTGTGATAGGTGTTTTTGGCTCATCTGAGGAATAATAAGGAAGGCTACATAGGCAGTACAACAGGAGAGAGTGTTACATATGGCTACAGTAGCAGAATCCAGATCCTATAGTCCATTTAAAGGACTTTGGGCTTCCTTCTGTGAATACCAGTGAGCTTTGGCCTTTTGGGTTGGGTGGTTGAGTAGATGAGCACTCAATATCTGACTTATTGATAATTTACTCTGATTTTGAACATTCATTTGGTCTGATTAATAGGCTAATTTTAGGCTGTTATGTTTTTGGTAGTGTTGAGGTTAAGGCGTCTGCAGGTCTGCAGGTAGAGAGACCAGTCAGGAGTCAGGTGACCACAATATTGTCATTGACAGTTGAAGCCACAAAAGCAAAAAGATACCAGATTTGGAGTGGGTCTGATGGTGGGGCTGATGGGGCATACTCTGTTCGGAGAGTCAGGGATGCTTCAGAGAACTTTGACCTGGAATGCTTAGGCCAGTGTTTCTCTAATTTGATGGGGAAGGTGGTGGTGATTAGTATGTGCAGGGGAGGAGTTCAGACCTGGGCAGGTAAGATGATGCTGGGAATTTAGAGAAGTTAAGGCCCAGGCTGAGCTGTGCTGTGCAGTCCGCAGCACAGAGTCTGGAGCTGGATTTTGTCTGTTTCTGAGGCAGGTTGGTGGTTGTTGAGTAGGTACTGAGAGGACTCATCTGGCCACCTCTGCTTCTGACTGTGGAGGAAGAAGCTGCAGTTGTCATCATGAGTACATGGGATAATTGGGGCAACTGCTTCCCAGGGAGAATTGTTCTTGTTACCACCTGATTATCAATTCACCTTCCTTTACTTTGTTAAAAAAAAAAAATACATGTGTGGGTCTTTGTGTATGAGTGAGTGAGTGAGTGTGCGTGTGTGCGCGCGCGCAATTGTGAGCATCCATGGTGGAGGTCAGAGGCAGCAACTTCTAGAAGGCTCTAACAGACTGTTGTTTTTTTCGTTCTGTGTTTTACAAATGGAGCAGTTAGTTTTATTTTACATTTTTGCCTTTTGTGGCTTGGCCTGAGTGCTCCTTTTCAATTTAGAAGTGTATTTGAGTCTTTCGTATGCATGTATCTTACTTTCTAACATAATATTGACAACAAAAGAGACTCCCATTTGACTTTGTATTGTGTTTGTCTGGAGGTCAAGGCCAGGGTGCCGCTTATATGAAGCACTAGCCTCTAAGTGCACTTCCAAGTGTTTTCTATTATTGATTAGATTCTCCTTTGTGACAGATGCACTGTATTAGAGCCGTATCTTTTACATGGGACACTGTTTTACCTGTGTTCTGTTGTTTTGCCTTTTTAATTATTGCTGCCTTTTAAGCACTACAGTTATCCTATTCTGCAGCTGCCACTCTGCAGCTACCAACAGCGTCTAGGTCAAAAGAGCCAAAGCCTGAGGGAATTCTGCTCCCTCAGCACCAACTCTTTCAGGCTACTAAGGAAACCTATGTAGTATCCATCCTGATAAAGAACTCAAGATTCAAAGGTTGAGGTAGAATCCTGCTTCCCAGAGAGACTGAATAGCAAGCAGCTCGCCTCTTCGCATCCCTCAGGAGCTCCTTGTGCTCATTTTCACCCCTCCTTATAAACCTTCTCCACCTGCAACTTCCTGTCAGCTAGTTGCTGACCCAGCCCTCCTGACCCAGGTGAATTTTATTTAGTCAAACACATCTTTGCATCATTAAACAAGTATTCCATAGGGTAAACAAAAGTAACACAGCTTAAATAATATTCTGCAAAATGTTCTACTTTTTTTTTTTAAGACGTAATCTCTTTAATAGCCTGAGCTGGTTTCAGACTCACGATCCTTCCCCTCCTCAGAATACTGCCATTACATATGTGCACCACTAATCCAGTATGTCCACAAAAGTGATGAGCTCATTGTATTTAAAATTATACCTACTTGTATTTTAAAATATATTGACTTATTTGTATGTGGGGGGGGCACACATTTCACAGTGTGTACAGCTTGAGGGACGTTAATTCTCCCCTTCCATGGAGCTAGAAAGATGAGTCAGTGCCACATGCGTCAAACATACAGGATTGATTCCAAAAATGCCTGCCTGGAACCCTGTCACAAGGCATGGGGAATCTGGGGATTTGGTCTTGTTCCTCCTCAGGCAGTGTGGTCTCACCTACTTTCTCCTGCCTGGTGACAGATAACAAAAATGACTCACATTCTCCGTTGTGAAGCTTCACCCACCTTCCTTCTAAAGTAATAACCACCCCAACCCGAAAATTTTCACTTCCTAGTAAAGTGTATATAATGATATGTTTTAGTTTTCTACTGGAAAATGAGACTTGTCTTCCCTGTTTACCTCTGTCTCTTCTGTACCTGAAACAAGTTTTGGCTCAGAGTAAGAATACTGAGATAAGAAAATGAAAGGAACTGTCTTAGTTACTGACTTATTTGCATTCTGAAGGGTAGAAGTTCAAAAATATTTCTTTAAAAGGTAGAATGGGCTGACACCCTTCCCCCAACTTGACAAAGAATGAAAGTTGGGGCATAATGGTTTTCATGTATAATTCTCACGTTTGATTTTTACTCCCTTGGTAGCATTAATATTGTAAAATTCAAATATTTGTTATTTCTGTATAAATATCAAACATTTACTAGTAGATTTAATTGGTTATTTTATAGAAATTCTTTAACTTGGACTTTATGCTTTAAAGTGGTATTTTTAAAAAGTCAAATTATGAGCCTTGTGTTTTCTGGATGGTGATTGTGCTTTCATCCCTGTAGATTTTGAAAGACATTGCCAATCGATACCATATGATGAGAGGCTCCAGAGTGCATTTTGTGCCTGGCTGGGATTGTCACGGGTTGCCCATTGAGACAAAAGTGTTATCGGAGCTTGGTGAAAATGCTCAGACTCTTTCAGCCATGGAAATCAGAAAAAAAGGTAAGCTCCATTTTCATCTTATAGTGATACTGTAAGCTCTCGGCCTCCTTATGAAACCAGGGCTCTGCCTGTGGCTGCTCTTTCTTGTTGGACTTTCTTTAGACCTCTAGCCCCCAAACAATGACATGGAGGTTTACTATTAATTATGAAACCTTGACCCTTAGCTTAAGCTTATTTCCAACTAGTTCTTACAACTTAATTAACCTGTTTCTATTAATCTACATTCTGCCTTGTGGCTTTTTACCTCTCCTCCATTTTGTGAGTCTGACTCCCTCTATGTCTTGCTGGCATCTTCTGTGCACCTAGATTCTAACCCTAAATTCCTCTCTTTCCCTGGAAGACTTGCCTAGTCTCTCCTACCTAGGTATTGGCCATTCAGCTCTCTATTAGACCAGTCAGAAGGCTCCTTGGCAAAGACACATCTTCAAATGTGCAGAGAGATTACCCCACAGCATCTGCCAAAGAGACCTTGCCTTGCTTTAGTTGCAGTGAGACCTGTTGGATATGCATCAGAGAGAATTCAGAATTTGTTTTTGTTTCAGAGACAAAGATCTATATGTTTACCCAGGTTGGTCTCACTCTCTTAATTCCATCCCTCTTACTTTGGCCTCCTGAATGCTGACATCACTGGCATGAGTCTTCATTGAACCCTAGATTTTTTTCAGCTGCCTTGTAAGAATTTCTCTTCAGAGATTGGAAGAACAGTTTGGGGTGTGTTTGCAAATGTGTTTTCAGTTTAGTGTTGCATTTTATCACTAATGAGTTGCTGTTTCTAATCTTGTTGGGTGGAGCTTGCTGACTAAAATCAGGTACAAAACTAAAAGTCAGTTCCAAAATACATGTATTTTAAATTTGAGTGTGTTAGTGCAAGTCTGTAAATTCAGCAAGCATTCAAGAGTCTGAGGCAGGAGGATCATGAATTTGAAGTCAACCTGGGCTACCTTGGTCTTAAAATGAAAACAAAACAAACACCCCAAACAGCTACCAAGACCCTGTGAATTTAAATTAGTTCCTTGTTTGATTCTCCCTTATAGTGGGTGTGGCTAGAGAGGGTCTCTTCCTTGTTCATCATATTGTTGCATCAGATATATAAAATATTGGACATATGGAGGTTCTTCACTTCTGAAACACCTTCACATTGCCTTAGATTTGATGTTCTGAATGATTTTGGGAGTTGATTATGAATGAATATTATTCTCTGGCCATTTCTTAAATTAAGGAAAAATGAGGTGACCAGTGAGGTGGCTCAGCAGGAAAAGTACTTTCATGACTGATCCCTCAGACGATCCCCAGAATCCATGATGAAAACACAGGCAGGAAGTGACCTATGCACATGAGCGCTCTCTTGCTCTCTCTCTCTCTCTCTCTCTCTCTCTCTCTCTCTCTCTCTCTCTCTCTCTCACACACACACACACACACACACACACAGAGTACAATACAGTATATTTTATAAGGAATGATGTAGAATACTTTCCAGGTATCTATCTATCTATCTGTCTATCTATCTATCCATCCATCCATCCATCCATCCATCCATCCATCCATCCATCCAGTTTTCAGGACAGGGTTTCTGTGCAACAGCCCTAGCTATCGCAGAATTCACTTTGTAGGACAGGCTGATTTGAACTCACAAAGATCTGCCTGCCTCTGCCTCCAGAGTTCTGGAATTAAAGGCATGAGTTACCACTGCCCAGCAAAATTCTAGTTAATTAAAAAAAAATGTTCTATGCTTTGAATAATTTCAAAAAAAAATCTTCCTGTTAAGAATTTTTAATGAGCTGGGCCGTGGTGGTGCACACCTTTAATGCCAGCACTTGGGAGGTAGAGGCAGGTGGATCTCTTGTGAGTTTAAAGTCAGTCTGGTGCACAGAGCTAGTTCCAGGACATCTAGGGCTGTTAACACAGAAAAACCCTGTCTCAAAACAAACAAAAAACAACGAATTTTTTGTGGGTCTGGGTATACAGCTCAGTGGAAAGAGTTCTTGTCTGGTGTGCATGAGACCTGTGTTCTGTGCCCAGCACTGTGAGTGATATTATATTCCTCTGCTCCTGGCTTTAGAGGATCAAAAAGTCAGAGGCTAGCTGGGGTAAATAAGATTTTTCTGTCTAACTATGTATAACACCTTCACCTAGAGAAGCATGTAACAAGTCATGTTTAAGAATATAAGTCATCTGGGCAGTGATGGTTCATGTCTTTAATCCCAGCACTTGGGAGGCAGAGACAGGTGGATCTCTGTGAGTTCAAGGGCAACCTGGTATACAAAGTGAATTCCATGACAGCCAGAGATGTAACACAAAGAAACCCTCCCTTGAAAAACAAAAACAAAATGAAACAAAAAGATTATAAAAAAGTTGGTCTGGTGGTTTATGCTCATAATCCTGTCACTTGGTAGTCTGAGGCAGGGGGATTGATGTAAGTTTGGGGTTACTCTTAGCTATATAGTGAGTTCAGGCCAGGCTGGTATTCTCAAAGGCTTTTTCTTTTTCCTCTCTTGTTTTTTCTAGCTAGATCATTTGCTAAAGCAGCCATTGAAAAGCAGAAATCTGCATTTGCTCGTTGGGGAGTGATGGCGGATTGGAATAACTGTTACTATACATTTGATGGAGAGTATGAAGCCAAACAGCTGAGGCTGTTCTACCAAATGTATGAAAAGGTAAAGAAGTGATTTCCCTCCCCAGTATGTTAAAGTATGTGTCACAAAGATTTCAGACTCAGGATTGTACTAGTCAGTTTTCTGTTGCTGTACTGAAACACCATGATCAAAGGCAACCTTGGGAGGAAAGGGTTTATTTGGCTCTCAGGTCTCCATAGCAGTCCATTGAGGGAAGCCAATGCAGGGACCTGTGGCAGGAACTGAAGCAGAGGCCATGGAGGATGCTGCCTTCTGTCTGGTTCCCTGGGGCTTGCTCAGCTTTTTTCTTATACAACCCAGGACTACCTGCCCTGGAGTGGTACTGCCCACAGTGGACTGGACCCTTCTAAGTCCACTTTTAATCAAGAAAATGCCTTACAGACCTGCCTACAGGCCAACTTGAAGGAGGCATTTTCTCAATTAATACTCTCTCTTTCCAGATTTATGTCAAGTTGACAAAAACCAATTAGCACAAATATTCCATTTTTGTCTTTTATAGGGCTTGGTATATCGATCTTACAAACCAGTATTTTGGTCTCCTTCATCAAGGTATGTATGTATTCTCTGCTAATTAGAAGATTGCAAACATTTGCAAACAGGTGTTTATGTATGACACTTTAACATTTTAGGACTGCACTGGCCGAAGCAGAACTGGAGTACGATCCTGAGCATGTCAGTCGGTCGATATATGTGAGATTCCCTCTCTTGAAACCTCCTCCTAAGCTGGCATCTCTTACAGGTAGGTTTAGCCAGAGCTTGAGTTTGTTCATGTTCTGGAATTATTATGGTTGCTAACATATTTACAACTTTTGCTCTCACAGATGGCTCATCCCCTGTTAGCTTTTTAATCTGGACCACCCAGCCTTGGACGATTCCTGCCAATCAGGCTGTTTGCTATATGCCAGAAGCAAAGTAGGTAGTTGGCTATATCTTAATTTATCCACAAATAGGATTCATGTTAAATTTATTTCACTCTGGTGATTCTTTTAAAAGCTAGTGGATCATCACTTATTTAAGTTTATGTGGCTATTACTACACACTACAAGATCATTTGAAGACCTGTCAGCTGTTTTTGGGACAGTGAAATAAATGTGAAGTCTGTGGTGCTTCCTAAACTACTCTCTGATCCTGAAGCTCATTTTTCTAAAGTCATTTAACTGTGGATGTCCTTTTTCATCATGGGTGCTTACTCTGAACTTCACCTTCAGGTATGCTGCTGTGAAATGTTCCTCTTCTGGGGACATCTATGTACTGGCTGAAGATAAAATACCATCTGTTGCTTCTGCCTTGGAAACCACATTTGAAGTTATTTCAACATTTTCAGGTGAGTATTTATAGAGGTTGTCTAACTATCAGTCATTAAAATTTTAGGTTGATTGGCATTTAGTAGTTTCTTGGATATTTCCCTTTGTGAATTGAAGCAGATATGACATCTATGTTTCTAAAGGAAGAAAAAGAAGTCTATGTAGTTTGTTTGTTTATTTGAGACAGAATCTTACACTGTACGCCAGACTGACCTCAAACTAACTCACAGAGATCTCTCCTGCCTCTGCCTCTCAAGTGCTGGGATTGAAGGTGTGGGTCATCATGCCTGTTGTCAAAGGAAATACTTCTGTCAGGAGAATCTTTTATGACTAATAATTTGGGACTTCAACACATGACTAACTTTATATAACTGTGGAAGTCTGGAGATATTTAAAAATAATTGCCATCCTTAGAGATGACAATATCTTTTGATAAAAAGCAATCTTTTTTTTTTTTTTGGTTTTTCAAAACAGGGTTTCTCTGTAGTTTTGGAGGCTGTCCTAGAACTTGCTCATTAGACTAGGCTAGCCTTGATTCATTTGCCTCTGCCTTGTGAGTGCTGGGATTAAAGGCATGGGCCACCACTGCCCAGCTTAAAAAGCAATCTTATAGTTAATATAATTAAAAAAACTAAAGAAATCTCTCTTATGTTCATCTTTTAGGTGTAAGATGATTAGAAGGGTAAACACAATTTGATCAGAATAAAAAACTGGGAAGTAAGAGGCAGGCAGGGAGCTGGGGTTTTTAAGATCACTGGTCCTCAGTAGTAAGCTAGAGAATCCAGTTTGTACTCTTTTCTTGAGGGCTTGCTCAGTAAGCTTGGAGCATGCTCAGTGAGCGCATCACCACTGCTTACACCCAGCTCCTTTTTATGTTCATTCTGAGACAGGGCCTCCTTGGGTTTCCTTGGACTTGGTTGGTTATGTATTTGCTGTAATAGGCACCAGCAGATAAGCTGGTAGTAGTTTGAACTGTTTATTGTGAGGCAGATGTTGTGTTTAACTGCTTATCCTGACAGTGGTGCTCTCAACCGTCTGCGCTGTACTTGTCTGCGTTCTAGAGCTTCCTGGACATCATAAGGCAGAGGGAGGCCAGTTCTGAGTGCAGCTAGTCTTGTACTCTGTTTCATCCTGTTGGAGATCTAAGTAGCTCAGGGGCAGAGCATTTGCCTCACAAGTGTCAGGCCTCGGATTCCATTGCCAGAACAAGGAGGTAAAGATGCTAGCTGAGTGTAGCAGTGCACACTTATTGTCCTAGCAGTTGATTGGTGGAAGCAAGAGGACCAACTATTTAAGATCATCCCCTTGTCTCTCTCACACAAAATATTTGATGAGGGTTGATCTCTGAACATCATGCACAGAAAGAGCGTTCTACCACTCGGCTGTAGCCTAGCCCTTCATGTAAAACATTGCTTAGTGGTTTTCTTTTTTCTTGACCTGCAGGTGTAGATCTAGAAGGTGGCACTTGTAGTCACCCATTAATTCCCAATAAAGCATCTCCTCTCTTACCTGCCACTCATGTGACCATGGCCAAAGGAACAGGATTGGTTCACACAGCCCCCGCTCACGGTATGGAAGATTACAGCGTAGCGTCTCAGCACAACCTCCCTATGGTACTGTTCCTCTTTTTTCCTTTTAATTATTTGCCTTGCAGAAAGAAAACGATTACCCCTAACTAACATCTTTGTTGCTTGGTAATAACAATTCTTGTCATCGTAGTTAAACTGTGAAATGATTAATTATATTTAGGCAACATAAACATAAAACATTATTAATAAAACATTAATCCACATTAGTTAAGAAAGTTCTTAGAATTAGCACAAAATCCGAACAATTGAAGATATTACATGAAGGTATGTTAAAAAGATACACAGGCCATGTTCAATTGTGTGCCATTTTATTGCACTTTGGAGATGAGCATTGTTTACTATTAAAAGTTTGGGCAAACTTGTGTTGAGCAAGTTCAGCACAATTCCTATTTATTTTACATGTGTGAAATAGATTTATTTTTTTGCCTGCATGTGTGTCTGTGTACCATGTGTGTGCCTGGTACCCTTGGATGCCAGGAGAGGGCATTGAATTCCCTGGAGCTGGAGTTATAGATGATTGTGAGCTGCTAGATGGGCCAGCACCATTTTTCTAACAGCTCAGATGACCCTTAACAGTTTTAGCAAAAAAGGGTTTTGTAATTGAGGTAGGTACATTTTCCAAAACACACTGCTTGTGCACCTTAGTAGCCTATAGTGAGGCCTAGGCCCAATTCTTATTTATACCAGGAAGCTGAATTGTTAATATAGTTGATGCAGTTGGCTCTGCTTGCCCATTGCTTTCTTGCCATTCACATGTTTTCTACAGTGGTCTTGAAACAAACTAGGATACCTGGGCCAGGTTTGGGTCACTTAGATCATTGCTTTCACACTCCGAACTATGGCAAGTAGATGTCCTTAAGCAACTAGAAGGGATGGTTGAACTTTGCTCTTTCTAAACTCCTATTTACACACTTTACTTAGCAACTTTTGTCATTTGGTTAAGGAGGGCACAGGCGAAGAACAGTATACTTGGCAACTGATCTGTACCTGAGAGAGATGGGTTAAAAGTGTTTTAGAATACTTGTACTTTCCAATATTAAATTTTTTAAGTATGTGCTTTAGTGATACATTTGTCTTTGGTGATTCAAATATGTAAAATTCAGGAATCTCTATTGACTAAGGAAGAAAAACCCAGATTTTTAAAGTAGAGAACAGGTGAACTCTGTAATGGGATATTTTAAATTTGTTGTTTTTAACAAAGATTGCTATAAGGTAAAGTGTCTTGATGCTTTAACTGTTCAAAATGGTCCATTGTAGGACTGTTTAGTGGATGAAGATGGGCTGTTCACTGATGCTGCAGGCCCTGAACTTAAGAACAAGGCTGTACTTGAAGAAGGAACAGATGTGGGTAGGTGTCATCTGTTGATCACCCAGTATGTTTCTGGAATGTACTAACAGCAGGACCCCTCACCTGTTCAGTGAGACCCCATGCTTCCAGGCAGGTGGAACCTCATTTGGTTAGCCACATAGTTCATGTGCAGCTTAGGGCCTACTGTGTTTTGTTTCAGATCTGTTCTAATTGTCTATGCAAATATAGACAGTCACTAAATAACAGTTTTTGGTGGGGAATGTTACAGAGATGTCAGCATACTGCTTTTGTGAAGGGTAGAAATCAAACTTGGGTAGATGCTGCCTGTGAATCAGACATTCCCTGCCCTTTCAGTAAGTTCTGCAAATAGCTGATCAGGTGGAGGCCTTCAGTCTTGAATTGTCCTTCTGTGTTCATGGCTGTCTGACTCAGGTGTGTGGTGCTGGTGTCTCTGCCCCTTCCACTTTCGTTGGTACCTGTGCCCAGGCACAACCCCTCCCAGAGGCCTCAAGCACAATACTTGTAAGCTATGTCTGATAGAAATTGTTTTAAGTTATAAAGATGCTCCAGACTGCAAAGCATTTGTTGAAAGAAGAGAAAGTGGTGCACAGCTATCCCTGTGACTGGAGAACTAAGAAACCTGTGGTGATTCGGGCCAGCAAGCAATGGTTTGTCAACATCACGGATATCAAGGCTACAGCTAAGGTAGGAAAGGCCTCCTGCTCTGAGGGTTGGGCTAGTCATTCCCTTGGTAAAATGGTGTGTGTGTGTGTGTGTGTGTGTGTGTGTGTGTGTGTGTGTGTGTGTGTGTGTGTTGTGGGAGGTTGGCATGGGAGTTTCATAAGAGATTTATGATTTATTTATTAATTATTTTCCTAAATTTGTTTTTTTTTCCCTAAATTTGTATACTTTTAGACATTAAAAGATCCTATACTTAATTCCTTCATTACTACATGTATAAAAGTAATGTTTAAAGGGGTTAAGTGATTCATCTGGTCATTCTGTCCAGTGTCTTAAAAGTTGCATAGGCTGAAGGCAGAACTTGGTTAGCAGTTGTGTAACCTAATACCTCAGTTCTGTCATTCTTCATCCAGTTCAAGGCAGTAATGCCTGCTGAAGTGAGCAAGTCAGTGTCCACAGCCATGTCTGCCACTCTCCCTCATGGTACACATTTATTGAAATTTTTGTGTCCTCTGTTGCCTTAAAATTAAGGCTGTTAAAAAAGGAAGCAAAACAAATTCTGATTAATTTAAAAATTTGGTATGGGGCTAGATTAGCACTTGCTACTCTTGCAGAGAGCCTTAGTTTGGTGCCCAGGCCCCACGCCAGGCTTCTCACGGCTGCCTAAAACCCTAGCTCAGGCTCCCAAAACCTCTTCTGGGCATTGCAGGCACTGTGCACACATGTACAAATGCCCATGCACACAAAGCACACAAACAATTTGTTTGTAATGTTTCTTTGAATTAACTAATTTTATAATTGGTGTTCCAGGTTTTAAGCTCTTTCATTTAATGCACCTGGCCATGTATGTTTTTACATGCATTGATGCATATTATGAAAACAGCTGGTTCTATTGAATGGAACGTTCAAGTGTACATTCAGTAACCAGGCTGAATACACAGATATTCCCTAAGCAGCTGAAGTACTGGTGTCACTAGCCAGTCCATTTGCTGGCTTGATGATTAGAGTCCTTGTCTTTTTACATTTGTATAAAGTGGGCATGTGACATGTAGTGTTGATTTTGTTTTATCTTTCATTTCTGTAAGTGATGTCTTTTTTGTTGTTGTTGTTTGCTTATTTGTACGTTTTTTTTTGAGACCTCATTATATACCTTCTGCTGCGAGTCATTCACACACTATGTAGGCCAGACTAGCCTCAAAATTGTGGCAGGCCTCCTGTCTTAATCTCCTAAGTGCAGGGGTTCTAGCCATATGTTAGTCCATATGTCCAGCTGTCTGCTCTTGACAGTGGTGAGATCTGTGTCTGCTACCACACTTTGAAGTCTTTGCTTTTCTGTTATTTGCCTGTGGTGGGAGTGGGAGGGATGTGAATGGCTGCACACATTCAGAACGAAGAACTGTGTTAGGAAAATTCAGGGCAGTTTTTAAAAATTGGTTCTGTTTCTGCCACTTGACCTGGTGATGAATGAATTGCAGGAATTGTTAAAAACAGTGAAGTTTATTCCTGGAGCGGCGCTGAATACCATGATTGACATGCTGGACAGGCGGCCATACTGGTGTATATCAAGGCAAAGAGCTTGGGGTGTCCCAATCCCTGTGTTTCATCATAAGACAAAAGATGAATATTTGATCAACAGGTAATTCTTTTCTGTTTTTTATTGTTTACATTTTCTTGGACAAATAGTGTATACCATTAAAAATTCCTTGTTAGTGTTCATTCACTCTGGTTCCGAGATGGCCTTTGACTATGCAGTCCAGACTGACCTCAAATACCTGGGTACAAGTAATTGTGCTTCCTCTTCCTTCTAAACAGCTTATCTCTTTCAGTCTCACCATGTAGCACTGGCTGATCTGGTATAGTATCAAGCTTATAATAGTTGCCCTGCCTCCCCTTCCCTGGTGCTGGAATTGTATGCATGTTTCTCCTCCTCTGGAATGGTCATATTGTTGCTGAACTGAGTGGTCCAGTAGTCAGGACAACTGGGCACTGGGACAGGATTATAAATTAAGGCCAAGAGTAGAAAATCTACAGAAAGGAGGGCGAGAAGAGATGGAATTAGGCAGTCAGCAGGCGATGTGCTCCCTGTTTCAATGAACTGATGAGGTAATTTCTATGCTGTTCTAGCTGTCAGCAAGTTGCTGTTTTGCTCTTTCTCTCCTCCATACCCTCCCCTCCCCGTGTGTGTGTGTGTGTGTGTGTGTGTGTGTGTGTGTGTGAGAGAGAGAGAGAGAGAGAGAGAGAGAGAGAGAGAGAGAGAGAGAGAGAGAGAGAGAGAGAGAGAGAGAGAGAGAAAACGAGAGAGGAAGAGTGAGTATGTGTGCTGGGGTTAAGTCAGAGGCTCCACACCCAGCTACTTGTTGCTGTTTTAACAGAGGTGGAAAGGATAATGTTAACCATTTCTATTAGGAATTTTTTCTAAGTTTTCATTTTCTTAGAATGCTTTGGCTTAATTTTAATTTGGTTAATGAGACTTTACTAAATTATGCTATAGCATCGGTGACATTGCCTGTGTTTGTTTCATTAGTTGAGGATCTATTGGGGAGTTTGAGGGACAGAGGCTATAGGCACAGGCTGGGCAGCCCTTGCTTGGGACTCCTTGGCATTGTAGATGGTCTGTTTTTGTGGTTACTATGATTGTATGTCCTTAACAATACCTTACTAAATGCATGTATTATAGACGTTTTAAACTATGTTGATTTAAATTGCTTTTTTAAAATTAATTTTTATTTAAATTAAAAAACAATCTTATTTTACATACCAGTCCCAATCCCAGTTCCCTCTTCCTCCCATTCTCCCATTCTCCCATCATCTCCCTATCCCACTCACCCACCCACTCCCCATGGAGAGTGAGGTCTCCCATGGGGGATCATCAAAGTCTGTCATATCATTTGGGGCAGGACCTAGGCCCTCCTCCGTGTATCTAGGCTGACAGAACATCCCTACATAGGGAGTGGACTCCCAAAGCCCATTTGTGCACTAGGGATAAATACTGGTTCCACTGCCAGAGGCCCTATAGACTGCCCAAGCCCCCCAGCTGACACCCACATTCAGGGAGCCTGGTTCGGTCCTATGCTGGTTCCCTAGCTGTCAGACTGAGGTACGTGAGCTCCCTCTTGCTCAGGTCAGTTGTTCTTGTGGGTTTCCCCAGCATGGTCTTGACCCCTTTGCTCATCACTCCTCCCTCTTTATGACTGCATTCTAGGAATTCGGCTTAAGTTGCTTTTTAAAAAGTCATCTGTGATCATGTAAGGGATAGGCTTGTTGCTGTTTTTAATACTTTTGTGCTGGGAATTGTATCAAGGCCCTGCACATGCTACAGCTGAGGTACACTCTAAGCCCTGACAGTTTGATTTTTACTTTTTATGATAGGGAAACTTTTAGTGTCTTTCGTGTGCATGCACTTTTTGACTTTGTTCTTATGCCCTGTGGAACTTGGTTTAAAGAGAACAAGAGCATCTGCCTTGGACACTTGCAGGACAGTTTGCTCAAAGGCTTCATTCACAGAGGAGGTAGCATTTCAGCTGAACGTGGGGAAGAGTGTTCTGCAGGAGTCGGGATGGGCAGTACATAGGACACATAGGAACCACACTGGCTTCAGGGGTTGTGAGAGGGCAGACACTTCACTAAGGACTGGGTGGGACAGACTGGAAGGAATCTTAAATAACATACTAAGGATTTTAAACTCCTAAGTGTACAGCAGAAGTATTTCAGGATAAGCAACTAGAGACTGGATTGTAAGACTGTTTGATCATTGTTAAAGGTTTGTGTTACCTTGACTTTGCTCGAGTATCGTTGCTATGTGATTCTTACAGAATTTAAAGTCTGGTCAGTTAAATTCCACTACTGTCTTAGTGTGTCTGTGGAGAAGGAAAGTGATTACAGTTAAGATAAATTTGTACAAGTAACTTAAAACCACTGTTGTTTCTCAGTCCTCAATTGTTAGAATGCAAGACTTTTAGGGCATTGCCCTGAAGTAACTGAGGTGGGATGAATATATATTATTAAAATTAAAAGGTAGAACAAGTTTGTTTTTTGTTTGGGTGAAGGGGACTGATTGAACCTAGGCCCTCTCAGAATGTTACACATACCCTGTACCACTGAGCTGCACCTCAGACTTCAGCAAACTGGTGGAACTGACTGTTATTTTAAAAGTAAAAATTTAGCTAGATTGATCAGTTAGCAAGTTATGTGAAATAGATGTGAGCTTTGTCAGACACAGAGACACATCCACACTGGTGTCATCTCCATTTTATTTTGTCAACAGTGATCTATAGAACTTCTTGAAGGGTGTCAGACGATTTCTGGTTTTTATGTAGCAGAGACATACAGAATATTGGCCTACAGAATGACAGACATACTCAGCCATACTGTCTGTCAATTCATAGGTCATTTTCCTGTACACCAGTTCACGATGAGAACTTTCGATGTCTTCCATGGTTGGGTCCTTCTGGTGACAAAGCACTTAAACTTTAATACATTTATATTATTAATTATTTGTTAGGAAACATAGTGAAGGTTATCAGTTTTCTTTTTTTAATCAAATGAGATGAAGAACCCAGAAATTTCTGTCCTTCTCAACATCTGTAGCAGGTTGGTGGCCGTCAAAAGTAACAGCATCTCCACTGGAAATCAGTCCACAGTCCACATGGAGTTGCTGTTACATGCGATGACTCCATGACATTTGTTGGAGGATTCCTTTTGTTCTAAAACGTGTAGTTAGTGTGTATGGTTCTGAGGACTGAACCTGGAGTTTTGGTGCATGCCAGGCAAGCACTCTACAATATGGAGCTACACCCCCAGCCCTCTGCCGCCTCCTGGTGTGTGTGTAGGTGGTGGGAGTGGTGGCAGTTTGGGGACAAGATCTAGCCTATACCTTGCAGTCCTGCCTCAGCTTTCTGAGAGCTGGGTGGGACTTGGGGTGAGCAGTACCATGCCTGGCTCCTCTGCTTCTTTGACAAAAGTCTTCACATTACCTCTATAACCATAATTGTTTTGCAAAAGAAAACCTTGGTTTATTCATGTTCTAAGTAATTTTAAAGACTTGACCTCTGACATGTTAATTCATTTATAGTTTATGCTTGCTTCTTTTTCTCAAGACTAGTTCTACTTTTGGCATTAATATCTTTGGTCTTTTTCTGAATCCGTACTATAATCCCTGTATAATTTAGGTAAAAATCTATTCCCTGGTTAGTAAAAAGTGTTTTTAACCTAAAAGGGATAAAGGATAAAATTTAGAAACGTTGGCCACCTAGAGAAGACAAGAAACTGTTTATGGAGTTTCTTATTTCAGGTGTGTGTTGTCACCCAACACTGTTGTCTTAGGCAACTTGGAGCCAATGTGTGGAAAGCTGTAGACTTTAGTTAAGTAAAGAAAGCATTCTAAATCACTTCTTGCTGCCTTTCCAGCTCAGTATAGGACTGAATAGGAAACAGGCTCTTCTCTCTGAAGCTCCGTGTTCTTAGTCACATTTAGTAAACAGACAGGAACACTCAACCTCTTACCTTGCTCTTCCATGAACTTCCAGCAGGGATCTTGTCTTGTCCTTTGCTGATGAAGAGAAGACAGAATGAGATGGCAGCATTGTCTCCTCTTACCTGTAAGCCCCTCGGTGCTGCCTGTTCCCCAGCTAAATACAGCCCATGCCACTGAGAACAGAGCCCAGTGATTGGCTACTCGCACTTCCAGGGTTTTCCCTGATGGAAACTGAAGCAGGAACACGTAATGTGTCAGATAAGGTCTTCCAGTCAAGTACAAAGTTTTATTGTGGTCTGGCTTATTGCTCTGTGAAATACAGCATTAAAATGGAAACAGATTACATAGCGATAAGTGGTTTCACCCACTTTTATCAACACTAATTTATACTGATCTTTGGGTCATAAGTCAACTATGTGTTCAAGTATAGGAGACTATTAACAAAATAAAGAGAATTCTTGAGTTTGCAAGGAAAAATTTAGATCCCACTCTGAAGGACATAATATCATCACAGGGAAATTCGTAAGAAATTCTTTTAAAATATCTGAAAGCATGATCTCATTATAAATCATGATGATCTCATGTTCTCATTATTCATTATAAAAAATTCCACTTCTAAGTATTTATCATAAAGAAATAAGACTAATGAATTTTGTACAAAGATATGTTTGTAAAATGGCCAGTTTACCTATTTTGTAGGAATGTGATGACCTACAAAAGAGGACAGGGTTAGGGGGTGTAGCTCAGTGGTAAAGCCTAGCACTCCTGAGGCCATAATTTCAAATCCCAGCATCACAAAAATGCACATAGACGAAGAGCACTCATGGAGGAGTAATCACAAAGACTTTTAGGGTGGTAGCTTCGTTCTTCATGGTTGCCTAGGTCCCACTTAATAAAAACCTAGTGACCAGACCCATCCAGCATCTAGGAAGGGTTTGCTGTGTTCTTTTGGTGGGAGGTAAATTCTCTACCACTGGGCTGAATCTCCACCCCTGGTTTCCTGGCACATGGGCTGTGTGGCTCAGCCTGGCACAAGTCCAGCGGTCCCTCCAGTTCCAGTCTGCCTCCTGGCTGTTGCATTGTTGGTGCATGCAAGGTGCGGATGGTGCGAGAAACCTCTGTTGGTGACAGCGGTGCTGTGTGCTTGAACTTTGATGTGTTCAGATGGGAAGGCTTTTGTTAATCGGCTTTTAAAATTTTAAAACTCAATTAATTAACTTTTTTAACTGACAAAATTATATACATTTGGTATATATCCAACATGGCCTGTCAGAAAACATAGGTGTATTATATTATATACTTGTTTGGTTTCCTATATTCACTTATTCTAGAGTTGATTTTGTTTTGTTTTAAAAATATAAGTCATTTGTTTGTCCATATTCTCAAGACAGTCCTGAATTGAGAGCAGGAGGTTTAGCAAGGCACAGTGAGTGCTCTTCAGCACGTGGTGTGAAGCTGGGAGCACAGCCCCTCTGGTGGGGGAGCACAGTCCCTGGGGGCGGGGAACACAGCCCCTCTGGTGGGGGAGCACAGTCCTTGGGGGTGGGGAGCACAGCCCCTTGGGGGGAAGAGCACCTCTGGGGAAGCCCTCCTTCTCAGTCAGTATGGCACATTGAAAACAGTTTTGTTTCTTTGTTTCCGGTTTCTTAGAACCTGGGATAAAGAGCAAAAGTGATTAAGTCGGCAATTTTTTGGGAAGAAGTGTGTCGGTGTATATGTATGCGTATGTGTATGTGTGCATGCATGTGTGTATTTGTGGTTCCAGATTGTGCACATGTGAGGCCAGTGTTCTCCCATTGATCTACACATCTACCTTGACTGTGTAGATGTGTAGTTGCTACCTGGTCAGTATCTGGAGCTCATGTTGACCTTGAACTTGATTCCGCTTGAGGTGCTGAGGTGATAGGTACATATAGCAGTAGGCCATGCTTGAAGCTAGATTTGTAAAGAAAATACTGCACATTGTTTTTCATTGATCAAGATTACATTTGAAGTGTGCCATTTGTAAAAATAGTACTAAAAACGGATAATAAAACTAAGCACACACTCTCTCATTGGGCATCAGACCTTGATGTCTAAAATAGGGTCTCCTGATCTTGAGGTGAACTGTGTGTAAAATGCATGAGTGCTTAGCATTCGGGCGGCTGAGGCAGCAGGGTTGTAACACCAGCCTGATCTATATGGTGACCCTACAAAAAACAAAAAGGAGACGGATGCATTGGACAATAACTAAATAAAGCAGGATTGTATTTCTTTTTCTGTTAAAACATGGTTGCATATGTAAGTGCAATATTTTTACAAGAAAATGCTGCAGTTAAAGGAACTTTAGGTGTGTAAGGTGTTTGAACTTAAGGTTTTATGATTGACTTAAGATGCAGATAGCAGATTTAACATCTGTGTTTATTTATAGTCAGCAAAGTACTTAGTGTAGCTGAATAAACACTTAAACTATAATTTTAAAGTATTGTTGAGTTATCTGATACTTAAAAGAAAAACAGTTAATTGAAGTTGAATTTGTTATGAAGTGGATGTAAGACTTTTTTTTTAATAAAAAAGAGCATAATCTTTTTACAGCTTTTCATAGAGACTGAAGCTCAGAAAACATCACATTTTACTCTTGCTATTAGCCAACCAGGCAGATAGAGCGTGGTCTTTGGACTCGGCTTGCTCTGTCAGTACACTAATCTCCTGAGACTCACTCCTTCCTGGCTGCCTTCAGCCTCAGTTGACAGCCACCTCTGCCTGGGCTGTCCAAGCCCTGTGCCATTGCTGAGCACCTCCAGAGAACAGGGTGTGAGTTCAGCTAGGGGCTTGTGTGACAGAGGTGGGACAAATAAGTGATAACAGCATAGTTTCAAGGTCTGGTTCCAACTGTTCAGTCACTCATTTAGACTCGGGATTTATAAAATCAAGACACAACAGTTAGCTCTCAAGAACTCTCATTTACAGGACTTGAGCATGCTAGAACCCATGGCCTTCTCTTGATAGTGTCGGTCCTGCTGATTTGTGAAGTTAGTATGAACTATGAACAGTTTACTTTCACTTCTGGTTTGCTTTTTATTTAACAGTTTTCATTGCTTTCCTAAACTTGGCAGTCTAATGGTGACATAAAAGGAGCAAGTGATACTCCTCTCTTGACTTTTTTTTAAAGGGAAGAATGTGTAATTGGTATGAACAGGATACCCACTATAATTCTGTATATATTTGAATGTACTTTGCTAGTGTTCTGTGTTGTTCTTGGGAGCATCAAGTTTATTCGGATTTTTCTATTACTGTGTGTTCACATTTTCTTAACTGATAAAGTGTTCTGTGCAAACTATATAAAAGACTAATATATAACTAAGTATTATTGTCTTATAACTAGTGATTTATTGCATCAGGCTTTTATGGTGTCATATGGAAAGCTTATCTGCACTGTTAAAGTCCATCTAAAGTGAACGTCTGTCCTGGCAATCCAGATTTGTGCCAATTTTAGGTTTTTATATTGATGTTAAATGTAAATTCCTACACATTTTGGTAGCATTATACTTTCAATCTTTAATAAAATATCACCTTATCTTTTGTTTTTTGAGATAATCTCACTGTGTAGACCGGTCTAGCCTTGAACTCACAGAGGTCTGCCTCTCTCTGCCTCCTCAGTTCTGGAGGTACCCTTTTTAAGATCTGTTTTATATGTATGTGTGTTTTGCCTGCATGTATATGTGTGTATCACATGTGTCCCCATTGTCCACAGAGGCCAGAAGAGGGCATTGAATCCCCTAAAACTGGAAGTACAGTGTTTGCAAAGTGCCTTGTGATTAGGAACTGAGCCTGGGTGCTCTGCGAGAGCAGTAAGAGCTCTTAACCCCTGAGCCATCTCTCCAGGAGCCACCTTTATCTTCTGTGAGGCGTCTCAAAGCCCAGGTTAAACAGCATATCACTTTATATTGCCTGCATGATTTTGCTTCCTTCACAGTTAGGACAAATAGAGCATTAACCCGTGAATTATCAGATGGAGAACCTGGGCGTTTTGCTCTGCACAGTTAATAACACTCTGGTGCAGATTTGGGACTCGGTGCTTTCCTGTTCACACTCTGTCCATTCCCAGTAACTATGGTGGACCTGTACTCAATTGCATCAGTGAAGTGTGGTGAGGAGGATGTTTTAAATTACAGTACTATGTGTATTTTAATCTTGACATAAAGACATGGAAGCTGAAGAGACAGGACGTGGTTAAGAGCTCTTGGCATTCCTCCAGAGGATCAGGGTGTGATCACAGTGCCCACATCAGGTGACTTTCCACAGCCTCTAACTCCAGCTCATGCGGTACCAGTGCCTGCTGGTTTCTAAGAGCATCTACACAAATGAACACACAGATGAATAAATAAGCATATGTCTTAAATCCTAATATAGGTACATGATTTGATAATTGACATAAAATTAACTATTCAAATTTACCTCAAAGAGCCAGTCTGAATTCTTACATGCATATTAAATACATGTTAAAATGACAAGTGTTGTTGTAGACATTGCATTTATAGGTCAGTATCAAGTCTCTTTGTGATGTGCTGTTATTTGTATTTTCCAAATGAGAACACTGAAGTTGGAGAGCCCAGTGCCTCTCCCAGCGCTACTTGGTGAGTTGGTAATTAAGTCACCCTTCACTGTATCCAGAGCTGTGGGGTCTATGCTGCTGCCTGTTGTGTGTGACTAACCAGAGCAACTGCAAGAGGCCCTGGTGTCACAGTGAAGGCTGGCACTGTGGCCAGCTCAGGGGGATGCTGAGCTCCAGGCCTGCCTCAGCTACATAGCTAGATAGTCTCAAAAAAACCAGGCTGGGTTGTAGCTCAGAGCTGGAGCTTGTGGGGCCCTGAATATGATCTCTAGCCTAGCATTACATAACAAAGTTTCTCCTTCCACTAAGGGAAATCCTGTCTGTTTTCTCACCTGTTGTAACATCTCTAGCACCTGTAATCTTAAGGCACAGGAGTTGCTTAGTTGTGTTTGGCCAAGCCGGTTGGGTTGTTTCTCAAGTCTTGGCCATATGAGCAAGGGAGTCAGACTGTGAGTCTCCCTGTGGGCTTCCTTTTATGCTGGGGCATGGACTCAGTCATGAGCAAAGGGGCCTTTGCAGGTGTCTGAGCAGCAGTTTTGTGTGAGCAAGGGAGAACTTGGTGTCACATAACTAGTGTGTAAGGCTAGACTGAGAGCCAGCTTGATTTGCTGAAGTGAGAGCAGAGAAACTTGGGTAGGAAATAGATGGACTGAAATAGGGAGGTGAGGAGACATTTTCCTTCCCATTTAGGATTGTATATGCTTAGGATGATTTTACTTGTACTGAGCAAGTGATTTAAGATCCTACTGAATTAGTGGACCAATAAATGACAAGCAGTTGTCACTCATCATGATAAAACATTTCTGATCCCACCTCTTTTCCCAACAGCCAAACCATCAAGCATATTACAAAGCTAATAGAGCAGCATGGCAGTGATGTCTGGTGGAGCCTCCCCGCTGAGCAGCTTCTCCCGGAGGATGTGCTAGCTCAGGTAAATTGCCCTTGGTGAAAATGTGAGGGACTCTTGGAGGTAAAAGGGATTTTAAGTGACTGTGCCGGAAAACTTGTGAGTTTGCCTTCCAGAATTAGAGGCAGAGGCAGATGCAGTTTAGAAGTGAACAGTTTTACTGGCAGTCAAAGTGTAGTTTGTGGCACAGCAGTGATACGTGGGGTATTTGTATGTCACCTCACTGGGCCCTGATTGTCCTGCTTGTCTTTGGATGACTAAGCAAATGTACCACAAGAGAAATCCCTCCTGTTGGCCCAGCAGGGCTGTGTGCACTCTGATAGAGCTCACCCTATGGTGTCCTGTCCAAGAGACGAGGAAAAAGTGCTTGCTTGTCACTGCGCCTGTAACAGTGTGATCATGGGCCATTCACTTTCCATGCTGCAGCAGGGGGTTGTTAAGTGCATTTTAACGTTTATTTTAAAAGTGTGAGTTGTATTTCACTTTCTTAAAACGGTGTACATGTGACCTCAGAGGACAGCTCTGGAGAGTGCTCGCCTTTTTTCTGCCTTTGCCCGGGTTTCAGGAATCATTTGGGTTCCATGAAGCATTTCCTCTTCTGCTGTGTCCATAGGCTGGTGGTCCTGATGCTTTGGAATATGTGCCAGGGCAGGATATTTTGGACATCTGGTTTGACAGTGGAACATCGTGGTTTTGTGTTCTTCCAGGTAATTTTCTATAATTACTTGGTGTGTGTGTGTGTGTGTGTGTGTGTGTGTGTGTGTGTGTGTCTGTAAGTTGGTATGTGATGTGAGTGCAAGTGCCCATGGAGGTGAGAACACATTGAATCACCTGGAGCTGGAGTTTCAGGCAGTTCTTAGCCACCCATTGTGGGTGCTGCAAAATAAACTCTAGTCCTCTGGGAAGCAGAGGACTACCACTTACTACGCATGTCATCCAGTTGGCTCCTCTTTCAGGGAATTTCTAAAGTTAGATTCTGTTTGGTTTCAAGACAGAAAACAAACTTGTAGCTGTGTAGCTTTGGAGCCTGTCCTGGAACTACTTTTGCAGACCAGTCTGGCCTGGAACTCACAGAGACCAGCCAGCCTCTCTCTCCCACTTGCTGGAGGTGCCTGTAGCACAAGGCCAATTACCTTAGCTTATTAGTTCCTGGTGCCTGTGCAAAGGTAGAAGGAGAGTGCTGTCCTTTGAGGTCACACGTAACACCGTGCATGCACAGTGAGACACATGGGAAACAAACAATAGCACAGTTTTCAAAATACAGAAATGTTACTTAGGTCTTGGAACACAAATATTATGTGGGTTATTGTTTGTCTTTCCTTTATTTGGGAGAGTCTGTGTTGTAGTCTGTAGTCAGTGTTATATTGCTGTGAAAAATAAAACACTATGACTAAGGTAACTTAGGAAAAAAGGCATTTAATTAGGGCTGCCCATTATGATCATGGCAGGAAGCATGGCAGCATGCAGACAGATGCTGCAGCAATAGCTGTAGTTACATCCTGATCCATAGGCTATGAGAGAAACCATGCCTGACATGGGCTTTAAACCCTCAAAGCCCACCCCCAGTGACACACTTTCTCCAACAAGGCCACACCACTTAACCCTTCCTGTTTTATTCTACTCCTTGGTGACTCAGCATTGAAACAGATGAGCCTGTGGGGGCCTTTCTTATCCAGACACCACAGTCTGCTGCAGTTCAGATCTGGGAAGGCCCGGGACAGCTTTAGTCCACTGATTTCCCAACATACTAATTTTTCCCCAAGGTGAAACTTTGTTTAGAACTATATTAGTTAAGATTAGAATGGAAGCTCTTAGCCAGCTTGGTGATCTGTGTCTGAAATCCCAGCACTTGGGTGGTAGAGGCAGGAGGATTGTGAATTTGAGTACAGCCTGAGCTACATAGGATACCCTAGCTCTAAAAAATCCTCAAAAGAGGTTTTTTTTGCGGGTGGGGGGGGTTATTTTATTTTACCTGCCCTCCACCCCTTCACCAGCAGTTTCTTCTCTGGCCTACTTGGCCACCCCAAGGCACCCAGTTTGGAAATCATTGTCATAGCATGACTATATCATTTCTCACAAGGGATCAAGTTAGAGCCAGGACACAGAGGTCACCTAGCTAATTGTGTCAGAGTGCACGTGTGGCCCTCTCCATCTCTGTTCTTCCGTCCTCTGTACCTTCCTAAATATCCTAGCTCTGTAGACAATTCATACTCGCAGTTAGGTAAGTTTTTGACTCATTGGATGAAGACAGTGAGGAGAGCATTGTCAAGAATCAAAGGGGGCGGGAGGCAGCTGTATGCAGATGGGTTAGAAGAAAACCCTGGAGGATCCCCAGGAGTTAGACATGGAATGAAGGAAACTTGACAGCACAGGGGGCTGTGCTGACTCTGTGAGCAGCTTCCTGTCCACCAGCCAGTTCTAAATAACCACTCAGAGACTTATTAGTTATACATGCTCAGTCTATAGCTGAGGCTTGTCTCCAGCCAGCTCTTACAACTTAAATTAACCCATCTCTATTAATCTGTTAGCCGCCCCAGGCTCATTTACCTCATCAATGAACTTCCCATGCTGCTTTATCTGCATCTGGGTCTAAACTCTGGAGACTCTGCCCTTCTCCCCAGCATCCTCTCTGCCCCAAAATCCTGCCTAGCTGCCGGCCAACCAGCTTTTTATTATTAGTGAGAGCAATGTGTCCTCACAGTGTATAGAAAGATTACTTCACAGCAGGGCTCAGTCCCTCATACTCCACCAAGGGCCAGATGTGACCATATGGACTTTCTGCTTTCTAGAGCAAGGGGTTGGGGACAGCAGCTCCTCTGTGCAGCTGAACATTAAAGAATGACCATTCACATGGAGTGAGTATGATTCAAGGCCTCACTGTGGGGAGTGTGGTGTAGGGGCCTCACACTCACATGGGGTAAGTGATGTAGGGGCTTAGCAGGTGAATGTAAATTCTTCATTTGCATAGGCAAATGGAAAGTCAGCTCTTTATATAAATTCATGCATATCCACTAAGATGTATGCTGGCTAACTAGATGTTAGTTTAAGTACATTTTTATGTATTATTTTTTGGTATTTTTCCTAATTATGTTTCCCTGGACACATTTGAGTCTGTATTGCAGGGTTAGGTGTTTTGTTCTTGTACATTTGTAGATTGTGTAGGCGAGCAGCAGTGCTTGTGGTGGGTCAGGAGGAAAAAGCCTAGCCTTTGACGGCTGAGCCATCTCTTCATCCCTGCTGGCAAATTTGGGACAGCCTCATCAGTCTCGGGACTGAGTGTGCCATGTGCAAAGTGGTACCTGTGGTGACAGACAACACTTATTCACTGCTGTCCTCTCCAGAAAAGTTACTGACTCTCATCATTGTTTTTAATGCTGGACATGGTTTTGGTGACCAGAGACAGTAAAGGCAATAGTCATACTGGGCTTTGGGTGGAACATGCACACTAGACAAGCTCTCTTCCACAGCTGTCGCCAGCTTCCAGAGTATGGATGTCTGATCACATGGGCTTGACTGCGGCAGAGCATGGCGGCCACAGAACACCGTCACTTGGTTACCTCAGCCATCCAGCACACACTTGGCTTTCTTTCTTGTCCTAATTAACTTCATTTTGGTGTTAATATATGTCAGGCACTGAGCAGAGAGCGGACTTGTACCTGGAGGGGAAGGACCAACTCGGGGGCTGGTTCCAGTCTTCCTTATTAACAAGGGCGGCCACAAGGACAAAAGCACCTTTCCGGTAAGTGCTCACTCTGTGCAAAGTGAAGCTGCTCTGATGATCCTCTGAGTGCCTGCTGGGTGTGGCACACAGGCTGGAGTAAGATATGTACAGGCCAGCCATCGGTAAGCTGTAGCACTGCCCTTCCTGGCTCTGGCATAGATAGGGTGGTCCTTGAATCAGTGTTGTCCTGAAGAGGTGCAGCAAGGCTGAAGGACACAGGGTTAGTCTGTTGTGTTAGGTACAGTTTGTAAGAGTTTCCTCTTGTATAGTCATGGTGGCACATGATGTGATCCAACCACTCTGGAGGTGGAGATGAGAGGGTATCAAGATGATGGTCAGCTTGGGCTGTGTGCATTCCCTGTCCTGAAAAAGAACAACAGAAAGCAAACAGAATCAACATAAGAAGCAAAGAAAAGGGAAGAGACTCAGCAGTGAGGCAGGTGTCTGTCACTGTGGATCAGGTTGCACCTCCTAGAAGATGAGTGCCTGGAGTGGAGGAGCTGGGCGAACTGTAGAGAGCATCTCCAGTGGTGGAGAGACCACCAAGAGTGCAGGGAAGGACAGTGTGGGCTGCTTAGGGAGCCTGAGCTCGGCTCCCACTGTGGGGTCCACAGTGACTAAGGAACTGAGCCCTGCTAAGGTGAGTGCAGACAGTTGCTCATCCATGTGCCGTGTAGCAGGGTTCATTCAGGGACTCATAGCCCACCCTCAGACAGTTAGCCCATTGGCCATGTCTGTGTCACTGTTATCTACAGTGGTCATGTTGAAGTTAGTTTTAAGGAGGTGGTCTGCACTGCTCTTTGTTCAGCAGAGGCCAGGACATGCTCTGATGTACAGAAAATGGAACACCTATTTTGCTATTTAAGTGGAAGACACACCCTGCTTAATGGCCCTGATACATGAGTGCTGAGAAACGACCCTCACCTATAGTCTGTCAAGATGAATCTAATGACTAAGTAACCCTCATACTGAAGCCACGCATCTTTCTTAGGACAGTGATGGTTCATGGATTTACACTCGGAGAAAAAGGAGAAAAGATGTCCAAGTCCCTGGGGAATGTCATTAATCCTGAAACTCTCATCAATGGAGGAAAAGTAGGTGTCTGACTGAAACTCATTTTTATTTTGTTGTCAGGCTCTTAGATTAGCAATCCAAGTCTTCAACAGTTACCTCAGTGTGAACAAACACAAGACTGTCTCTGGTAGGCACAGGCTGTGCTAGGGATGGTGGCAAGCTACTCAAGAGGCAAAGAAATGAGGATTCCATGAGCCCAGGAATTCAGGGAAAATCTGGGCCAAGAATAGCAGATGTTTTAAACTTAAACTTGAGTGCATGCATGTGTTTAGAGGCCTGAAGCTGTCAGGTTTATTACATAAAACTACAGTTTTATAATTAAATGGAAACTTGGGAGAAGAAAAATTGCAAAGTCTGAGTGCACATTACTATATTCTTAGGCGTAAGAATGGCCATCAGATCTGGGGAGAGAAGTCAATGGTGTGTTGCCTAGCCTCTTTCACATCTTGTAGTCACTGGATTGCTAAGAGATAAGGAAGGGAAAACAGCCCTGCAGTCCCCACCTGGGCCATCCTGCAACTCTTCTGTGCCTGACCCAGAAATCCTCGGCAAAGGGACGAGCCTGGGTTGTCCTGTCTGTGTCTTGGACGGGACTGTCTCTCTCACCTTTCCAGATACAGCCTGCTTTGGGGTGGCTTTGCCTGTGTTTAGCTTCCATGCTCAAACGGCCTCTTTTTACAGTCTCCAGTTTCTGAGGGGGAACTTATCTGAAGCCTTTGTTTCTCTAATTAAATATGTTATTTTACAAACTCCTTTTGAAGATCAAACTTACAAAGGAAAACATCTCAGAAGTGCTTATCAGATAGCTGAGTCACCGTGCACTGTGGAAAGGCCGTAGTGTTCAGATTGCCTCCAGTGCACTGCACTGAAAGCCGGTCTTTATTAACAGCGATGGAGCCCTCTGCTAATAGGGGAAGCGGGGTGGGGAAGGAGACTCTTACATGTTGTCTTTCCATGAAAAGGATCCGAGCAAAGAGCCTCCCTATGGAGCTGACGCCCTACGCTGGTGGATAGCTGAATCCAATGTCTTCACTGAAGTGACCATTGGCCCCTCTGCACTCAGTGCAGCTAGAGATGACATCAGCAAGGTCAGACCTTCTTGTTGAAAGTTTGAGACATACATGAAAGCAAACTACATGTGACCAATTTTAGTTAATTTGTCTAAGAATAGTCACACTAAGGAAAGGTACATGTCTTTAAATCTGATTAATGTATAGACTGCATAGCATGTAACCATTTGAGAATAAACACATAAGCAAACCAGGCTAGGGAGTGGTGCTTTACCCTGAAGAGAGTTAATGAAAAACTTATCCAGTGGCTGTTTCTTTATAAAACTGGGTGACAGGATGAGAGTTCAGTTGTGCCTCTGCAATCTTATTTAGGAATAATAGGATTTAAAAATTTTACTAATAACAGAACTTGAGCCAGGTGGTGGTGACCACACCTTTAATCTCAGCACCAGGATAGCCAGTGCTACACAGAGAAACTCTGTCTTAAAAAAAACAAAACAAACAAACAAACAAAAAAAAAAGTCAAAGAAAATAATGGAACTTGGAAGAAAATGGTTATAAAGTAACTGGTGAATTGAAAAATCTCATGACTCCTCTTTAACTGTGTACTTTCTCTTAACTGTGGCTAGCTAAGAAACACACTCCGCTTTCTCTTGGGAAATGTGGCTGGTTTTAACCCAGAGACAGATTCTGTTCCTGTTGAAAATATGTACGTCATAGACCAGTATATGCTGCACTTAATTCAGGATTTTGCCACAAAGGTCAGTATACAACAGCAGGTATTGACATATAGCAACATTAGCACCTTTTCTGTAACTTTTAGTGGATGGCCCTTGCTAGAAATCATACCTAGTGCTCCCCAGAAAGTGCACTGCTGTGTTCCACACAGTTTGGACTGACTGTGGGATGAAGTGTTTTCATATCTTTGCTGAATTATTACTTACTTACTTATTTATTTATTTTTACATTTAATTAATGTGTGTGCACCAGAATTTATGTGTGAAGATCAGAGGACAACTTACAGGAGTTGGTCTTTCTACTCTGTCCCAGAGATCCAACTTTGGCTGTCACCCTTGATAGCAGGCCCCTTCGCTAGCCTTTCAGGGCTTCCTTGCAGGGAATCTGACTCTGTCATACATCACCTGGCCTCAGTGGCCATCTGGAGCCTTAGTGCAAGCCTCCATGGCCCAGTAACTCTTGCATTTTGTGTGCCTGCAAAACCAGCAGCAACTCATGGTGTCTTCTGTCCTCCTTTTTTTTTTTTCCCCCCAAGACAGTGTTTCTGTGTGTAGCTCTGGCTGTCCTTAAACTCACTGTGTAGACCAGGCTGACCTTGAACTCACAGAGATCCGCCTGCCTCTGCCTCCCAAGTGCTAGGACTAAAGGTGTGCCCCACCATCGCCCGGCTGTTCTGCCAGAGCTATAGCTGCTTTGTGTGCTTTGTTGGGAGACCCTAAGAAGACACCCCCCCGGTTGATTTTGAATAGGGAACCCTTCAAGTGGATGCCTCACTTCTGGCTCTCACTCAATGCAATTATGCATTCATAAATTGAGGTTGAGATTTCAGGAAACCTTTCTTACTGTCTCCATAAAGGATACGAGTTTTCCCTTTAGTGGCTCTAGTCTTTAACAGTTACAGCTACTGTGCTCTGCATCTGCTGGATATGCATTTTGAATCTCACTTAAGTGCCTTTCCTCACCAACCACACATTTTTCAGACCTTTGCGCTCTCTGTCATAGATGTGACTAACAACTGCAAACAGTTAACATTGCACAGCATGGATGCTATACTGTCTTTATGTTTCCTCTCCTAGACAACTTACTGCATTGTTTTTAAATTTAGCTCATCCAAGTTACCAGGGCAGGGGCTGGAGAGATGGCTCAGCAGTTAAGAGCCCTGGCTGCTTTTCCAGAGGACCTGGATTTGATTCTCAGTGCCCATGTGGTAGCTCATAGCCATCTGTAGCTGCAGTTCCAGGGGACCCCACCCTCATTTCTACCTTCTGCAGGCACCAGGCACCCTGGTGGTACATAGAGATAATGCAGGCAAATAAAGTAAACTTAGTAACATGCCAATCCCCAGCATAGCCCCCTTCTGAAGTCTCATGAGTTGGATCTCCATTGTCCTCATCTTTCTTGCCGTTCTCACCTTCCAGACTCTCAGCACAAGGACCCATTGAGCGTCCTACCTTCCCAAGCCCACATGCTTACTTCTTCCCCATCCCCCCCACAAACCCTTCCAGAGGCCTCTGAATCAGAGCATATTTATCACAGCAACCCCCTCCCACCTGCCAGAGTTCCCTATTAGTTACTTTTCTTTTCTGAAAACCCCCACAGAAAAGCAACTTGAGAGTTTATTTTGGATGTATTTGGCTTCTCTCTCTCTCTCTCTCTCTCTCTCTCTCTCTCTCTCTCTCTCTCTCTCTCTCTCCCTCCCTCCCTCCTTCTCTCTCTCTCTCTACTACCCTCTCTCTCCCTCCCTCTCTCTCTCTCTCTTCTACCCTCTCTCTCTCTCTTTCTCTCTCCACCACCCTCTCTCTCTCTCTCTCTCTCTCACTCTCTCACTCTCTCACTCTGTGTCTGTCCATCTGTCTGTCTGTGTCACAGTGCGCACATGGCTGTCCTCCAAGAACAGTTCTTTTCATCTTCCATGTGAGTCCCAGAGGTGGGATTCAGGTTGTGGGGCCTGGTGGCAGGTGCCATTACCTGCTGAGCCTCCTGGAAGTTTGACTTAAAATTTAAGAAGAGGTACAGTGTGTTGTGGCTGGGGAGGCGCGGTGACACTGTGTCTCCAGTCAGGAGATTAACGCTGGTGCTCCACCCACTTCTCCTTTTCTCCTTTGCATCCGTCCCCTGGCCCCTGCCCGAGACCCTACCATCCATATTCAGAGGCGGGTCTTCCCTCTCTGGTTAAATGTCTCTGGAAACACTGTCATGGCCATGCCCATATGTCATCTGCACTGTGGTTCTAAACCCTGTCCAGTTGACAGTCAAGGTGAACCTCACATGGACATGTCTTGTTCAGGGTACCCTATGTCAGAAGCATCCATGCAGATTTCCCTGCAAAAATGGATGAGGGCAGGAGTGAGGGGACACAATGAGTGTCCAGCACCTTCCCTTCTTTGCTCTCTTAAAAATGACTTGATATGGGCTGGTGAGGTGACTCAGCTGATGAAGGCATTGACCCCAAAGCCTGATGACTTAGGTTTGATCCTCAGAACTCACCATGGAGAGAACCGACTTCCAGAAGAGCTCCTCCCCCAAATCTGAGACAGAGTCATGCTGTGTATCTATGGCTGGCCTGTAACTTGCTATGTAGACAAGACTGGATTTGAACTCAGATCCCCCTGCCCCCACCTGAGTGCTGGGGTTAAAGACATATGCCACCACACCAGACCTAAAAAAGATAAAAAATTAAAAAAACTTAAAAGTGTGATTCCATTACTTAAAGCTTACAGGTGGGGGAGTAGCTTGGTGTTAGAGAGCTTCTCTAGCATACACCAAGGTCCTGAACAGGCCAGGGGTAGGGAAGATGGTCTGGTTGTTGAAGAGGTTGCTGTGCAGGCATGAGGGCCCAAGTTTGAGTTCTAGAGCCCAGATCACATTTAAACCCAGCTTCTGAGTCTGGGGTTGGGCGTTGGAGATAGGTAGATCGTGTGGCTCATCAGCCAGCCAGAGGAGCATACCTGAGGTCCAGACCAAGGAGAGACCCTGTTTAAAAAGAGCAAAGGTACATGGTTCCTGTCTCAAGCTTGACCTCTGGCATCTACCCACACATGCACCTATACATAAATGAACATGCATACTTACACAAAACAAGCAATTAAAACATACATGCTTCTTTCCTTGGTATATGTGTGTTGTTATTTCTATAGTAAAGATTATTTTGAGTAGTCATGTCTCTAGAGTTGTAATTTTTTTAAAAAGCACCATGCAAGAGAAAGATGGCACAGGACAGCTGGGTGGAGGGGATTTTATTGGAAGAAAGTGAATGGGAAAAGTAGGGAGGGGAGAAAAGGGAGACTGGGGACAGGAATGGTGGGAGAGAGAGGGAGGGAGGTGGGCAAAGCCCTTTTAAAAGGAACATAGTGAGTGTGCACAGGTGGTGCTCTCTGTGGCTGTAGCTGAGGATGTGCCCTGTCAGAACCCTAGGGGCAGGCCAGTGCAGATGCCTGAATACTAACACCTAGAATGACATTCTCTGGCATTCTTGTATTGCCTGTCTTGGATGTATGTTTTTGTCATATGCATGATATGTACATTTAAGTGTGTATGTGCACATGTGCATGTACTGGCATGTGTGTATGTGAAGCACAAGGCTGATCGTGTTCTTTCATCTCATCCTTTGAGGCAGGTTCTCACAATAAAACCAAATCAAATCAAATGGGCAGGTAAGATGGCTCAGCAGGTAAGGGTGCTTGCTGCTAAGCCAGGTGACCTGAGTTTAATCCCTGGGACTCACACAGTGGGAGAGAGCAACTGTAGATTGTCCTCTGATCTCCACATGCCATCTGTGGCCCATACATACATGCTCCACCCCTAAATAAATGTAATAGCCAGTTTGTAAAAATAGCAAGAAAAGTGAACCAATATATTTAAAATTTGAAGGGCAAGTTTTATAAAAGGAAAAGAACCCCCAGAGCTCACCCCCATGCTGGTTTGCAGCAAGTGTGCATCAAGGATCCTGGCACCATGTTGATGCTGGAGCACAAGCATTGCAGAAGGGCCACCGCGGCCACATGGCATTTAAGTCTGGTTTTCATGCCTATCCTGTGCAGCAAGCGTGGGCTGAGCCCGCTCCTCTGAGATGCTAGAGAAAGGGCTTGCTTCACCCATGGCGATGCTTCTCTTTCCATTGCTCCTCCCAGCTTCTGAATTCATCCTGTCTTTGTTCTCTAGATTACTGATTCATACAAACAGTATGATTTTGGGAAAGTTATCAGGCTGCTAAAAGCATTCTATACCAGAGAACTCTCCAGCTTCTACTTCAGCATAGTCAAGGACAGGTAAGTGTGACTAAGCACACAGTCCCCAGCAGCATCGAGGATGCCAAGATGGTCAGCTGGGCTGTAATTACACCTGGGACCTGGGGTCAAGCCTCACTTGGGCCCTGCCACTTACTAGCTTCATGTTTGGGGTTTACTTAGGGTGTAATCTCAGTGTGTCTGAAAAATGAGGAGGGCAATACCCATCCTTCTAGTCTCAGCACTAAGGAAGCAGGGGCAGGAGAATCTCCAAGTTCAAGACCAGCCTAGTCTATAAAGAGAGTTCCACACCAGGCCAGCCAGGGCTGGGTCACAGCTGCTCGTAGATGAACACCATGCTGTCCTTGTGGGCAGACCCAGGACTAGACAGGCAGCTCTGTAATGACACTGGCTTTTACAATGTCCCAATAGCAGGCACGAGAGGGAGCGTGCATGATGATGAGTCTGGCATGGGCCGTCAACCCCAGCCTGTCACATGGCAGGCACCTCAACAGCTTTAGCATAGGGTTTAAAATGCGTTCTTTTCCTGAAAACCCTAATGGGGTGGGAGTCATTTAAATGCTGTCAGTTCCTTTATTGGTTGTGTGCAGACAGTAATCTAGACTGTTGTCCACCTTAAAGCCAGAGCTGGGCAAACATGAAGAAACAGGTACATCCTGAGAGTAAAATGGGATAGAAGTTGTTCAGAACCAGCATGGAGTAGGTGTGCTATCAGCACTGGATGTGCCTAGGCTGGGGCAGTGTGTCAGCTACTGAGCAAGCTGCTCTTCCAGGCTGTACTGTGAAAGCGAGAAGGATCCCAAACGGCGCTCCTGTCAGACTGCATTGGCAGAGATTTTGGATGTGCTAGTGCGTTCCTTTGCCCCAATTCTCCCTCACTTGGCAGAAGAGGTGTTCCAGCACATCCCCTATGTCAAAGGTAAGGACAGCTGCACTCTGCATGGGAAGGGTCTGGGCAGGGGTGACTGGGCTTTATACGTGTCATACATGCACTTGCAGTGTCACTATGATATGTGTTTTGGTCATTTAGCCTGTGCTGTGACTTCTTAAGGAGTCAGCTGTCTCTGTGCCTTTGGAGATGTATTAAGCATTTGACAATATTGAGAAATTATTTTTGCTTAAATAGTGTTCTAAAATGTATTTATAGCGTTTTTAAGTTTTTGGGTGTTTTTGTTTGTGTTTTGAGATGGGGTTTCTCTTTGTAGCTGTGGTTGTCCTGGAACTCAATTTATAGACCAGGTTGGCCTTGAACTCAGAGCCTGTGTCTGACTCCTAAGTTTAGGGATTAAAGGTGTGAGCCACCCCTGCACAGCTGTATTTTAAGCTGTATTAAAGCAAAATACCATGCTCTGTAGTGAATACTTTTATGTTAGGTTTTTTTCCCTGATTTTATTTCCATAGAAAACTAGAACTTAAGGGGGTGGTGGGTGGTCACTCACAACCTCATAGTCAAAAGGAACAACTGTTCACGTCTGTGTTCTGTTTTGAGTATTTTGTGTTTGTGATGTGACCCTTCCACTTGGGTGTGAACAGCACACCTGAATTTCACATCCTATGTAACACATCCTCGTCTCTTGTGAGTGCTGTCTAGACTATGTATAACAGGTTCACTTTCCTGTATTTTAGAACCCAAGAGTGTTTTTCGCACTGGCTGGATTAATACAAGTTCTATCTGGAAGAAGCCAGGACTGGAGGAGGCAGTGGAGAGCACATGTGCCATGCGAGATTCCTTTCTTGGCAGCATCCCTGGCAAAAATGCTGCCGAGTATGAGGTTATCATTGTGATTGAACCCGGGCTACTGTTTGAGATCATGGAGGTATGCCTAATGGATGGTGTTCTTGGCCTTCTGAACTGGTCGGAGCTTTTAAGCTTTACCTGAAATATTTTTATTCTCAAGTGTTTAAGACTGTGTAGTAATTTAGAAACTAGAATTTTGGTCTTGCAACATTGAACTTGTCACTGGTTGTTCCCTGCTCTGAACTTGTGACACATGCAGGGGGCTATTTAGGAGAGTTCCAGACATTCTTGGCAGTTGTGTCAGATTACAGAAAAACCAGGAGCTTTACACTAAAGGCCTGGCTCTTTGGAAATTGTTCATCTGGATCATGTTCCAAAAATGAGTTCTCAATGAGCAGTGGTGGCGCCTGCCTGTCTTTAACCCCAGCACTGTGTCACTGCCATTTCAACCATTTCAGGAGGCCCAACACCCTCTTCTGGCCCTAGGTCTGCATGTAGCATAGCAAACACTCATGCACATAACATACCTTAAGTCTTTAAAAATAAAAGGAACCATCTTATTTTGATTGGTAAATTCAATTTAAACATTTAAAGATTTGAGACTTGAAGTCACTAGAACATATGACATTGTTGGCAATGGTAAGAATAGATGATGGCCATTGTAGTTGCTGTACAGCCTAGTTCTGATTTGTCATCATCCCGACAGCTGCCCCACCTCCCCCACCCCTGCTCACACACATGCCCATGCACACGAAATTAAGCTGAGTCTCATGTTCTTTCATATTAAAGGAATATTTGTTAATTCACACTCATCTTGAAGATCATAATTACAAAGGAAAACATCTTAGAAGTGCTTATCAGAAAGCTGAGTCACTGCGCACTGTGGAAAGGCCATAGTATTCAGCTTGCCACCAGTGCGATATACTGAAAAGTGGGTTTTTATTAACAGCCTTGGAGCTTCTCTGCCAATAGGGGAAAGGAGGCTCCGGAAAGGAGGCTCCTAAAAAAGTTGGCAGATGCCAGGCAGTGGTGGCGCACACTTTTCATCTCAGCACTCAGGAGGCAGAGGCAGGTAGATTTCTGTGAGTTCAAGGCCAGCCAAGGCTGTCGTTACACAAAGAAACCTTGTCTTGATAAACAACAACAAAAGTTGGCAGAATTTTGGCTTGACAGACCTCTTACTCATTGCATAGTAAGTGTAATAAACACCATATAGGTCGGGGTTTGAGGGGAACCATAGTTTTCAAAGTGAAGCAGAGTGTTGATGGCCAAGTTTCAATTAAATAGTAAGTTTCATGTGCATTGTGCGTTCCAGATGCTGCAAGCTGAGGAGACCTCAAGCACGTCTCAGCTGAATGAGCTAATGATGGCCTCCCAGACAACACTGCTGTCTCAGGAGCCACGGGAGAGGGCTGCAGATGGAATTGAGCTAACGGGAACATTCCTCATCAACTTGGAGGGTGAGAGCAGTGAGGGGACTGAAGACCTGAGACCATCCCCAGCTTCCCGTAGGACTGGGTTACTGTAAGACAGTCTGTGACCTGTACACAGCGAAGAGCTCTAAGAACGGAGGCTAAGGCAGGGAGTTCCTTCTCGGCCACTGAGTAGCTGTCACTGTGATTCTTTCCTTCTTGTGTTCTGCCCTCTCATATGTAGTGCCTAATACCCAGACCCACCCACCTTCCTATGCAGACTCTGAAATTTCCTTTTGTGAATATCCAGAACTAAAATACTATCTGGCCATTCTTACAAAGGGTTTGGTAACATTTAGTGGATTTTTTATCATAGGACTTTGTACACTGTTTCAGATGGTTTTCACCTTGACTCATCCTCATTAACTAGAATGGTGGAGAAGAGTTGCGTAACTGAAGTTTTTAGTGGCATTACCACTATCTCTATAACTTGGCATTTTAAAATCCCAAGTTAAGAACTGGGCATGGTAGCACACACCTTTAGTTCCAGTTCTGAGGAGGTCTCACTCTGAGGGCAACACTGTATAGAGACTCTGCGTCTTTTTTTTTTTAAAAAAAGAAAAATCCTGGGTCTGCTGTGTACTCGGATCCAGAATGTCAGACCAGCTCTAAGCATTACAAAACCCTGACTTGGCTGAGAAGCAGTTGGTCTGAGCTGTCTGCTTCTCAGCCATCAAGTTGTTTGACCCTGTGTTACTGACAGTTTATGTTACGGGGCAAAAACCTGGACCTGGGCAGTGTTGGAAGGTGGGGAGGGAGGGAAGCTTTGGGAAGGTACACCCATTGAGTCACCGAGGAATGGCAGTGCGAGCTTAATAACTATGGAGATGCTTTGTGTACTCTTTTCAAGGTGGTGACATCCGTGAAGAGTCTTCCTATAAAATCATTGTCGTACCAACTGCCAGAGAAAAGTGCCCTCGATGTTGGAAGCACACTGCAGAGACTGCGGACACACTCTGTCCTCGGTGTGCAGAGGTCATCGGTGCAAAATAGCATTCTGATGTTAACCACTCTCTGAGTAAGAGCCTTCTCAGGGCTGCCTGGGGGTGAATTATTAGAACCCTAGAAAGACATCCAAGGGTTAGGTAAGGAGTGGAAGAGTAAATGGCAAAAGAGGAAGATAGGGGTAAAAATCAGAATATTAAAAGGAGTATTTCCTGTAACTAAAAGATTTTTATACACACACAGACACCCCCCACACACACACACAAATACATGCAGACATATATGTATAAAGGGCAGACACACACACACCCTCATACTCATACTCATGATTAACTTCTGCAGAGTCAGGCACTGAATATGGTTACTTTCAATGTGGCCAAACAGAGTATTTTATATTTTATTATCTTTTTTTGACTCTGTATCTAAGTTCTATGATGTCTGAAAATAAAGGCATTCTGGGAAGTTCCCGACTAATTGTGGTGTGGAAGTTGTGGATAATGCTTGTGCCCACACAAGCTGAAGGGAGTCAGATATCCAGCTTCTAAGTTAGCAGGATTCTGGGATGTACCACAAAGAACATCACCAAACTTGTTATTCAAGAGGGGAGAAATCTCTTTGTCTTAGATATATGAATGTCGAGGAAATAACATGAAAGCTGAAAATTTATTTCACTAATATACATAAGTTCACAATAATGAACAGACATGGTATATACAGAATTCACTACTTACAATACATTGACAGTAGATAGATAATAAAGCATTCTGTAAGCAATCCAATACTGGATTGATCTTGTAAGGATGGCTAACTAAAGTACTAAGCAGAAAAGGCTGCCTAGCAAACCCATCCCTGTGAGGCGAGAGGGCTTTCTTTCACTGTTGCTATAGTGCACTGGTACATGGTGCCTCATGAAATGTGCCATAGCTACTTCTAAGTGAATGCTATAATCAATGTAAGCTTATTGTTACTACGTCTTAGTTTTCCATGGCTGAATCACAAGTAATCAATTTTAAAAAGCTATTTCAATGCAGCAGGCTTCACATTGACCTTAGGTGACCTTTTCTGACATAGTGAGACAGCTTTTGTTTTTTTTTTTTTTTTTTTTTTTGCTAAAGTGGGAAGCCTGGTGCTGTGCACTGCACTGCTGTATCTACATTCACCCAGCCCCTCCATCTAAGCACAACCTGGGACAGAGAAGCTAGGACTATCTTAACACTTTCATTAACAAGGTAAAAGCATTTAACTAAAGAAGAGATGGGGGCTGTCTAGGGAAACACTACTGGTTGAGGGCGTATGCCATGCCCTTGTTATAGGGATACCAGCCCTATGTTAAAACTGAATTCCTTTATTTGTGGCACTTTGTTGTTAGAGAATTGATACATAAATGTTAGTTTTTCTTTAAAAGCCCTTAGTAAAGTAGTAGAATATTTTACTCCTTTTGTTAAACTCAGGATTTAGTTTTTAAATTCTAGTATATTACATTTTTGGATGACAAATCTAACTTAGGGACTTAACAGTTTATGTTCTGGTTTTCTTATGTTACCTACCAGAGTAAATTTAGCCAGTTTTATTCTCAAAAAATACAAGTCATGCCCATCTCAAAACAAGTAATGGATTTAGACTGTCGTCATTAGCAATGCCTACTCCTGCTTCTTCCAGAGTACTGCAGTACACCAGGAGAATGGACTCCTAGGCCGGGTAAAGAGTGGTGTTTATGTCGATCAAGCTGTGCTTAGAGATGGCAGCACACAGCTGGTTGCTGCTCAGCCACCTGAGCAACATCTGAAAGGTTTCTCTTCGAAGGCATGAAATCTGACAGTTAACAGCGTTAGTTCAGCCAGTCACAATCTTCCTTAGATCTAACTTTTTAATGGAAGGGAATTTGTCCAAGTGTGCATGCTCAGGTTCAGACTTCTACTGGGTGTCCCTGAAAGACTTTCACAATGGTGGAGTTGCCGTCTTCCCTCTATTAGAATGGTTACTGTGAACAGCTGTGATCATGGCAGACATCATTAATTGCACTGTATGGCTACATTCCAGAGATAGCTAAACCGCAGAAGTGCTTGCTGATCTGCAGCGCCAAAGCACTGTGGCCAGACGGGGTAAATGGGTTTCATTCACACATTTGTTTAGCAGTTGGGCTGCTCTAGGCACTACAGGCTACAGAACTAGTTGCATTTTGTTCTCTCCACCCAGCTGTGAGGTAGGTTTGCTAAGGCTGTCACAGCACAGAGTGTGTTCTCTGTCCTGCTCCTAGGACAGGCAACATGACCAAGCCCCAGAAACAGACATTTGTGAACACTTGGAAGAAAAATAAAGTTGGACTTGAGATATTTTAGAATCTTTGCTTTGTTTTTGTTTTTACATAAGTCTTACAAGATAATACATTTTTTACAGTTACCTGATGTGGATACAATTTTGGAACTTGGCAAAATAAAGAATAAATCTTACTTTACATTATAATTGATTTTGCTGCATTGTTCACATCTCTGATTCTCAATTCTGGCAAGTACAGCAGGCTCGGGGTCCTTCTCCAGGTCCCTTCTGATGAGAGTAAAGCCATTTATCCTCTGATGGTGGCAGCAGCAGCAGCAGCAGCAGCAGCAGCAACACCCAGAGCTCCCTGCCAGGTGGCATCCTGGAGCAGGACCAAGCATAAGTATATCTCCATGTTCTAAAGGGATGTGGGCTGTATCTCTAGCGTGCTGATGGAAGCTGTATGAACACACTTAATCCCCACAGGAGTCATTGGGATATGAACTAGAATACTACAATAAGAATGAAATCTGCAAAGTATAACCAGTTACAACACCAAAGTTTACCAATAAATCTGCTTATTTGAATGGAAAAAGTAACAGTATTAATTGTAGCATAGTTAATGTATTTTATCTTCAGTCTCAACTGAAGTAGAATTTAGCCAGGATTGCACTTTTTAAAAGTAATATATTTATTTATTATACAAAAAAAAAAAAAAACCCAAACAAATAAAACAAAAACTCTAAAAAAGTTCCAGATCCTTGCTGTGTAAAATGACATGCAGTGATTGACGTGGCCACAGGACTTTAGACTACTGTCATAAAGTAGCCATGGCTTCCACAGCTTCGATGAGGTGTAGAGCGAGGCTGTACTGCCCGTGCCTCTCTGGCAGGAGCTCTATAACTTTGTGTACCAGTTTAGCTGTTGCTGCAATTGGCATGTCGGTGTTTTGAAGATCCTGGGGGTTCTGCAGATGGGACACAAAAGCCTTTTAGTTTCATGCAGGCAAACAATATTTGTTACTGCCTTAAGCTTTACTGTGGAAGCTCTCAACGATAAGAAAATTGTCTGGAATGAAGCTCATGTTCTCCTGCACTCACCATTGCCTTCAGCCAGGTGCAGAGAGTGGGTGGGAGTCTGGCCAGCAGCTCCATGCCTTCCTTTGTCTGGGTGTGGAAGAGTGCATGAGCTAGCCTTTGCCCGGTCAACACAAGCAGCTGAGATGCTAGAACTTCTTTGTCGTGAACTTGCAGAATGGCCTGAGGATAACACGGAGAAACAATACAGCGAGAGCTACTCAAGCTTGTCCCCTGAAGGCTGTCAATGACGAGATCCTACTTCAGCTCTCAACATGACCATGTGTGTGCACAAAGGAAAACTGAAATTCAACCTAGAATCTTTGCTCATCATCTATTTTGTTTGTTACCTAAGTTTTCAACTTGGTATGACAATATACCTTATTTTCCAGTGAAAGGGATGATGCTAGACAATGCCATTCTCCAATGGCTGCTGAGTGCATTAAGTAACCTCAGGCTTGGAGAGCAGCCTCTCATCACTCTTTGCTGGTCATGGGCGCTCATTACTCATTGCAGATGAGGTCTGGCAGCCACACTGGCTTTCTAGCCTTGGACCTTGCCAAGCTGGCCCCCATCTTGGAACCTTTGTATTCTTTGTTCCTCCATCTGAGGCACTGTTTCCTCAGCTTGAGTGGCCAGTTGCTTCCTCTCCTTAAGAGTTCCATTCTACTATCACTGTCTTCCATGCACCAAGGCTCCTATTTACCCTATGGCTCTATTCACTCTCTTGGTACAGGGTTGTCCATGCTTTTCTGCTCCTCCAGTACCACAAGGAGCTATCCTGTTTTACTGTCCTAACCCTACATGAACCTGGCACCAGGCACAACTCTGAGACTAGGTCTCATGCAGCCCAAACTGGCCTATGTAGATGAGGATGACACCCTCCTGCCTCCACATCCCAAACACATACACGACTGTATCCAACTCAGCATTAGCTTACCGCTTCCTCAACTGTGTGTTTCATAGTGTGAAACCCAAGAGAGAGCCCCAAGAGTGACGTCACAGGTCATTCTTACCTCCTCTCCTAAGAGGTCAGCCCCATAGTTGTACAGCTCCCCTACATAATGCCTTCGAATGACATCTTCACCCACTTGAAGGTGATGGGCTAAAGCCACAGCCAGAGCTGGCCAGTTGTGGTCTCTCCCATGAGTGGTTACTGCCGCTTCCGAGGGATCTTTGTCCTTGGTGACAGAATGCTGAGCCTGGACAGCTGCACTGACAACTTTCAGTAAGAACTTGAAGACAGGAAGGCACAGCACTGCCTTGTCAGTACATTTCATTTAAAAGTAACCCAGTGCTTGCTGTATAAAGCTGGTAGCCTGAGTTCACTCCCAAGGGACAAGCCCACCCCCCACCACACACACACACACCCAATATGTGCCATGGAACATATAAGTCCACACAAACCCCTACACACAATAATGAAAGTCAACTTTTTGTCAATCAGAGAGACTCCACTGAAAATATTTTTAAATTTTTAATTTGGTTGAGACAGGGTCTGTGTGTGTCGCTGGATGTCCTGGATCTCACTCTTAAGCCCAGGCTGGTCTTGAACTCACAGAGATCGGCCTGCCTCTACTTCCCAAGTGCTGGGGTTAAAGGTGTGCGCCACTACCACCTGGCCTTTTGATTTCTAAAATTTGTGTATGTGCCTGCACACACATGCACATGTGTGTGCACACACCACAGCATGAGTGTGGAGGAGTCAGCTCTCTGCCACCAGGGTCCTGGAGGTCCAACTAAGGTCATTAAGTGCCTTTACCCGCTGGGCCGTACACTAGGGAAAGTAGTTCTTGGGAATAACTTTGAAGATGTGGCCATCTGTTTGAAAGACAGCTATATTTCTGCTTTGTTATTGCCACCTAAGAAACAAGCGCAAAATCCAGTAGCTAGCTTACCTGTTGTCTTATAGAAATAAAATTTGGGTCCATTTCCCCACTAGGTAATAACTGAATTGAAGTTAAGTCCTTGAAAAATGCATTCTTTCCCTAAAGAGAAAGATTGAAAAACAAGAACAAAAAACACCTGTTGAGTATGGAGCGTAAGGGAAAGATTTTTAAAACTAAATCACTTAACTATGAGTCATTTGTGATTGGTTTTTATTTTCCCCTTAAACAGAAAGATTGGCATTCTATTCATCCTCCAACTTGGTAACCATGGCTAGTATCTGAGCAGCAGCCTTTAAGATCGCCTCTACTCATCCACTATTTAAGCCCATCCAATTCCTCCTCCTCTGGACTGCGGGCTGCTGACTGCCAGTAGATATGATTAGTCAGGTGACAGCAAGTCATGTTCCAGACTGGGTTCCAGAGAACTGTGGCTTCTGCCTTGTTCTTTCTTGTTGACCCCTCTGAGAGGGCCCAGTGGTTCAGTGAGCCACCCTACAGACACAGCTGCATGGAGTAATCATACTTCCCAATCTAGCTGAGCCTTTAGCTGAGACCTCCATGAAGCAACCACCTCCCACCACAGTCCCACAAGAACCTTTATGCCAAAGGTAGCTAGGTAAGGAAGTCAGATTCCTGACCCCTAAGGTCTGAGGAATAAACCCAAGTGTGATGATACATGCCTGCCATCACAGGGGAGGTAGTGGGGGTGGTCTCGAGTTCAAGGCTATATAAGTGACACTGCAAACTACCAAGGTCTGTGGTTGCAGCTCAATGATAGAGAATTGCTAACAAGTGCAGGCTAAAATCTAAAGTAGTAAGTATTGGTTGTTTGCAACCACCAAGTCTTTTGGGATAATTTTGGTTAAGCAGTAGTAGCTAACTGAACCACCAGCATTTATCGGAATCCTTAAAAATACTTATTGCTTCAAGAGAAGAGACAAGGTTAGAGTCACACAGAACAAGCAGGCTGGGCAGATGGCTCAGAACAGTTGCTGACCAAACATGAGTACTTGAAAGAAAACCCTCTGCACATACATAGCAAGCTGGAATGGCTGTGTGTGCCTGCAGCCCCACACTGGAGAGCGGTGGGTGGTGCATGGATCAGTCAGCTTACTGGCTGGCCAGCCTACAATAAACATGCAGCTTTTGGCTCTGAGACTCCCTGTCATGTGAAAAGCTACACCGAGGAAGACACACCCTCCTCTGGCCTCCAACCCCCAACACAAAAACCAATCCTCACCAGGAAATGGAATGCAGAGCTGAGAACACCCAGGCCTGCCACTCAACCACCCCAGCTGTGAACAAGCCGTCTTAGAAAGCCGCTAAAAAGTATCTGCTCAGTGAATGTCTATGATTCTAAGCTCCATAGAGTGCCGACAGGTTAAACAATACACCTACTGGCTTCAGACAGGTCAGTCTTTGCCCAGGATGCAGGTAGTCTTGGCTAGCAAAGATGCAGAGAGTGGAGTAAAGGTGTGCACCACCATGCCAATTCTAGTATTTATCTTTTACAATTTATTATATATAATGTTTCATTGAGAATATTTTCTTAACAGATCCCCCCACTTTTTTTCCTTTCAAAAGTTAGCTGCTGGGGTAGCAACAGTCTGTATTTTTTCCTTTTTGTCCTCTGCAGGCTAGATGTAGTCTCTAGCACTATGCTGTACCCTGCCCTAAACTATAATCTAAATGTTAAATGTCATTGATTAAAAATCTCTCTCTCACTCTCTGGTTAGGAAGGGATAGAACCCAGGGCATCTGGCATACCAGGCAAGTGTTCTATCAGTAAGCTGTATCCCTAGCCCCAAAATATCTCTTAAAATACGCACTACTGCTATGTGGGTGGCAAACTTAACATGGCTAAGGTCGTTATAAATCAGCTTTCTATAAAAGTCCCAGCTTAAAACAGATTTGCTGTAAGCCCTTGGCCTCTTTCGGCACTCTAGTCAGTCCTGTGAGGGGGATTCTTGTAAAGCCTTTAGAACTACTATCCCCTAGTCTACCCTCCCCAGCCCGACTGGACCTTTCTTACACCATGTATCTTCTGCACACTGTGGACATCTTCATCAAATGCATCAAACTGAGCTCTTGCTTTGTGATAAGCCAGGTATACAGACATAGGAGCAGCAAAAAGATGTGATAAATTTAGGGGACATAGAAAGGATTTTAAAGACAGTGCTTAAATGATAATCTAAAAACAAAAAATAAAAACCAGACACTGGCCACAGGACCTGTGAACAACTGCCTGTGAAGACAAAGTGAAGGACATGTGACAGGGATGGCTGACAGCAGGAAAGGCTGTGGGAAATCCCTCCTGGTTCCACACTTCGATGTGAGCAGTAAGAGCAGCTCATGGGTGAGTACTGTGTGGGTGAGTGAAGGAGCCAAACACTCCATGCCTTTGCGAGCCCTCTTCAGAGGTGTGTCTCCAGGGAGACACTTTCTCTGCTCCTACAGGGACAGTTACCTGAGAGACAGCCTGTCTTGAGAAAAATCTGATATTACACTTTAGCCAAAGACAGAGAAGTGACTCATTTTTTCTCATGAGTTGAAACTGGATTCTCCAACCCAGTCACATCTGAGTGGTAAAGCTGAAGTTTTATTTCCTGTCGGAATCTGTATCTCAGAACTCACAAACCAACATAACAATGTAGAGCCTTTCTGTGGACCACCAAGTTCGGAGTTGATTTTGCAAGGAGCTACAAAATGTGAGTCTGGGAACCAATCTGCTTGAGAAGACAGCTTCCTCAGGGTTGGCCCTTGAGAGCAGTGGAGGCAGGACAGTTAGGAAAGGGTCTGTTTTACTAGTAGAGGGAGGGTGGGGAATGAGGCACGAGCTATCGATGCAGTAATGGACAGCAGTGTCCAGGTAGATTGTTATGGTTCTTGAGCCAGGGTCTCCTACACCTCAGGATAGCTGGGAATTGGCTATATAGACCACAAACTTCCAATTTCTGCTCTCCAAGTGCTGGATGACAGACACATGCCACCACGCCTAACTTCTGCTTTCAGTAAGAACAAGTGAGCAGATTGGGCTGAGGCAGGGCTCACCTCCAGGTTTCTAGTGTACAGGAGTGCACAAAAGAAGGCATTGATGTTAATTACTCAAGCCAGGGAACTCAAGAGAAAGCAAGCTGAAGTCAGGGCAGGATGGAATGGGGGTCCCCAGATGTGTTGTAGCTACAGACTTCCTAGCACATTCAACAGAAGCACACTTATCAACCTTCTGAGTCAGCCTGGGTATATCTACGGAGAATATGCAGAATGAGATGGACTAAAAGCAGAGGACAAAACCCCATAAGCCATCAAAGGGCATCATGACTGAATTAGAAGAATGGAACTGGGTAAGGGATGAAGACCTGAGACTCCAGCAGATCATCACCCACAAACCCCCGGAAAACTCCATGTACCTGTTAGCCAACAGCCCCACAACAGCTTTGAAACCCTCTGGGGACACACTTTGCCCTCTGGGGACTCACCTTGCTATCAAAAAGGGCAAGTGGCTTGACGCTCTTGAGGGAGAAGTGCATGGCAGCATACAGGATGGAACACAGGACGGAGTGATGCTCCACCAGGGGGTAGTGGATAGGCTTCTGCTCCAGTGCCAGCTCCACTATGGAGATGGGGCCTTCCACGGACAGCCAGGCATCCTCAGTGTCCAGAACTGGCACCTGCATTTCATCCCTGCTAATGTCAGCCTGTGGGAGTTGAGAACGCAAGGAAGGCTGTCAAGGGTTGGAGAATAAGAACTGCAAACTGCAGCACCCCAAAGTGAAAGCTTTACAGTCTGAATTCCCCGTTTATAACTGAGAAACCGCAAAAATATAATTAAGAGAGGGAGGGAGGGAGGGAGGGGAGGAGGGATGGAAAAAGAGAGAGGGAGAGAGGAGGGAGAGGGGAAAGGAAGAGAGAGGGAGGGAGATGGGAGAGGGAGGGAAAGGGGAGAGAGAGAGGGAGGGAGGGAGGGAGAAAGGGAGGGAGAGAGAGAGAGAGAGAGAGAGAGAGAGAGAGAGAGAGAGAGAGAGAGAGAGAGAGAGAGTGCAAGAACTCCATGCCCTGACTGCCCTTCAATATCACAGTCCTTCTGCCTCAGTTTCCCAAGAGGGGACTCCAGTCATGCCCCACTGTGCCCGGATAGCAGATGCCTTTTTACCTCCAGTGAAGTCTGAAGAAGATCCAGGCAGGATCCAAGGAAGGACGTCATTGCTGTGTCACTCATCCCCACATCCTGTTCTCAAAAAGGAACATTATGACCCCTGCATCAAAACTTCTGTATTATTGGAAAAACAAGAGACCTTAGCATGTCCACTTGCCTGACTTTCTACACTGAATACAATCTGAAGTCATCAGATAGTTAAGTTCCTGCCAGTGGGTTTGGAGCATCATTCAACTTGATATTAGCCTTTCATGTGATACTAGTGATATTAGTATTATTACTATCAACCTTAATATCGGGGGTGAGGGTGCAGCTCAGTGGTTGGGCATGTACTTAGCACATGTCAGACTCTGGATTCAGTGTCTACTACCAGAGGGCAGAGGGACAGAGTAAAGTTCAGAGTTCCTTGTGCACAGTAAAGACAGATCCTTCAACTTGCTATAACATTTGCTAGCCAACCAAACAGAATATGGTAAGGTATACACATGAGGTTCAACTAGGGAAGTTCTAAGGAAACAACCTGGGCTGATGGTTTCATGGAGTCTTGAAGGCACTGAACTGAATTCTCTGAATAAAACTAGAATTCCTCATTTGACAACCAAATACTAGATTCACATTTTTGGCAAGAAATACTTCCCACTGACCCCTTTCTTAGGCCTGTGTGAGGAGCTACTGCATTTCTGTATAATCTTTTCAAAGCCAACAGTCAATCAATTCTTTATGACTTCAAAGTACATAATTCAGGTGTGTGTGTGTGTGTGTGTGTGTGTGTGTGTATTTACTTGCACACATAAACTCTAACTCTAGTCACAGAACTACTCTTACAATGATGTGGGGAAACAAGGTCTTAACAGTTCTTGATATTTAAGAAGACCATGTCACAGAGTGGAGAGAAGAGGAGCATTACTGATCACAGTCTCAGTGTCTGGTTGTTCAGTCTGAGTAGAATCTGCCTGCCTGTAGGTGAAGCTGGGCATCTCCGCTATGAAATGGAAATTCGCTTCTTTCAGTCCAGAGTCCAAAGCCAAGCGAACCTTAAGACTTACACACGCCAGCTGCCAATCTAGACAGGGAAATTGAGTTACCACAGATCACAACTATTTCCTTAATGCAGTAATCTCTTTCTGTTATTTGTTATCTTCAGATAGGTGATCTCAACAGCAAAAATCAAAGTTCACTCATATAGATATTACATAGAGTGTAGCTTAACTGAGACTGACTCACCCTTCGGCATAATCTATCCTTTGGAGATTTTCCAACCTGAAACACACAGAAAATACAATATTTAACAATTTAAGCTAAAATGTATTAGAACGATACAGAAAAAGCAACCAGAATTACAGCTATAAATATACATGCTAGAATTAACTACTGGCAGGCTATCAAGGATAGGAACAACATATTTATTTATTTGTTTGTTTGTTTGTTTGTTAATTTTGTGGTAGATCTCAAAAACACATCACAAAAAATATCATACAGAGCTCATGAGTATTCTTTTCAAAAACAAATCCTTGGGCTGGAGAGATGGCTCAGAAGTTAAGAGCACTTGTTGTTCTTACAGAGGAACTAGGTTCAATTCCCTGCACCCACACGGTGGCTCACAACCATCCGTAAAACCAGCTATAGGGGCTTCAACAGGCATGTACACGCATGTAGGCATAACATTCATACTCATAAAGGAAAATAAATAAATAAATAAACCTAATAAAAAAATTCCCTCCTGCCCTAGTTGTGTTTTTGAGCCAATAAGTAAAAGTTCTCTTTAAGCATGGTAGAGTGGTGTATAGGCAAAATCCCTTTGAAAGCAGAGGCAGGAAAATCTTGAATTTGAAAGTTCAAGGCCAGCCAGTGAGGCACTGTCATAAAGGAAGAAAGGAACAGGGGAAGCTGAAAGATGACAAGACAGAGAAGAGTGGAGGGAAGGCAGGCAACAGAAGCTTTGTAAAAATCCAGATCTCAGTTTGTACAGTTAAGTAACTGTGTTGTCTGAAAATCCCTAGTAAACAACATCTAAAAGAGGTTTGTTTATTGGTAAGGAGATAGTTTCAAATCGTGACAAAAGAAAATACTAAAATAGCAATGAATAGCAATGTTCACTGCTGCTCTATTCACAACAGCTAGAAAATGGAAGCAATCTAAATGTCCTGCAGCCAATTAATGGATAATGTAAACTGGCGCATACACACTATGGAATGCTACTCAGCTGTGAAGAGACATGAAATCATGAACTTTGAAAGTAAATGGATGGAACTAGAAGAGATAGTGACACTACTGTCACTGAGCTGAATAAGGATGCCACCAACAGACATGCTAATGTGGGTGGAGGAAAGCTCATGAGGCCTCAACTATAGACAAAGAACTACGAGCAACTAAGGAATGCCGAGAGTGGAAGAAATAGCTTCCCCAAGAAAGAGCACACCATGGTCAGCCCTGAAAACAGAGGCATACATTAATGACATATGATCCGAGCAGGTTATATTTAAACATGTAAGAGTATATTTGTATATACGTAACAACAATCAAAGAAAAAGTGGTCATGAATTTAAATGAGAGCAAGAGGGAGGGAGGGATGCATGGGAGGAGCTTCAGAGAAGAAAGAAAAGGGGGTTAATAATCTCAAATATATACATGTGTATATGTACACACACACACACACACACACACACACACAACACACACACACACACACACACACTGCCAGCCTTGGGAAGTACATTTAACCCAGCAGCAATAACCAGACAACACAGTCCACCAACTGTCCACATACTGCAGTGGGAACAATCTTTCTATTATCTAGAAATTAAGGGAACTAAATTAAGAAGTCAGTATGTGACAATTAAAATCACCTCACCTTATCCATCAAGTAGGTAGCAGCAGAAAACCTTTTAACCAGGAACGTGTTCCACATCATCAATGAGATACCTACACAGCAAATGAAACATGAAAAGAGTGCTATAGATTCATCAGACATCAGTCTCTTCCCCAAGCTTACGAAACCATGTGGACTCATATTTACACATTACTTTTGCATCTTATATGGAGTTTCCATTTTTAATAAAAGAATAATTAATCAGAAGAGTATAGCTATAAACAGTAAGCATAAATTATTATCACAACGAGGAAAAAATATCATCATCACCACAACCATCAACATAAGGCTTAGAATGCTTGTTTGTTGTACTGGGGGATTTTCTGGGGGGCTGTGCTGGGAGCTGAGCTGAGGGGCTGTACAAAAAAGTACTTTAAAACATTAAAAATACAGCCAGGTGATGGTGGCCCACGCCTTTAGTCCCAGCATTCGGGAGCAGAGGCAGGTGGATCTCTGAGTTCAAGGCCAGCCTGGTCTACAGAGCTACTAGCTGTGCCAGAACAGGTTCTAAAACAATACAGAGAAACCCTGTCTTTAAAAAAAAAAAAAAAAACCCCAAAAAAAAAAACAAAAAAAACAAAAAAAAAAAAAAAAACAAAATACCAAAAAACATTAAAAATACTTAAAGAAAAAACTAAGCAAACAAAAACAAAACCTTTGCTTTTATTTATATAGGAAAGCAATTGAGAAGGAAGCAGTTAAAAGGGGTGCTATTCATGTCTATTATGCAGGGGCTCCCATGAGTCCATGAGAGCTTAATGAACTGCTACTCACCATTTTGAATATGTGCATTAAGAATGTGCTTCAGATGTTCTATGGACCTAACCAAAAAGCGTGCTTCCTTGGACAGGAGAGAGAGAGGGAGAGAAAATGACGGTTATTTCACACCAACAAAGACTTCTCCTTTAAGAGTTATTTTTATTTATGTATATGTGTCTGTGGCAAGTGAATACTGTGTATGAGAGGACATCTGTGGAGGCTGGGGGAGGACTTGGGATTCCCTGAAGCTAGGCAAGTGAGCATCCAGACTAGGGTGCCGAGAGCTGAACTCAGCTCCTCTGAAGAAGCAACCAAAGCCACTGAGCCACCTCTCCAGTCCCCATTGGAGCCTTATTACTCAATTTCTGCACAAATTTATGTAAGAATTTGGCAAAGAGGCTGGGAAGATGGTTCAGTGGTTAAGAGCACTTGCTGCTCTTGGAGAGGACACACATGATGCATAACCCATATTCTAGGAATCCAACACTTTCTTCAAATCTCCAAGGGCACCAGGCATACATGTAGCGCACACACATACATGCAAGCCAACAGTCACACAGACACAGGAAGGAGGAGGGGGAAGAGGATGAAGCAGCAGCAACAGCACTACAGCCACCTAAGCAGCAGCTGCTGGTGTGCTGGCGCACACCTTTGATCCCAGCACTCAGGAGGCAGAAACAGGAGGATCTCTGTGAATTTGAAGCCAGCCTGGTCAACAGAGCGAGTTCCAGGACAGTTAGAGCTGTCTCAAAAACAAACAAGCAAGCAAACAAAAAGAAATGGATAGAAACAGAGGGATCATGAATTCCAGACCACAAGGGCTACAGAGAGAATTTCAGGCTAAGCTATATGGCTAAACCCTGACTTAAACAAACAAACAAGAAGGAGGGGGTTGGATGGGGGAAAAGAAAAACCAAAGAAACTCTGTGAATTAGATAAGAAATAACTTTTGATAAGATACCTTCAATCATCTCATTAATTAATGACTAATTTCTAGACACACCCTACCCAGAAAATGCGGACAGGAAGATTCAAGCTCTCTGTGGTCTATATGCCACACAATTATTCTCTACAGGCAATACTAGAGTTCCACAGGCATGAATTTAGTTTCCTTTTGCAAACAATCATTATGCAACAAATTTGGAGCAGCTACTATGCACCAAACCTATGAGGCCCCAGGAATACCACACTGAACGGAATGGACCCAGCTCTTTGTCTTCCCTGAGGGTAGAGCCCAGTGAGGGAGCTAGATAGTAAGTTTGGAAGTGAGCGTGTCAGAGAGTGTCAGAAGGCAATGGTACGGAGAAGAGAATTAGAGCCAGGAACAGGAGGCTTCAGAAGGAAGGCTTAAAGCTGTCTGTAATCACAAAGAGTGACACACTTAGATTCACATAATAGCACATAACACTCACAAAATCATCAGAGGTTTGCTAAAATCTTCAGAACAGGCTGATACTGGGAATACTCCAAATATTATTCAATTTAAAATTTAAAGTAGATGTGTGTGTAGTGGTGTAGTTGGGATGGGGTGTGATGTGCTAAGTAGATGAATAGTTAACAAGAAAACCATACAAACAAGAAGGACAGCCATTATTCAATAGAGGCCTAATAGAGGCACGTGGGTGCTACACGTGTCACTTTCTCTACTCCTCCAAGATGACAGCTACTGTAGAATAGTCTTGTCTAGAAAGAAATTGAGACAACAGGCTCAGGGATTTTTCCCAAGGTCATGCCAGCCGTGTGCTGTAACTAGGACCAGCTGGAAGGAACAGTAACAGGGTGCCTACCGTCAAGCCCAGGGTATAAGCCAGAACCAAATGCCGTACTGTTTCCTCCCTCTTTCTTTTAACACAGGACTGTGCTGTCACCAGTCTGCTCCGGACTTGACAATGTGTGCTTTGCCCTGGTCCTCAGTGAACTGTAACAAGTGTAGTTTTTATTTACTCCTGCATTTCTGTGTGAAATGGCACCAACCTAACAGTATTTGTCAAAGTACAGGTCCCAATGGCAGCCTGGTGTCTGACAGCTCTAGTGTGTTTGTTTACACTCTTCTTATATTTGGATAAGAACAATACTCCAGAAACAGCCCTACTATGTACATGGCCAAATCTTGCTCAAGGTTAGCCTTGCTGGCCTCTCAACTTTCTGATAAGGCCTCATTTTTCACACTTTTAGGTTCACAATCTTTCTGTGGGCACTTTGGTCTGGAAGTACCCTAGGGAATGGCCCCAAGCTTGGTTTTGAATCCCAACTGAATGGTTGACCTATGACTGACCACCAAATCTACTATCCCATCACTCCACCCATTAAAGAAAGGTATCAATGAAACAAGATACGAAAGCATCTCGTAGCTATTTCCTTTGCCATCTTCTTCACTCAAGCCTCCCTTGTAAGTATTCTTGGAAATGACTCCTCTCAGATCCAAATTCTTTCTTTGCGGTCCTTATCTTGGGCTGCATTCTTGTATAAAAATTTCAAAGGTGAATTAACTCACACTTATACAACAAGAACCCCTTCTCCCTGCTAGCAAAGGCTTTAGTATGTAATGATGTTACATATTAAGAGAATGCACTAATGGAGTGATTTGCTAAAACTTAACCAACCACTGGCGCCAGGACAGGAATCCTGTTCTTCTATCACCTTCCCCCAAGTCCACCTAGCAGAGTACTTACTAATTACGGTCAGTCTCAACTTGACCATATGTTTCTAGTCAATGAAAAAAGAAATGCTAGAACTGCAATGAGGATCTAACTCCTAAAATCTGAATGAATTACCAACTGAGATCTAAAAAGGTGATACTTGAGAACACAGCTGGCCACTGCGTGTCACATTGCCTACTACTCAGGAAAGCCACAAGTTCAAGCTCAGTAAGGGCAACTTTACAAGACCCTGTATCCAGGAAATAAGTTTAAAAGGGCTGAGGATATAGTTCAGTGTTGGAGTGCTTGCCTAGCAAACATGGAGTTATAGGTTCAATACCCAGTACTGCCACACGCACACATACAAGGCAATGTGTGAAAAGCATTTAGCAGTTACTGGTGTGGGCACAGTAGTGAGCTCCAGGACAAGCCTGGCCGGGGTATGTGTGTGCAGACACAATCAGTAGACAGACATGGACGTACCTCTGGGTCTTTATTCCACTGGACAACATACTCCCAGCAGCAGTGTGCATGTAGCACGTCAAGCTCAAGGCTACAGGGGAACTGTTCATAGGCTAAACGCAGCAAGTCTGAAAAACACAGCGGGAGCAGCATCCTTTTAGCAACGGTAATGCAGCTACGTCACGCCACCCAGGGTCATAATGCTCATTATTTGGGTGTCACCTGGTATGGCTCCTAGGTCTATCTGCACCTCTGGCACCTCAAGGAAACTTCGGGCAATACCTTCTTTGGGCTCATCTGGGTTTTCTGCATCTCTTTCTTGGTTGGCACATTTCAACAATTCAGGGTTGAGGTCTTGTTTAAATATCCACTTGGCTACACTATCTGCAACACCACCTACAGGTTGGAGACAAGAAAGGAAATGAAATTTGGTAAAAAATGTGAGTAGCATGTACCAAATGGAGGTAAACACAGAGTATGCCAGATATTCCCTCAGGAACAGATATACACACCACATTCACTTCTGAATCTTGAGTGAAGGTGATGTAAAAAAGCCATGAGATTTATAGCAGTGTTAATACCCGTCATTCAACTTGGGAGGGCAAGCAAGACAGTGCTACCTGGGATGGAGAGAGGACACTAGTGGGTATTAGGGTGCATCTGGACAGGGTGAGTAACTACTGATCTACAGAGCAGCAGGGACTCTGAAGGTGAAAACTAACTGAATATTCAAAACAGGTATCAGAGAGGACTTTGAGTGCTCCTGACATAAAACAGTGGCAAATAGCTATATGATGGATCTGAACTAATGATGCATAAACGTACTAAGATGTCTCATAAATAAGTATGACTACTATTTGGCAGTGAGACATAAAGCATGTACTTAAGCAAAATTTAGCAATGGGATGATGTTATTAGCTCTAAGGAGATCAAGAGGGAAAGAGGAAGATAGTTGGAAATGGTCTCCTGGAGGGATACTTGGATGGACTTTTGAACATGAGCAAGACTTAAGTGTTTGTGAGTGGGTGAGATGGAACCAGGGAGAAGGAAAGACTTGGATCCAGGATGGCAGTCTCATAGACATTTCATTTCATGAAAATTAATTAAAAGACACCCATTCTTATATTCACAGCACTTGGCTAAGGAAGGAGGACTGTGAATTCAAAGCAAGCCTGAGCTACATTGTCATATCTTGTCTGAAGAAACGAGTAAACACATACTCAAAATGATGTTGGTGGACATCTGCACACACTCACATGTTGTGCTCCATGTGGACATCTGCATACACTCACATGTGCTCTGTGTACAAACACTCACCTGTGCTCCATGTGGACATCTGCACACACTCATATGTGCTCCGTGTGAACATCTGCACTCACATGTGCTCCCTGTGAACATCTGCACACACTCTCATGTGCTCCATGTCTCACCTTTTCCTCCTTCTAGCAGTTTTTTAACAGAAAGCCTTGGAAGTGGCTCTGTCTGTAGAGAGGACACCTTGGCGGTTGGAGGACTGGCCTTGCTGTGAAGCAGGGTCTGCAGTGTGAGGCAGTCCTCCAGCTGTTTCAGCAGGAGCTTCCAGTACTCGGTGTCAAGAGAAAGGGCTTCCCAGGAGTCTGTGAGGGCTTCTGGATCAGCACCCAAAACCGTCTGGGGAAACTAAGAAAAGTTCCAGCTTATACTCTGGGCAATCTGCTTGTTTTCCCTGCGCTGGGGATGGAACCCATGGCCTTACATGTGCTGGGCAAGTGCTCTAATACAGAGCCATACTGCCAGTCATCTGGCAAAGACTTTGAGTAACATTAACATAATGAAAGCAACAGAGGTGTAATCTAATGAGACTGGAAACTCAGGACATGTAGAAGAGGCCCTGTGGTGGTAAGCCAGGCTCAGCCAGCGTGGATCTTCTGGCCTTCAGCAAGGGCTGCTTTGCTTCGGACACTGACAGAATGTACCAGCCAGCTCTGTCACCGTAATCGCCTCCATCTGCTAAAGTTACATTTAGTCCATAACTTCCAGGGTTGATAGTAAACCGCTCAGGTGTTAATCTAACATTCCACTAGGAAAAGTCACTTGATCTACCATGCAATGTAAGAGAAGCAATTTTTTTTCTTCTTAATGTCAATGAACCCTCAGGAGAAGAGGGGAAACCCACACTGCAAATGTTCGGTCAAGTGCTGGTCCGTCTGACTCAGTGTCGGGTGTGTAAGAGGAGGATGAGACAGTCATGGGACTGCAGAACCCAAATAAACCCCTTAGTGAATGAGGAGAGCATCACCATCCATTACAAGCTACTTCAAGTTTCTCACACATCCCACATTCTAGATGCCTCAGGGCACTGCAAGCTATCAGCCCAAGGATGGAAATCACCCATCAGCCAACAAGCCTGGCACAGAGTGCAGGGGCATAGCCACCCACTTACTTTCTTATCTGTAGCACTGTTGGACATCTGTGCAGCAACAGAGTGCCCAACGTGTGCAGACAGCAGGGCAGCTCCATTGTTCTCTGACTGAATGCAGGCCATGCGCATCTGCTGCCACCACGGGGACACGGACTGAGAATCCCATGTGTCATCAATGGCCACTGCAGAGACAAGAACAAAAGCAAAAGGGGAAATCCCACTTGTCCATTCGGGTGTGTTGTACATGGGTCTCATCCTGTACGTTTAAACTAAAGCCCTCAAAGAAGTACCTGCAGATTTCTAAATGTGGTACAACATTAATATCGCGTGCCAGCTAGGTTTTTAACAACTTGACACAAGCTAAAGTCATCTGAGAGAAAGGAACCTCAAGTGAGAAAATGCCTCCATAAGCTCAGCCCACAGGCAAGCCTGTGCAGCATTTTCTTGATTGGTGGTTGATGAGCACACTGTGGGCGGTGCCAGCCTGAGGTAGGTGGTCCTGGGTGTATAAAGCATGCTGGGCACAGAGAGTGAGCCGGTAAGCCACACTCCTCTAGTCTCTGCTTCAGCTCCTGCCTCCAGGAATTATGTTCACTGACCTCCTCAGTGAACCATTACTCGGAAGTAGAAGAAACAAACCCTTTCTTCCTCCAGTTGCTTTTGGTCATGGTCTTTATCACAGCAATAAAAACCCTAAGACATTGCAATTGATTTTACTAACAACATTTATCTTCCGTTTCTTTATATTGTTAGTCATGATGCTTCTTGAATCAATACCAAACTCTTGTTTGTTTGGTTTTTTAAGGGAGGGGTTGTTGTCATTGTTTTAGGATGGGGTTTCTCTGTGTAGCAGCTCTGGCTGTCCTGGAACTTACTCTGTGGACCAGGCCTTGAATTCAGAGATGTGCCTGCCTCTGCCTCTGCCTCCTCAGTTCTGGGATTAAAGGCGTGTGCCACCACTGCCAGGTGGTGCTTATCTGAACTATTTTCTGAGTATCTGTAATATTTTCATCATTAATAAAAAGGAATAATGGGGAGATATATACTTTTAGAAAATTTTTATTATTTACATTGTATGTATGGGTTTTTCATTTGCATACATGTTTGTGTACCACATGTGTATCTGGTGCCCAGAGACCACAAGAGGACAATGGATCCCCTGGAACTGGAATTACAGACAGTTGTAAGCCAACATGTGGGTGCTGGGGATGAAACCTGGCGCCTTTAGAAGAGCAATGAGTGTTCTTAAACACAGACACTTCTACCACAACAGTCAAAATATTATTTCCACCAAAGACCATTTTCCATGACATCACATCTTCTGAGAGCGGGATTTCACTGTCCTATATGAAAGCACATCACAAATACACAGCAAGCGTTCTACCAGTGTGTGAAGACTTGGTCACCGAGCCAAGGACGCAAACTAGGGCTTGTGTACAAAGGATACTCCTAGCTTTACGCCCCACCAAACCCTTTCTACACCGTAGTCTTTTGTTGAAAGAAATTCCCCATCTTTATGTGGTATTCCAAATACTATGTGTTATTTCAGAGCACTAAAGTGGAAACCCTGGGAACACTGGCCACAAGATAAATCACCACCTCCTACCTTTCATCTTGCTCAACAGGGACAGCATGGTGTGAAGACAGCAGACAGACTGTGGTTTGTCCAAAATATCTTTTTCCTTCGAAAGCCAAACACTTAGGAGCAGAGACTAAAATAAAATTAAAATATTTTTTCAGCCTAAATAATATTTAACAAAGGGGAGATCTCAGAGTTTCCTACAGTGGGTGCTTGCTCTATCATGTAATGTGGGGATCAGACTAAAGTACACTGTCTACCTAAGAGACTCTCGACATCTGCTAGGTACCTGACTCCCACCCCTTCTACCTCCTCTTAGGTTACACACTGTCTTCCGATCTAAGCCACTATCTAAGGAGACTACCACTGTGACATTCACCTGATGAGTAAAGTGCTAGCTGAAGGTTCTGAAGGGAGATGGAGGGAAGAAAGGAGGAAAGGAAGGAGGGAGGGAGGAAGGGGAACATAGGAATGCATGCTGACACCACAGCAGAAAGGCAACCACCAAGTGAGCACAAAGGAGGACAGCGCTCACAGCCAGCACAGCAAAGGAATGCACCATGCATGATCTGAACATGATAGCATGAATCCATACATATGAATTATCCTGTTCATATAAATGCACACATATAGAGTCAGTCATGAAATAATGACAGCGTACCTAATTAGGAACAACACAGACAATAACATTTAGTGAACTCTTTAGTTCTATTAGCTACTACCTAAGACTTGCAGAAATCTGTACCTAAGAATGAAGCAGAAAACCCCACAGTTCCCATGCTAAAGAGTCCCTTTGGGAACATCTTTTATATCAACACCCTAAATGCTTCACTCCTGCACTCAGAAGATGCAGATAAACTGTGAGGACACTGTTAGACTTGTCTTTCTATACGAGGCTCCACTGATCACTCTTTCACCCTAGCTGCATATTCTAGTCTTTCCTGAATACAACCAGAACTTGATAAAGCTGTAACTGGTGAAAACATAAATATGCTAACAGAGCAATACAGTAACTAAATCAATTAAATGCCTGGAAACATAAATACATCTAAAAAGCCTCTCCCCTCTTCTTCCCCCTCTTCCTCCCACAGTACCGGGGACAACTGAACCCAGGGCATTTGCACACGCCAGGCATTCACTCTACTATTAAGTTGGATCCCTAGCCTGTTTGCTTTTTAAAATTTGGGACAGGGCCTTATTGAGTTAAGCAGGCTGGCTTAAATATCCACAGCCCAGGCAGGCCTTAAATTTGTGGTCCTGTCTCCTCCCCCTGAGAAGATGGTATTATAGTATAGCTATGCTTTCACACCTAGCTGGGAGCCTTTCTAAATTATTTTCCTTTCCCTCCTTTATTCCCCTGCCTTGACTCCTCCTTTCCACCTCAAACTCCTCTTCTTATGTTCTGTCATGAGACAATGTCTCACTGTATAGTCCAGGATGGTCTCAAACTAATGGCCCTCTTGTCTCAGCTTCCTGAGCTGCTAAGATTATAAGCATGCACTCTCATGAATATCATTCTAATAAGGGTGTTACTTATATTAAAATGGAAATGCAGACAATATAATTTTGCTATGTAACACACAACTTAAACTAAGAAACCTTCATTCCAACAGCTCCATCTGAATCCCTTTCACAGTTTTTCATTTGGAAAGCACTACAGATTTGATGGTGTTAATAAATAGAGTGGAGCGCCACTGAGGAAGACATGACATCAGTTTTGATGCTCCATAGGACTCGTGTGTGTGTGTATGTACACATGCGTGCACACACACACACACACACACACACACACACACACACACACACACACAAGAACAGACATCATATGTGTGAAAAAGGGAAGGAAAGTAGATACGCAGGCACAGTGAAGTCTCAGCAACCCTTCCACCATGTCCTTTAATGGTAGTATCTTACCCAAGATCAAACCCAAGAAACTAACACTGGTAAAACATGTTCAAACTCCATGACTTACAACACACTTATTTGTGTATGTGTCTGCGATATATGCAATTATGTCCTATTTTGTTTTGTTTTTGAGATAGACAGTGTAGTCCTAGCTGTCCTGCTACTTGCTCTCTAGACCAGGTTGGACTTGAACTCAGAAATTCACCTACTTATGCCTGCCAAGGGCTGGAATTAAAGGCATACACCACCATACTTGCCTGCATATGCAATTTTAGAAATTAATTTTGAGAGGTCTCACTTGGTGAGACATGGGTGACTTGGAATTCACTATGCAGACCAAGCTGGCCTTGAACTCAGAGACCTATCTGTTCTGCCTTGATGGTGAGGATAAAGCCTTACTATGCAGTTTTTGTGCATGAATAGTTCTGATCAGTCATCACTACAAGTAGACAACAAAGTATCACAACAAGACCTCTGTTCATTGTGCTATTTCACAAAGGTTACACAGAAACTCCAGTTTGTATCTTCTTAAAAGTGGCCTTTGCCCACTTTGTATAACTTCCCTAAGGGAAAGTTACAATGTGTTTCTTGAAGGCTGGGGGAGGGAGGTGGTTGCAACATTTGATTAATAATACTTAACTTATTAAAACACATTTGCTTACTGATATTCATGTGTGATTTTAACTGTCTTACCTCCTGAGGTACTTCTACCTGTACACTAAAAGCACATAGAAACATAGTCAGTAAGCTCACAGGGGTAGGATGTCCAAGTGCTGGCCTGAACCTGACACAGGTGCTGTGTGTCTGTGTGCATGAGTAGGAGGCAGTAAAGATGGAAAGCTGAGGACAGGTGACTCCCTTTCTCTTTGTATTTCAGTTTTCTCATTGGTTGATTCTTCTCTTTCACATGTTTGTAAAGATTCTATCCTCAAATATTTGAAGCTTGAAAATGTTGACATCAATTTTACATACATTTTAGAGAGAAATCTTTAAGATTTCTCTCATCCTAATGTAACAACCAATGATCAAAAGCTACTGTAAATGCGTTCATCACCTATTAGATCCTATATTTATTAAGGCCAAAACTTTGTAAGATAAAATAACATAATCTTGCTGGGCATCGGTGGTGCATGCCTTTGTCCCAGCACTTGGGAGGCAGAGGCAGGCAGATCTCTGTTTGAGGCCAGCCTGGTCTACAGAGCTAGTTCCAAGACAGGCTCCAAAGCAATACAGAGAAACCTTGTCTCGAAAAACAAAACAAAACAAAAAACAAAAAACCCCACAATCTTAATTACAATTTTCTTTGATCATTTCAGGTTTTTAATGAATGTTCTTGATATGCTAAAGATAATGATTTGAAACTTAACACTTATATGTAACTTTTGCAAAGGATTCAGTAACAAAACCTTACCAGTAACTGCTGAGGGCTAAGTCCAGCAGACTCCAGAGTGTGACACATATCCTCAGTGGAGCTTTCTCCATGCAAACACTTCCAAAAAAAGAAACTGCCTAGCAAAACAAACAAACAAACAAATAAACGTGTTACTGATGATGAATGTTCAGATTAACGATCTTATTTAATAGCAAACTGGAATCTGAGAGGAGCAGGACAGCATGAAAGAAAATAATATTTTGTTGTAGTTTTGTTTTGTTTGCAAGGGGTTCTCTCTACATGGTACTGGTTGCCTTGGACCAGGTGGGCCTCAAATTCACAGAAATCTATATTCCTCTGCCTCCTGAGTGCTGGGATTAAAGTTCTCCACACCCAAAAGAAGAGAACTTAATGTCTGAATTTGATTTAGGAGAACAGACAGCACATCATTATGCCTTGAAACTGTCTCTTGTGTGTATATTTTATGTGTATGCGCATGGATGGAGGTCAGGGGTCAATGTTGGAGGTCTTCCTCGAATGCTCCCTAACTTCTTTTTAAAAATAGATCCTCACTATACCTGAAGTTCATCAACTAGGCAGGACTAGGTAACCAAAGAGTCACAGGGATTCTCTTATCTATGTCTCTGCAGTGCTAGGATTATAGGCACATGCCATTATGTCTAGCTTTTTACATAGGTGCTATGATTTCAATCTCTGGTCCCTATGTTTGCACTGCAATAGCTTTACTGATTGAGCCATGTCTTCAGCCCCTTCTCCTTAGTAGAAAGCTTATTAATACAATTAAAATGTGTGACATGATTGTGTAGGCACCAAGAATATATCACTGACTAAAAAAATACGAACACTAAGTTCTTTGGTCATTGAATTTCAAACAAAAGCAAACACTGAGTTGCTGTACATTTGCACCAAGACATCTGTGGAAGAGGGAGAGGGTACAGAGCGTATTGCAGGGCTTTACCTACCTAGAGCCACATATTCCTCTTCGCTTATCTTCTTTATGTTGAGGACATCCTTCTCATACTCTAGATATTCGAGGAAGGTCTTGACAGGCAGTACTCCATCTGTATCCTCAGAAAACCGGACAGTGGTCTTGGTGTTTTCTTGTTTGTACTTCTCTAATAAGGCCCAGAGCTTCTTGAGTTCCTTATCGTCCAGCCTTAGCAGCACAGCCAAGTCCTTCAAGAGTAAGAGTGGGCCTTGAATTGTCTATGAATTGCCACAAACAATAGCCCCTCACTGGAGCTGAGATTCAAGGCTGTTGAGCAATGGTGGCCTTAAAAATTAGTGTAAAATATTTCAGAGGTAATGTACTGTTCAAATGTTACATGCCATTTCATGAATATGATGTTATGTAAGTAAACTAACTTTGAAAAACTATATACTAGTAATAGTGGCATTTTAGGAAGTTTCTTTAGAGTACTATATATACTTCTAAAAGTTAGGACCCTAATAAAAATGTACTATATAATAGAAAATAATCATAAAGTATGTAAATATGACTTTGCTTTCCAAGAAAACTACATGTGGCTGCATATCTCTGTGCAACATGAATAGTACACCATAAACACAACTCACATGGCATCTGCTTATAAGTTCTCTTTGCAACCAGGGACACAAAGATGTCAAGTTTTGACTAGAGCCTGCCAGCCTTTCAAACCATTTCACACAGAACATATCCTGGCATTATCTTTTTTTTTTTTTTTTTTTTTTTTTTTATTATTTAAAACCCTGTAAATCTCTCCTATCTAGGAAAGCCTTATGCTCAGTGCTACACAACTGAAACTATGGTCAGGCACATTCAACTCTGTTTTGTTTTCTTTTTGAGATGCCATCTTTATTTCTGGACTTTTGATGCTCTCTCAGCCTTCCAAGTAGCTGAGGCTCCAGGACAGTAACCCCATGCCTGGCTATTCATTTTCACCAGGCACATTCAAGAGCATCTGCTTTTGATAAGAACCTAAGAACTGTACAGACAATTCTTCTGATGTCTACATTTCCTGAAGTAGAGAGCGTGATCCTAAAGAAGAACTGCTTTCATATAATTTTTAATTGTAATTAGAGAACACCACTATGAATGTATCACTAAAATGTTAAAATCTAAAGTCCCAAAGACCAGAAGATTTTCAGTTTAAAATTATTTACACACTTGTATATATAACCATAACTTTTAATAAGACAGACTAATTTTTAAAAAAGTATTATTGGTGACTTGACAAATCACTAGCATCATTTGAATAAGCCTGCCTTGGATAAGCAGAAGACTTCCAGGCTGGGCAACCCCCAATAGGGAACAGTCATCTGAGAGGAAGAAAGACGTTCTCTCTCTCAAGTTTCCACTCGGGGAAACCCTGAATACACCTCTTAGAGCAGGGACTGCACTAACTAAAGACAGAAAGGGCTGTGCTGTTGTCACTGCTTGATGTTACACACAAGTTAAGACAATACTCAGTACAGTTATCTTCAACACTCTGAGGGGAGAGAGACTATTTTAGAATTTATTTCAGTGTGTAATTCACAAAAAAGCAAGCGGCATTAATTTACTAACAACGCAGAACTGATCGCTTGTGTGGCACAATCTTTCTTTTTTTTTTCTTCCTGGTTTTTCAAGACAGGTTTTCTCAGTGTAGCCCTGGCTGTCTTAGAACTCTCTCTGTAGACCAGACTGGCCTCGAACTCATAGATCTACCTACTTCTGCCTCTTCCCAAGTGCTGGGATTAGAGGTGTGAGCCACCACCACCAAGCTTGGTAGAATCTTTTTTATATTTTCTTTAAAGCATGGCCAGTAAGAAAGCTCCGTAAGTGAAAAGTGCTTCCTACATAAAGCCTGATGGTCTGTGTTCAGTCTCTGAACCGAGTGGTGGGGGGAGAGACTCCAGACTGTTGTCCTCCGACCACTACGTATGTGGGGTGGGCAGGTCTACACCCACCCCAAACCCTTAAATTTTTTTTTACTGTTTACTCAAAGAATTTTAAGAATTAAAAATATTCAAAGGGATGATGGTGTGTAGTACTCATATTTGTGGTTACTCACATTATCGGAGAATGGTGTATCAGAGTGAAAATCAAGAGAATTCAATTGACAGACAGATTCATAAAGATGTAGCAATTTCAGTTTACTGGCACAAAGCTGCAGCAGTCCTTCATCGACAGACTCCAGCTCTACAAGGTGGAGAGAGACATATTAGACACATTTAGCAGACTCTCTCTTATGTAGCTTCTCAATGGGCTAAATACCGACAGGCTTAACCTATCACAGATCTGGAAAGCACAGATAATTTTTCCACTACACTACAATGTCTAACTTTTAAGTGAAGTAACATTTTCTAATAAGGGGAGAAAGGGTGCAGAGCTAGAGTAACAGAGTTTTGAGTGGTGCTTGTGTGTGTGTGTGTGGTTTTTTGAAGCAGGTTTTCTCTATATATCCCTGGCTGTCCTAGAACTCTCTGTTGATGAGGCTGGCCTCAAACTCACAGAGACCTGCCTGCCTCTGCCTCCAAGTGCTGGGGTTAAAGTGCACAGCCACAGTGCCCAGCCTGTGATACTTGTATTGAAAGAAAAGTCTCCGGAAATGGAAATCTTTGCTTCATCTCAGCACGATGCGCTCACTGTGTTCACCTGGAAACGTGTAACTGTCAGGCTGCCTGGCTCTGCTTATTATCAAGAGGGCCAAAGACAATGGCGTTTGGCCAGAAATCATAGATTGTGATGAATGTATCTTGAAGACAGCTTGGCAAAAAGATCTAAAGTAGAATTCCATTGATATCCTCCAACAATTAGGTTTATTTGGTTCAAGATTAACACTGAGGCACACTTCTGTATGATAATTTAAATATTTCTCACCAGTGCAAAACAAATATATGTTCTCTAAAAAAGGCAGATGAGGAAAACTTAAAAAACTCTTACTTAAGACAGAGTAATAAAGCTGGGGGTGGGGGGTTGTGCACACCTTTAGTCCCAGCACTCAGGAGACAGAGGCAGGTGGATCTCTGCGAGTTTGAGGCCAGCCTGGTCTACAAAGCTACATGAAGAAACCCCGTCTTGAAGGAAAAAAAAAAAAAAAAAAAAAAAAAAGAATTTGCAGATAAAATATCACACATCAAAATCAGTCAGTCACAAAGTCTATAGGAGGCATTTGGAATGGAATCTGTGAAGCTTCACATTAAACTCTGATATTTTATTAACACTTTTGAGAGATGGAGGCTTCTAAGTATGGTATGCCTTCTTTTTCCTCCCATATACTCAAGGGTGTGTGCACTGGCGTGTGTTTGACCTAATTGACTCTCCTACCTCCAGAAGTCATCAACTGTCAATAGCTCCTCAGGTAGGGTTTGGGCTTTGACTTGATGCTGACATGTTTTGCAAAGGCAACCACAGCTGCTGTGACTTCATGAGTGCAGTGGTTCTATAGTATCCAGAAGACTTTCCTCCAGGCTCCCACCACCCCCACCCACCCATCACCCACCTTCCAGTTCCCCCCTCCACCCACCCACCCACCCACCTTTGGTTCTTACAATCTTTCTGTCTCCTTTTCCAAAATGTTTCCTAAGCCTTGGAGGAAGGGGATACAACACAGACATCCTCTTAGTGGCTGTTTCTCATCACTCTCTACTGACATATTTCCTTACAGTAGTGAAATGTAGACAAAAAAACTTTCTAATAATAATTACTATAGTGAGACAGGTCAGATGAAAATCAAATGTGAATGTTAGATGGGAGATCTTTTAAAGCTCCCAAGAATTAAGTGTATGGAGTAAGTACCCTATTTTATATCTACCTGCCTATCCTTCTACCTACCTATCTATCATCTGTCAATCATGTCTACATTAATATGTAACAGCATCATACATCCCACAAAGAAATACATACTCTGAAGTGAAACTGTAACAGTATCTATTACCTTGGTTTTTTAAAGTGTCCATTAAAGTCTGAGTCACGTTTCTAAGACAGGAAAATGATAAGCGTTCACTGGCTAAAATGCTTTCCAGAGCCTAGAAAAAGCAGTGAAGAATTCTAGTGACTACACAGCAGAAAATTTGCTTTCATTTTATTCACTGTACCTTTGCAATCCCCAAAGTCAATACATACACCTGAGAATTCAAGTGACATCAAGAGTAGAATGGAACCAGTCCTATGTCCAGTCTGAAAATGAAATAACTAGAGGGCAAATTTTGGGCCACAGAATGGCCACACAACATGGAGAGGCACAGCTATTCCCCAACAGAAAGTCGGAATTGCCCTCTACTAGGAATGAATGAGACGCAGAAGTTACTGGCATGATAGTCATAAAAGCTGACGACTTCATGACCACTGGCTGGATATGCACATGGCTAGCTCAACACAGTGCCCACTCTCCTCTCCTCACTCTCAACCCATCCAGATGTTTAAACATCTTCATTCACAGGTTTTAAAATACCTCATCATATCTGAGTTGCAGCCAGGAAAGACATCAATGAGTCAGGAACAGTTAAGTTTTCATATTTATCCTCTTATATTAGCTTATTAAATTGATGAGACACATAGTTTAAAAACCCTAACCCTAAGCTGGCTGTGGTAGAGCATAGGACTCCCAGCACTCAGAAGGCAGAGGCAGGCCGCTATCTGTCAGTTCTATGCAAGTCAGAGCTACATAGTTAAGACCCTGTCCAAAAATAAATAAAGTAGACTTAAGATAAATATTAGTCTCAAAACACGATGACTTCTATGTTTGAGGGGGTGAAATGGGCATAGAAGATGACTCACAAAACTACCAAAATTCTATCACAAGGCAACTATCCAAAGTATAAAAAGAAGGGGACTAAACAGATCAGAACTCAGAATAAATGCAATCCTCTTCCATGCTGCCAACAAGGCAGGCTGGTGGGTGAGCATACTGTCTCCACATCTCTGGATTCAGTCTCCTACAGTCTTTACTGAACTCTGCCTCTCCTCTAGTTGTAAAGCAACAGACATTTTGGGTTTTCCAGCATTGTAGATAAAATCCATGTTTTTGTGTATGATTTGATGAGAAAGAGAATCCTTCCTAAGACAGCTTGCGCCCTGTCATCACCCCAGCCCTGCTGTTCTGGAATGGATGGGAAGGATAATGATGGCATCAGAGAGAGAACTCGTAGGTTATGTCTTTTTCTACTTGATACCTTATCACAATGTCATGTTCAAGAATTGAGATATCTGTCCTGAGGAAAATAAAAGCCAATTAGCAGTCAGTGGAATGGAAAATTGCTTGCTCTTTAAAAAGCAGAGTATTTTTTTTAATGACTCCAACACAAACCACTCCTTACCAATTTCTCCCACATACATAGTGAAATAATAATACACACTGGTCTTTGTCCATGGTCCCTGGCATACAACTCCTCTAATTTCTAACAGTAATTTCCTGAGTAACAGATGCTAGAAGGATCTGTTCTAATGACTGGTCTTGGCCCTGTTCCTGGCACAGGTGTGCTAAGCCCCTACAGACAGAGAAGCTGGGAGAAAGTTCTGCTGTAACATTTAGCATTTGCTCCCAGATCCTCGAAACAGAACTCCCGAGACCTTTGTAGCTCCACGGGAGAGAACACAAACACCTGTTTCAGTGAAGTAGGCTCTGGCACACTCTCAAGATGGAGCTAGCTACCTTAGCAAATAGCCAGGAGATTAGAGAATTAAAATTTTCAGCCCCACTCCTAACCTCTGGGGAGAAGCACTTAAAGTTGAACAACAATAGTCAATGATACAAACAGTCATGCCGAAGTAATGAAAGCTCCATAAACTCTTGCAAGGATAGAGATTTTGGAACTTCAAATCACTAAGGTTTTATAATACGAAGAGGCTTCTGGAGGGGACAGGGAGGCCACAGCCCCTTCTCCACAAGCACTGCCAGATGCACACAGCTAGTTATCAGTATTCCTTATAATATGTCTCAATATATGAATGCAAGAATTTCCCCGAGTTCTGGGAGCCACCTTAGCAAACAAAAGCAAAGGACAGGTCATATGTAATTCATAGTAGGTCAGAAGTATAACAACCTACTAGCTGTGACTGACATTTAAAAGTGGGGGGAAGTTTTATGGGCCTGAGCCCTCCAGGTCAGTAAAGTTAAAACTGATCTGAATTTCAATAATGAGCCTGGCAACACTGAAATGTGGGGGCTGTGGTGCATGGGAAAAGTGCATTTACGAGAGGCAACCTGTCATCTCTAACAGAGCCTCGGAAATGCATAGCCTTGCAGTCCCACTCTCAGGTGTACGCTCGAGACAAACTTGCAGCATGAAGCACACACAAGGAAGACCATGCATCGTGGTTTCATTTAAAAACTAGAAGCAACCTGAAGGGTTCAACGGCAGGAGAGTGAGCTGCAGCATGCACATTAGAAGGTTGCAACTGCAGTTCCACTCGGCATGTGTTGCTCACAGCAACACACTAAAAACAAGTCACAAAACACAAAAGACAACATGTCTCCAACTGTGAAAAGCTGCAAACACATCAAGGTGCTTCAGAGGAACTGCACAGAAATGAAGTTTGAGAAAGAGAACGTCAATGTTCTTCAGGGAAGGCAGATGGGTTGGGACTGAGCAGGGACAGCTGGGCTCTTCAGAGTTTGTGTAAGCGTCTATTTCCTAAGGTGGTAGTTGCATACCAGTACTTATGTTATTAGGTTTCCATGTGTACACAGCACATGCAATCACACATATCATAATATTACTTAAGTTTTTTCTTTTTTTAAAGAGAGATAATCGATACTTCTACATGGGGATATGAAAATGGATTGTTCTCAGGATCAAGTGATATATCAGTTTCTCAGCAGGAAATTTCACTTACTATATATACACACTTACTTGTCTCTTGGTTGCAGGATACTTAATATCAAGGATCAATTCCTTTATTTCCGTTTCAAATGAGTCTATAATGACAAAATCAGATTGGAATTTTCAGTTTATTAAAGAAAGATGTTTCTACGTAAGAAAATGAGTTAATGCACTCTCTGTCACTCTAAAGGATGCACAGGTTCCCTCGAATTATCATTTACTGAGAAGTCTTAACCCTAGGATCAGTGGTTCTCAACCTGTGGGTCGTTACCCCTTTGAGGGGTAGAAGGACCCTTTCACAGAAGCTGCATATTAGATATTTACATTATGACTCAAAATAGTATGGAAATTACAGTTATGAAGTAATAATGAAAATAATTATATGCCTGGGGTCACCACAGCATGAGGAGCTGTATTAAAGGGCTAGCATTAGGAAGGCTGAGAACCGCTGCTCTAGATGCACGCTATCCTCTCAGAGATCTGTCCCTCATCTCCTCCTGGAAAAGGGTGAGACAGCTCAGGACAGTCGAGCACTTGGCTGCACTCATAGTGCTGTGACACCATTACTTTTCTGATCAGAGGAACCTACCAAGCACGGGCGACTTTGTCTTTAGCAGGGTTGCCAGTTTCTTCACCAAGTGCAGGTCCTTGGCTCTTTCACTCTTCTTATCACTAAAATAATAAACACAACTTATTATACAATATGCATGTGTGTTTTCGCTAATCCTAATGCAATCCAACTCATTTTTATTTTTTGCTTAAATGCTTCCTATTAAACTTCAAAGGGATCATCTAGTGATAAAACAGACCACAAAACCCTAACTATAAAACAAAAAACAAAATACCCAAGGTAAACAATTATGCAAAGCGTGCACACAGAAATCACTGCAGACACAAAGCAACTCTTACCTCAGTGCTAAATGGAAAGGCACAGTCACTGTTTTCACACTTGCAGACACCGGGTCAACAAGACAGATCTGGTAAGTCTGAGGCTGCCAACTCTGACTTGTCACATTGTTTAAGCCCATTATTTTGTAGCCAGGATACAGCAGCCTAAGGCAATCACATACCAGTGGGTGGTTATCATCAGCAGGAGGCAAAATCCCACAGGGTGCCCTGACTGCAGATACATCTTCATCAACTCAAGGGTGTCCACTGGGCAAACACACTGATGCCAGGAAGCTGAATGAGGCAGAACTAACTCAGATGGAGGAGGTCTATTTTCTTCAAAGGGTCTAGGAAACTTTAACAACACAATCAAGCCTGCAGCCCAATGGCAAATGAAGCGTGTGTCTTGTTTAGCATCGCCACTGGGAAAGTGGTCAGGTTTTCCTTGGAGGTCTTCACAACATAAGCAAAAGACAAAGGCTAGAGCAAGCTCACTAAGTGAGCAGCACACCATGGCATTCTCAGTAATACCTCTGCTATGTAACACATGATCCCCAATTATACATCAGCCACTCACAGTGAAAACATGACAGACCATTCTGCAGGTCTCCAGCACCTTGCCGTCTGCTTTAATGAGGGCTTTAAGGAAAGGTTCCCTGCGTGTCTCTCTGTAACAGTGACCGCCAGGGCTTGCTGCTTACCTGCAGTGCTTACCCACGTTGAAAGCTCCCACTCTTGGTCCTTGCTGTGTGTTCCACACTTCCAAAATTCCCCTTCGAGGTGCATAGATCACGAGGAACTGAGCTACTCGACTGGGACCTTGAGTATTTCCGAAGGGGGACAAATCCCCCTTTTCTGGTACTCGTTCATGGAGGTCCTCTACAATTTGAATCCATCCAATCTGTGCATCTCGGTACCCTTGCAGACAGAAAGAGTTGCTAATCAGTTTATTCATCTGGCTCAACAGTAGCTTCTCATGCACTTCTGACAATTTAGGGAGAAAGGAGGGCATCAAGACAAGCCAGAGAAGTTATCTTTTAATTACTAGAGATCTTAAAAGAAAAGATAAAAAAGTAATAACCTGTCACCAAAATATCTAAATGTTCACCATGTATATTTGCTTCAGTTCACTCTTCTCTTTAAAAAGAAAGTACTGCACACATCATCAAAGCTTCCTGAGTCCATCCCTGCCTGGGCTCCCATGCCTTTCCTTTCCTCTCTCTGAAAGTTTCCTCACCTTAAAAAAAAAAAAAAAAATCTGGAGAGAGTAGTTTGGCTGGCTACATTAGAAGCAAGAGATAAAACTGTCCTCTGCTACCCAGCTCCTTGGTAGTACAGAAGACGAAAAGCAGGTGGCAGAGCTGCAGAAGGAAATGCTACTCGCTGATGCTGTCTTGTTTGGGGTGGCCCTCTTATAACTACAACACATGGAAAGGACACGTGTCTGAAGCAGCTGCAAAACGAAGACAACAATGTCAGCAACAACACTGGCCGTACAAAGGAAAAGGAATGCTGCAGGGAGAAGAAACTGACAACGACAGAATTGAAAGTAACTGTAGGAGGAAGAGGTGAAATAGTGTGGAAAGTTAGCTGAAGATGTGTCACATTCATTTATGCTGTGGAATATTTGTTTAATGATGCAAGGATGTGATGCAGTCTTTTATGTTGCATTTGTTTAACTCTGTAAAGCTATGTTATTTTACTGGTCTAAAACACTTGGTCTAATAAATAGCTAAATGGCCAATAGTTCAGCAGGAGAGAGAAACAGATGGGGCTGGTGGGCAGAGAGGATATACATAGGAGGAGAAATTTAGGAAAGAGTCTGGATCGAGAAAAGGAGAAGACAACAGGGGTCAGCCACACAGCCAGCCATGGAGTAGGAAAGAAAGATATCTAGAATAGAGAAAGGTAAATAGCCCAGAGGCAAAAATGTAGTAAAAAAAGAAATGGGATCATTTAAGTTAAAAAAGCTGACTAGAAACAAGCCAAGCCAAGGTTGGGCATTTGTAATTAAGAATAAGTCTAGGTATACTTATTTGGGAGCTGGGTGGCGGGCTCTCAAAGAGCAAAAAAAAAACCCAAAAAACAAAACAAAAAAACAAAAACAAAAAACCCCATGATTAAAAGTGCCCATGATGAGTTGGAGGTATAGTTCAGTAGGAGCATACACAAGGCCCTGGGTGCAAAACCTAGCACCACAAACAAACCCAAACTAACCAAACCAAAAAAAAAAAAAAAACCTGTGCTTTAATTGATGGTGTGTCAATTAACTACCAGCCGAGTATTACTGACATTAAAAAGAAAAGTCAGAGTACTGCATACTGTTACTAACCAAGGGTTGAAGGATGATAAAGTTGCTCAACTATTGGGCTAAAAAGTGAGGCAACTTTTTTCTCCAGTTTTGTAGGGAAGTACCTTTCCACATTCGTATTGCAATTCCTCGAGTGACGTCCAACAAGATAACTCTGCCAAAATCGTCTGTGACTGCAGCCAGAGTGTTACAAGGAGACAGGCATATGCTTTCTCCATGCCTTCTAGAATCCGGAAGTCCAAATCTATCATTAAAGGAATAAACAAAAACTAAATTCACTCTCAAAAGTCACAAATAAAATAGAATGTCAATTTCTAAATGAAGAAATAAACCTTGCTGGATTGGTAACTTGTTGGGGAATATTTTTTTAAGATGTGTTACTTTTGTTTATGCAGTGGAACATTTGTTTAATGATGTAAAGCTTGTGTTGCTTTTGTTTATGCTGTATTTGTTTAACTTTGTGAAGCTGTGATTCTTTGCCTGCCTAAAACAGCTGATGGTCTAATAAAGAGCTGAATGGCCAATAAAGAGGCAGGAGAGAGACATAGATGGGGCTGGCAGGCAGGGCGTACAAACAGAAGAAGGAGCGAGAGAGGAAGAGGGGGACTTCAGTGGTCAGTCACTCATCTACACAGATACACAGCCAGACAAAAATTAAGAGCAAAGAATAAAAAAACAACAATAACTCATCCTGGTTAGCTTTTGTAATATAAAATACGTAAAAGAAAAACATTCCCACAGCACTATTTTGTTTTTCCCGTTTTTTTCTTTGAGAGTCTTGTCAAAGAAACCACCACAACCAACTCTGCTGCAGGATGCTCTGCTCCAACCACAGGCATCTTCTGTTTCAGTTCTCCACATCTGATCTCTTGGTCTAGACAGCACACCTCGTTGCTGTCAATATTTCTGTCTATCTATGATAGTTAGTCTTCATGTCTGGAATAGTAAGGAGCTTGGGCTGGACTGAGAAATGACTAGGACATTAGTAAGGCACACTTCGGGTGTCTGTAGTGTGCTGCCACAGATGACTAGATAATGAGGGCTCTGACCTTGAACAGATTAATCCCTTGACAAATTTATGATATGATGGCATTATTGGGAGGTGGTGGAAATCAAAAGGGGACACCTAATTGAAAGCTGTAGGTCACTGGTGTGTCCTGGGGAGCCATATCTTGCTCTGGCCTTTTCCAGGATCCTATCTTTCTGCACTTAATCAAGAAGCTAATGGCTCTCCTCTGCCAAAGTTTTCCACTGCAATGATGTCCTCAAGAACACCGGGCTAACTGACGATGCACTGAACCCTTTTGGAACTGTGAACCAAAATAAAACTTCCCTTCTTTAAGATGTTTTTGTCAAACATTTTACCTCAATAACACAAACCACAAACCACGTGAAGCAAGAACTTTCTAAAGTGTTTCTGCTAAAGTGCTATTGGCTTTATAACCAACTCATGAGAATTACCAGTGCGCCAGAAAACAGGAAATGAAAAGGGAGCTCACACAGACAAAAACCTTGACAAACCTGGTCACACTGACCTGAAATACAAAAGGCTATTTTACTAATTTCTTGATTGTTGAGTAAATCAGCAATCAGGTGTGTTATAACAGAGTAAGAGAAAAGCCTGGATACAGTTCAGTGTGGTGCTTGCTTCATATGAAGGAAGTTCCAGGACTGTCAAGGAGAAAAGCAACTTTGAAACCTCTTTGTTTAGGAAGTAATGGATGCAACCTACAAACCCAAAAATTTGATTTTACTAAAAAGTTAACAGTCAGCTTTCTCCAGGTGAAAAACATCTTTAAGAAGAGTTGGAGCATTACTTCCTTTTATGATGCATTTTATATCAGGTAATAAGCAACAATTAAAAAGGAAGCCAAGCAGAAATCAAGCCTTCTTTTTCCAAAATTTAAAAGAACAACAAAAAGGCTCTCTATTCACAGATACACTGCTATGTTCTAGAGTAAAACAGGGAAGGCACTTTAGTTCGGAAAATTCAGCCTCTTCAAGGAACTCATGATGTGGTTGAAAAAGAATTCCACATGAGGAGGAGTTCTCAGAAGCTCGCGCACAGTCATGGGATTAGAAAATCAACTACAGCCCCAAGTGAGTGTGAATGTAACAGCTGCTCAAAGCCCCCCAGGAAAGACACTGTCACAGACTTGCCTCACAGCTAAGGGAGTGGCTGGCTCCATCTTGGGCTTCTGCTTCTGGACCGTCTCTTCATCGTGCCTGCTTTTCCAACCAAGCCAGCCACTGAACAGAGGGGACACAAACAAGTCAAACCGGCGGACACTAGTCTCAAGGGTTTTAGGGTGCAGTCTAGGCACAATCAGCCAGATCCAAACCAGATCAGTTAGAAAGGCAAGCTTCCTTACCTGGCGGCACTAAAGAGAGCAGAAGTCAGTTTACTTGCAACTGCCAATGCGACATGAGATAACAGCGGCTGAGTGCTTCCCTACAAAACAGGCATGCAGAAAAACTGAGATACGGAGCCTATGTTCTATAGCAAACTTCAATAAAAAAGCAAGCTGCAAATTCTGTGGCAGCAGCTCTCTCAGCAGCAGCAACAGAACTGAGCGAGGCTAGGATTTGAAAGTAAAATCGCTGGCTAATAAACACACTGCCTGGAGCAAGGGCTGCCTGTTGCGCCGAGCTTCTGCTGCTGGCCTAGAACCAACCTTTATTTAGGATTTCTCTCTTTAAACTGTGGTTTAATGAAAACCAAGGAAGCCAACAGGACAAGGCCATGGATGTCCCAGCTGTGCACAACTAGCTCTTGCCCTTTTTTTTCTTTTTAAAGTAAATATATATTTGTATGAAAGCAAAGACAGCTCAGCCCATCCAGAGAAGGCTGCCAACTGTAACAGTTAACTTTCCTTTATTTCAGGAAAACAATTTTCAAAGTTTTTATCAACTATACAGGGAGATTACTCTGTCTCACACTCTTCATTTATTCTAATCCCTGGTGGGTGGACATAATTAACAATCCACAGCTGCACCAATATTTAAACAAAATGCAATGCAGCTGTCAAAAAACTTAGGGCTTCAGACACAAAAAAGTTTTCATTTTACCTTGAGTTTTTGTTACACACACACACACACACACACACACACACACACACACACACACCCTATAGAGATCTGGGAGCAAGGTCTCCTGTAGCCCAGACCAGCTTCAAAATTGCTATACAGCAGAGAACCACCTTGAATTTCTGATCTTTCTGTCTCATCTCTCCCAATGCTAGAATACAGGTGTGTGCTACCACATCTGTAATGTTCTGCCTTGATCTTAAAAGCTTTTCAATTAATCTAAATTATTTAGAATAAACTTAGACTGGTGACATGGCACCATGGGTGAAGTACATGAAGCACAAGCCTGATGACCTGAGTTCAATCCCCAGAACCCACATAGAGAAGCCAGATGCGACAGTGCGCATCTGTAAGCCCAGCACACTCCCAAGGGGACATGGGAGGTGGAACTGCAAGCTCATCGTGGCCAGCCAGCTACAAGGTAAAAGGAAAAGAGCCAACTTCCAAACATTGTCCTGACTCTCACACATCACACTAACACATATAATATACACAGTAATTTCTTTAATTATAAAAATGTTTAGAAGGAACTTGTGATTAATTTTAGCTTCAGGTAAAATTTAGAATTTTAAACTTAATCTTTCTAAGGCTGCATTACTGTATCTAGTTTCTAGGCAAGTTAAAAAAATTAAGAGTGGCTCCACTCAGGATGAAACTCATACCTCTAGAGCATAGAAGAAGCCAGTGAATGGACTGGACCCCACAGTGATATACTGAGACATGGCCGGTGGGCTGTTTTTAATTGCTGCATTAATTCCACCGATGATGGAAGCAGTCTTCATTTGATCAAAAGGTGACAGAGTCATAATACCTAATTAAAAGAATAAATAGATTTCAATGACTTCATTTAAGTGATTATTTTTACTTCTTTTCCAGGATACTACTTAGTTTCATTTCAAAATGACAAAAATCCACAGGTGAAAGTGATGATAAATATCAAAAGTGTCAACCTGAGTTGCAAGCATAGCCTTTTTTTTTTAATTTCTATTACTTTAATGACCCCTTGCAATGATATTACTATTTTACCAAGTGTTTCAACCCACTAATCTTGCTATTGTTTTCCTCTATTTATCAAGTCACTTTGGGTTCCCCTTCCCATATCATCCACCTTAGATCCGTGTTCCATCACAGCCCTTCCTACAAGCCCCTGCACTTACTTGCTCCACACAGCAAATCTTAACCCTGGGGTGCCTGAAGCTGTTGACACAGACCCCAGCACAGTCCCTCTGCCCTGGCTCTTCCCCAGCTCCCAGGCCTGATCACTGTGACAACACTGACTTGCTCTTCTACCTTACACACTGCTGTATGTCAGCAGGCAGCTGAATCTAGAGCAATGATGGCTTTTGTCACAAGTGCTGGAACTGTGCTTCATGCATATAAGGTGACACAACTCACCGAGGACCCTCTTCCTCTGCCTCATATTCACTGTTTTCATTTAGAATGATGTAAAGCTTACTTCAGGCTGAGAAAGCTCTCAACCATAATTCTATTTCCTTAGCTGAGATTTTTCCCCTTGGGGTTAAAAACTTGTCATTGGAGGTTTTCCCTGAATACAAGCCCTTTCCATCCTGTGAGACACACCGAATGGTCTCTGCACATAAATCTCCTTAAGATCAAGCTCATCGGACCACTTCCACTCCTCGGTACCTGTGAGGGTCTCCTTGCTGGTGTGATGTGTGAATAGGGCCTGCAGTAAGTGCGGGAAAACCACCATGGAACTAGGTGGGCACTGCTCCAGGCAGGGGAGCAACAATTAGGCTTTGCAGAAGGCCTCTGGGTGCTCTGGGGAGCCAGCTTAAAAAAAAAAAAAAAAAAAAACACAAATGGAGACAGACACCTGGGCAAGTAATGGGTCCTGAGTGCAAATGAGCGGGACCGAGGGAGAGGGGAGGTGGATGGAAGAGCGAGAAAAGAGTGGCAAGTGTGAGGGGAGGAAATGGAGAATTTAACTCTGGAAGTCAAGTATGAACATCTGTAAAAGTGTTCAGAAAAGGAGCTTAAAAAAAAAAAAAAGAAAGAAAGAATATGGAGCCCAAGGAACTGGTCAGCACTGGAGATGAAGAGTGGAGATACTGTGTTTTTATTTCTTGTTCTTATTTGTTACTTTTGAAAACAGGAAGTGGACACATCTATTGTGAAACAAACCCACCCGGCCTGGCTTCTGTGCTCACCTCTCCCCTCCAAGGGCTCATCAAGTTAGTAAAGAGCCCCAAGCTGGCCAGCTGTGTTTCACAGTACCCACCCAAACCATTTCTATCTGCAGACCCAGCTGCCCCTGAACCTCAGATCACACGTCGTCTGTCTGTCTGTTCCATGCTCTATCTACTACAATGTGCTTCAGCCACAAGTCAACATGTGAAAACATAACTCGACTTTCCCCCCTTACATCTCTTCCTCACTGTCCTACTCAGCTGCTCCCACTAAACAATGAAGACAATGCCATGATCCCATCACTCGGGAGGGTGGGTCCTTGGATCCTTCCTCTCATTTCTCAAGCTCATACCTGAGCAACTGAACAGCGCTGCTTCCCATCACTGCTGCTCTAGGTCCTTCATTCTCACAGGCCTGAACTGCCAAAACCATTCCTCTTCCACACCTATGTCTAAAGAGCACCCAAGGGCTACTCTTTGTTCTTGTTTATTTGGGACAGTTCTGGCTGTCTCAGAAACCACAAATTCAGAGTAAAATTCATCTTCCTTATGTTTAGCTCTGACTCTCTGTAAACCTCCTGACTTCCTTTTTCACACTCACTATCAAGCCATGCTGACTTCCCTTGTTCTCAAATCCATTGAGGTTTTGGGGTCCACAGGCCTCTATTCATATTGTGCCCTCTGTTGAGAATGCTCTGACTACAAATCTTCCTGCAGCTGGCTCCTTCTCACCCTCCCTGTCTCAATCCAGGCGTGTTCTCTGGAGAGGCCTGCTCTTAGCAGTCTATCTATGCACTTCCTTTACTCTAGTCCAGTGGCTCCCAACATTCCTAACAATGCAAACCTTTAATAAATACAGTTCCTCATGTTGTGGGGAACCTCCAACCAGAAAATTATTTCACTGCTACTCAATAACTATAATTTTGCTATTGTTATGAATCTTATATAAACCATCTGCTATTACAGGCTATCTGATATGTGACCCCTGTGAAATGGGTCACGACCCAGAGGTTGAGAACCACTGCTCTAGAGCATAACTCTGCTGAGTTCCTCCACAATGCCTACTAGTGTTTTGATAGGATCACAGTTACTCATTTAGTTATGTTTATCTCTATTACAAAATAAAAGCTTTCTCAGGTCAGGGTCTAGTCTGTGTTTCCAGTACCAGCTTTACCTAGGGAATAATAGGTATTTAGTTATTGAATAAGACTTTACATAAAGGTGTAAAATAAACTTTATTGTACCTTTTGTTTTTTTTCATTTGTAGGCTGGGGAGTAAATGAATAGAACAATGTTTTCTATCCAATCATTTTCCCCAGCCAGCTTCAATGTTCCAAAGTTTAATTAACAGAGCAGGGGGGAGGCCCTGGGCTGGACTCAACACTTTGGAAATTGTATGTTCGCATTTCTCTTAGGAAAACACTGATGACACACCAAACTGTTTACCAACAAGAGTATTCCATGAAAGAATGACATACAGGGCTGTGTAGACAGAGTCAGCAGGCCTGGGTGCCAGTCTTCTGTCAGCCCTCTACACAACTCCAGTCTTTCCTAGACCAGACTTTGACATCTCCTACTGACTTCTGGCTGAATTCAGACAAGAGCCCCATCAGGAGACCAGAGAGGGGAGAATGAAGATGGCTCCTTCTCTGAAAGCTGGCTGTGACCCCTGAATAAGTCATCCTGTCTCCAGACGCCGATCCCAGCACTATCTCTAAGAGAGGGGAACTCTCTGCCCTTAAGTCCTCAGACTTAGCAGTGGTTAACAGCCTAGCTGCTTAGAAGCCCTGGTGTACAGACATCCCTGGTGCTTCTACAACAACAAACCTTACAGCTTCTCTGTAAATAAACCTCACAAGGCTCCTTATCAAGTGAGCCATCTGTCTTCCATTAGGACTGAGGCTGACAAAATGTATCCTCAGTACCCTTGCTATGAAAGGAGTTTTTATGTAACACTATGCATAAAAGCACGCTTTCCATATGATAGTATTCACAATACATACGTACTTCTACAAAGACTAGGGAGCTAAACACCAATGATGAGGATCTCTGAAGAGCAGGAATTTTTTTGTTTTTTCTCTATTTATTTATATAATGTTCAATTTTTAAACATATATTACAGTGATGAAAATATTTTTAAATGATATTTCTCTTTCAACTTTCACTTTTATCACCTTAATTCAAAAGACCATTACTTCTCACAAAGGTACAGTTTCATTACTAGTTTTTTGGTGTTTTTTTTTTAAGTTAAGATGAAGTTAGGCCACACTGCCAATGCTGGCCTTGAATTTGCTATTCTCCTCCAGCCTGCAGAACAGCTGGAATTGTAAGCATGTACAAACACATCCAGCTTCTAATGGTGACCCACCTATTCCCGGTCTCTGAACTGCCCCACAGTGGTTTTTCTTTTTCTTTTTTTAAAGATGCATGACAGAAGAGGGCATACAACCATACAGATAGTTGTGAGCCACCGTGTGCTTGCTGGGAATTGAACACAGGACCTCTGGAAGAGCAGCCAGTGATCTTAACCTCTGAGCCATCTCTCCAGCCCCCACAGTAGTTTTACTAGTGAGTTATTTTATTTAATTACTTATTTTTTTGCTGAGAATTCAGTGGTTCCTGACGGCTGAGAACGGCCCAAGAAAAGATTTAGTTACTCCTCTGTGTAGTATGGGAGGCCTTTCAAGACTAGGCTCTGTCTATTCCCCTTCCCCCCCCCCCAACAGCTTGCCTGGCACTCACTGTCTCTCCAGCACATTCTGCAATTCACCCTGAATCAACAAAAACTGCTACTTTATCTTAAAGACATAAAAAGACATAAACCTAGATGAAAAAAAGTCAGCACTAACTTCCCAGTGTCAAACACTGCAATGGATTTTTTTTCATGTAAGAATAAAGTGTCAATTTCTTTTTCTTTTTTTTTTAAGTGTCAATTTCTAATAAATTAGATGCTTCAATAAAAAAAAATTGTAAGACTAAAAACAGAACTAGCAATACTTACCAATGCTAGCATGATCAACAATAGTGTCAATATCTTGTAGACCCCACTTCTTGTAAGCTAACGGTGGTGGTTGTATGTTCTCATTGCCTGATGCTGCAGCTGTCAAAAATAAAAATCTGACAATTGTAATGAATAGAAGGACATTTTATCAAAAAGACATCTAGTATATAATTTCCTGTTCTAAAATGTCAACTAATAAGAAAGCACAGTAATTAAAAATACATAAAATGAGATTTATTAATGGTGACTTATTTTTAAACACAGACTCACTTGAGATTCTCTCGTCTTGGCCTTCCAGTAATGATGACTGTTTCATCAACCTCAAAATAATGAGGTTACAATGGGCTAAATTTAAACAATTTAAAGAATAATAAAAAAAGAAGCACAAAAGCGAGCCTCACAAGTTTTACCAATCACAGGCTGCTGAGACAATCTGTCCAATGAAGGGTTAGTTAGAAGAGGTAGGTGTACGAAGGCCTATTTCCCCTCCAGAAGACACTGCTTGTTTTTTCACCTTATGTAAAGTTAGCTTAGAAATATTTTATTATTGTTGTTAAACAGCAAACATATTCTAAGAAATTGTTCTCAGGGGGCTGGCAAGACCACTCCATCAGTATTCCACCCAAGTATGAGGGCCTGAGTCTGGAGCTCCAGCAGTTATGTAAGAATTACAGTGTGGCCCCTGTAACGAGCCTGTGACTGCACCACTGGCAGGGTGGACAGGCAGGTCCCTGGGCTCACTGGTCAACTAATCTTGCTGACCCAATGAGTTCCAAACTCAGTGGACCCTGTCTCAAATGAATGAATGAATGAATGAATGAATGAATGAATGAATGAATGAATGAGAGAGTGAGTGAGTGAATGAATGTGTGAATGAATGAGTGAATGAATGAGTGAATGATGGAGTGAGTGAACGAAAAAATGAACAAACAAGCGAATGAACAAATCGAGTAAGCAAGCAGCAAGAGGATGGTGCTGAGGGAACACCCCCACACATACTCCATCATCATCACCACAATGAGACTTCTTGATTATCTGTGCAGCTTTCACCTCTAATAATGACGCCCTCACACACGAAGTTCAGACCTCCGGCACCTCTGCATTGACCAGTGTTTCAAATAAAGAGGCTGAGCTGGCCGGCTGGGCACTGCCCCTGGGAGGAAATGTGCCAGCACACACTGATGCATCTACCCTCAGCGAGGCAGGAGGCAATGGAGTCAGAGGATGTTAGCCCTTGTGTCCTGTAGCTTCTCTTCTAGGGAGAGAGGTTTGCTAGCTGCACCCAAATCCTCATCCAGTGACCAATGATCTCTCCCCCAGCCAAACTATGTTGCTGAGTTAAGGGAAGAAAGCATATTGCTCTCAGGCTGCCACACCCTGCTGCCAACATCCTAACAGCATGGGGCACCTCACTTGTGTGAGGAGGCCACACCAAATAAAACCATCATGACCAGAAGTTAGACCCTTCTTGCTGAAATGTTACCTTTTGCCACCTGGTTTCTACAAGCACGGAGAGACTGAAAAAGGCTGAACCCATCAATAGTCACAATGGCAGCCGGGTACAGGATGCTCAGCTCTTCATTCTGTGGGGGGATAAAGAGAAAAAGAAAACAACAGCCTTTCTTCAACAGATATAACAAGTAAACACCTTCCTGTTTAAACACACTCAGGAATCACACTCGTCAGTTAAATACTGTGATTACACAGTCAACTGCAAACATGAGGCAGTTAGAGAAAGCAACAGAAGGAAGCAGGAACTAATTTCAGGACACCTTCTGGCCAGTCTTCAACTTCCTTTCAAATATGAGCTTTACATGTAGTAGGAAATGGTTTCTGGATAGTGGTGAGAGTAAAAATTTTGCTCCCACTCATGAGAAACAGCCATTATAGAGATGTAAGTCATGTGTTAAAACTAGAAGCTTATGGGGTATGTTGGTACATCCTTTTGATTCCAGCAGATCCCTGAGTTCAAGGCCAGCCTGGTCTACAGAGTAAGTTTTAGGATAGCCAGGGCTACACAGAGAAATCCAGTATTAAAAAAAAAGAAACAAACAAACATCTCAACACCTCATAGATGCTCACTTGAAATTAGAGGCCTATCCCAATACTCATTCTCAAATTCATATACATTTGATTTACTTACTTACTATGTACATGCATTTGGCCAATAGCACAGTACTGAGTGTGATGCCTCTGAGTGTCAATGCAACATATTTATGTACTTGTAGTTACAGTGCTGAGAACTAACTCAAGCCTTGTACATAGGCAGGCATTTTGTTTTCCCATTTTATTAAGCACACAGAGAGGGTTTTAATTTTGTCTGTTTGACACATTCTCCTGCCTCAGTAATTTTTAAAAATCCAATTTCAAGCAGAGCAAGGTGAAATACACCTACAATCACAGCACTAGAGAGGCAGAGGTAGGACTGTGGGTTCTAGAACATGAGCTATACAAAGAAACAGCAAAGCCTGCAACAACAAACAGCCATGCCCCCAAGGACCCCCGACTCTAGCCTCTCACACTGAGGCCCAAGAACAAATGCTCCAGAGGCTGTGGCTGCACCCCTTCCTTCTCTGGGAGCTCCTCTATGCCCTGTGTCAATTCATTTCCGAGGTCACACAAACTTAGATCACTCTGCTTACCACTCAGTTTCTCGCTGTTTCCTAATGGGTTTCCTTGCTGCCATGTACAAGGTTCTACATTTGAGCCTCCCCTCACTTTTCTCCTGACTCCTGGAAATATAACCCTTTCTTCTCCCACTAACCAATTAAACTGCATGCCCATTATCCAAGGCTCACAGTAAATCTCACTCTATGCAATTTTCTCTCTTGGCATAGTCATAGCTCACCCTTCCCCTAAATGTGTAGTTTATCAAAAGTTTATCTTGACTATATGACTGATTAGTTGTTTATGTTTTGATTAATTCATTCTTACATGCTGACAAACAAAATCTAGTTTCTTGTACTGGATTGCTTTTTCTGTAATTTCTGTAATTTATTGTGCAATTTAAGTCTATGTATACATTCAGTATATCTAACATGGAATTTTCTGGAACTAAGTAGTGCTTTCAAAAGGAAAGGTTATTTATAAAGTTTTAACTCTGTATACTATAAGTGGAATAAAAGCACTATGGTTACTGTTTTACTGTGAGACACTTTTTCTTTTACTATAGGTAAATTTGACACTTGGATTAAAATTTAAAATACAAAGTTTCACTAATATGTTTTCACCTTAAGTTACTGGTGGTTTTCCCCACAGGTTCATAGATTTAGATGCTTGGTCACCAAGGAGTGGTACTATCAAGAGGTGTGGCCTTGTTGGAGTCACTTGGGGGTGGCCTTTGAGGTTTCAAATGCTCAAGGCAGGCCTAGTGTCTTTCACTCTTCCCGCTGTCTGCAGATATAGAACTCTCAGGTCCTCCAGCATCATTCATGTTGGCCTACATGCTTCCCACCATGATAATAACAGACTAAACCTCTGAAACTGTAAGTCAGTACCAATTAAATGTTTTCCTTTATAAGAGTTGCCATGGTCATGATGTCACTTCATAGCAATAAAATACTAAGACAGTCATCTTGATAAAATGTTTCATTTACAAAATACAATGACTAGTATTCTATTTAGCTACAAATTACATTTCTAGAATATGCCAGCTCAGCTAACTGTGCCACAAGACAAATCTCTTAATTCCCAGGCAAAAGAGCTAACAAAATTGCTTTTAAAACAATGTCACTGTTACTTTTCTTGTAATTGATTTTTACACGTATAGATGTTTTTGTCTGCATGTATGTCTGTGTATCACATGTGCCCAGTGCCCATGGAAGACAGAAAGGGCAGGTAGGTTTGATCCCCTTGGAAATTACAGATGGTTTTGAACCAACATGTGCACTCTGGGAATTGAATCTGGGTCCTCTGAAAGAGCATCCAGTGCTCTAAACAGCTGAGCCCTCTCTCCAGTCCTGCCACTGTTATTCTGGACACAGTCTTTACCTTACCTGCTCAGTCACTCCAGGGTGTCGGGGGATTTCATAGGTCCTGCACTTGAGCTGAAGCACTTTGTCCTCATTCAAAAGTTGTGCAAGCAAAAGCACGCCACTCTAGAAGCAAGCACAAAACAGGGCTCTGCTGGCTTTCTCCATGACTGAACAGGGCGAAGGCAAACAGTGCCATTTCCCAGCAGTCTCCCAAGGACACCGGGTCCTCTTTTTTCACAAGTGGACAGTGACTCTTGTTTCTTCTACAGATGATCCCTCACATACCCCTCTCACTCCATAAAGCAGTGGTTCTCAACCTGTGGGTCATAACCCCCCAAAGACCATCGGAAAACAATATCTACATCACAATTCCTAACAGCAGAAAAATTACAGTTACGGAGTAGCAATGACAATCATTTTGTGGTTGGGGGTCACCACCACACGAGGAGCTGTATTAAAGGGTCACAGCATTAGGAAGGTGGAGAACCACTGCTAGATCATCAGCTACATATTTCCCAGCATTCACATTGAGACTGTCCTCTTGGATTCTCACCCGTGTTCTTGGTAGTGAAGTCACAAGACAGCACTGCATGGTGCACAGCACTGCCATCAGCTAGCGCTCTCTACCGCTGGAAACCCAACTCACCTCAGTGTAGAACCGCACATAACCAGATGTAAACCCCACCACAATGCAGGTCCAGTCAGGACGCCCAGTGGAACTCCTGTCACATATAAAATGGATGGTTGTAATGGCTTGGTCATCAAAGCAGAAGAGACAGAGAGCCCATACTCATCCTTACCTCTTCTGGCTTGCCAGGGGGATGCAGAGGGCACTGGTCACATACTCCCTGCAGGAAGAAACAAGTGAAATCATGAGCTTAGTCACTGTGCTTAGCAATAAAGGGAATGTGTGTGTGTCTGTAAGAGAGAGACACAGAGACAGAGAGATGCAGTTTCACTCTGCAGCCCTGGTCGGCCTGGAACTCGGAGAGATTCACTCACTTTTGCCTTCTGAGTGTTACGGATTAAAGGTACACACCACAATTTCTGGGTTAACTGTTTATTTCTCTATAATTTAATGTTAAAAGACAGTAGGTGGAAGATGACACTATGTGGCCAGTTTTATTTGACACATAACTAAACACAGTAACATTCATACATGATAACATAACAAAAAGCGGTGCTTTTCCACTTGGTATTGACATGAAACAAAGCAAAACATACAAATCACTCACAAAAAACCTAGAAATTCTCAAATTGTTGCCAGGCAGCCATTTCCCAGCATCCCTGTCTTGTGCAGTCACTCTGCCTCCTTGTCTGAAGCAGGTACAGGGCAGAAGGAGCCAGCTCCTAGATCTCTGTGGCTATTTTACTTTAGACCTTGTTACATTCCACTTGGGAGGGCTCTTCTTTTACATTTTACATATACTGCTCCTAATAGGCTATTTCTTTTTAAATTTTTAAAGATTTGTTTATTCTATGTAAGTGGGTGTCTTGTCCACAGTGCACCATGTGTGTGTCTGGTGCCCGAGGTTTTAGAGCACAATGTCACATCCTCTGGAAATGGAGTAACTGAACCTGGAGCCTCTGCAGAAGCAACAAGTGGTCTTGCTGAGCTGCCTCTCCGGCCCCCAGTGACCTATGTCTAAGGACATAAGAGGGCTGCTTCCCAAAGGTGATTTCTTTTCCCTGACATGTAAACTTGAGATACTATTAGGGTCTCAGAGGACAAGACTTGAAATCTAAACACCTCCTACTGACTGACTTTGTTTAAACCATCAAACTGATGGCAAGCTGTTCAAGCCAACATGCAAGCAGCCAGCCCCATAGACCATGCTAAACAGTCTTCCCTTGTTGTTGCTCAGGTGGTGTATTTGACAGAAATGGCATGCCTTAGAGTAGATGAGAACTGCCCTCTTTCACGTTGGCCATGGCAGAAAACATCTCACTGAAGAGCTACAAAGCACAGGCATGGATGAGGCACTTCTCAAGTGACTGGCCTTCCAGAAGATTCTGATTCATTCTGATCACAGCTTTCCCAGGGTACAACAATTACCTTGAGCTTCCAGGCTATCATGTAATCACCCTAGACAATCATGGTTTCACTTACTAGGTAAATAACTTGCATTCTTGAGCTTAAGAATTAAAATGACACCACTGCTTCCAAGTATGAGTCTGGGCCGGCTGTGTTTTTGTCAGCCTGACACAATTGGGAGTCATCTGTGAAGGGAACTCTCAGCTGCTAAAATGCCAGACAGGACTGCAGAGTGTTTCTTTATTGGTGACCCACATGGTTGATGTGGGAGGGTCCAGCCCACTGTGGACGGTGGCAACTGGGGTGTGATGCTCGGGTGTGTAAGAAAGAGGCTGAGTGAGCCAGTGAGTAGCATCCTCCGTGGGCTTTGCTTCAGTTCCTGCCTTGAGCTCCCAGCCTGAAACTTGATGATGGCTTATCAGCTGTAAGGCAACTAAACTCTTTCCACCTTGTTTTGATCACTGTGTTTATCACAGCAAAAGGACGCAAGCTAGGACAAAGCCCAGATGATGACCACTGACTTTTCCTTCCCTAGATAAACAGTTAAGTGCTGGAGAGCAGAGGAAAAGACAAAGGCAAAGGATTTTATGAGATGCTCTCTGAAACCTCCCCACATTCTTCACAGATTGGAGAGGTCTTGTTGCTCTTGCAGAGGATCGGGTTCAGATCAGACACCCTCATTTGACCTCTGAGGGCACCGGGCAGGCTCTTGGTGCACATATACACATTCAGGCAAGACATTCGTGCACATAAAATTAAATATAAGTAAGTCTTTAAAATATTTTTGTTCAGACCACAAGAGCAATAAACAAAATCTAAGTTCTCTACAACCAGTAAAACTGGGACATGCACAGACATACTTACACATACATACTCACATGCACTTTCTCTCTCTCACACACACACATACACACAAAACTTGCAAGAGATGAATACATGCCTTTACAGACAAACACATTTCATACATCTCACACAGACAAACAAGTGAACCGATACCTACCCTTCCTCCACACTCACGGAGCCACTCCAACCAACAGCAAACTGCATCTCTTCCTTCCCTTTATCGTCATGCTTCCATTTTGCTGGGGAATAAAAAAGATAAAATAAAACCTCTTTAAAAGGCTGAGTATAAACTAGTTCTGCAGAGACTGACTCGGGTATTTACTATGGGTGGAGACATAATGTTTTTAGTTTGTAAAAGCATCGGTCCCCTAGCCTTTGGTTTCTCTTCCCTCCAGATTAAACCACAACATACTACTCTAGTCAGCATTTACTTAGAAGATTACTTTTATTTTTAAATGGCAAGGGAAAGTTTCATATTAGATTTATGGCATGGGAATGAATTTTCTAAGACTACCCACAGATATCTTATAGATAATCTTATTTTGTGCTATGAAGTTTCTAATGTTTGTTCTATGAGGTTTTTCATAGTATATGTAGCTAGCTCCCAATCTTAATACTTAATCTTCAACAAAAAATTATGAGCTGAACACCATTTTACAGTATGTGAGTTTTCAAGCTGCAGCTAAGTCCCTTCCACATTGTTTTAAGGAACCAGTTATAACCCCCTTCAGCACTGAATATCCCTTGTAAGAATTAGGTAATGAATGGCCAATGCTGCCTGAGAAGTAACCCAGAAGGATAGCTTGGGAAAAAAAAAACCAAAAACACAAAAACAAAACAAAACAACAACAACAACAAAAAAAAAAAAAAAAAAACAAAACTAAACTAAAACAAAAACGAGAAAAACCAGAGGCAACACAGATTAAAAAAGAAGTACTCTGGGTCTAAGGAAATGGTTCAGCCTATAAAGCGTTTGCTATCCAAGTATGAGGACCTGAGCTCCATCCAGCACACACAGAAGGGAGGGAGAGATAGAGAGAGGGAGGGATGGAGGGAGGGAGGGACGGAGGGAGGGAGGGACGAAGGGAGGGAGGGAGAGGATGGGAGGATAAGGGAGGGGAAGAAAGGGGAGGAGAGGAGAGGAGAGGAGAGGAGAGGAGAGGAGAGGAGAGGAGAGGAGAGGAGAGGAGAGGAGAGGAGAGGAGGAGAGGAGAGGAGAAAGCCAGGAGCAGGATAGGCCTTTGAGCTTAGTGCCAGAGACAGGAAGTTGCCAGGGTTCAGCCAGTTTGAGCTCCAGGTTCAGTGAGAGACCCTGACTCAAAAACTAGGGTGAAGAGCAATAGAGGAGGACACCTGACATCAGCCTTTGGTCTCTACATATGTGCAGAGGGGCCTGCACATGCATGTACACACACACACACACACACACACACACACACACACACACACACACACACACACCCCAAAAGGAGAAAAACTCTATATATTAACTATAATACATAAATTACAATTTAACACATTTCCAAGTCCATGTTCTGTTCTAATCTCTGTATTAAAATGAGGCAGCAGAGAACGGTACTTACGCACTAGAAATGCAGCCTTTTGCTCCCGGGCTATCACCATAAGGTCACTGGTTGGAGATAAGGATAAAACACACTCTTGAAGCCAGGAATTTTTTTGTGTTTTAGAAGTATTTCCTTCTTCTTCCTATGCATAAAAATGTGATTACTATAAACACAAAAATTTAAAAGACTATTGCAACTGCACTTGCCTGTCACAAGTGAAAGGGAGAAAAAAGAAATACTCTCAATTCTTCCATACCAAAATATGTCAATGACAACCACCAAACAAAAAACTACTATAAACACACGTGTTGTGAAAACTAACACAAAACTTTCATACATAAATAGCATGGCATTAGCAGAATGTAACACAAGAAACACTCAGTAGTAACTCAGTATTAGGAATTTCAACAGGCAGTAATAAAGTCTTCAGATATCTCTCTCAGGGTTAGCAAGATGGCTGGACAAGTAAAGTAGCCTGCCACCAGGCCTAAAGACCTGAGTTCAATTTCCAGAACTCGAATGTCAGAATGAGAAAACAGATTCCCTCAGGTTGTTCTCTGACTCCCACACAAGGTTACAGCATACACATGACCTTGATGTATACACACGCATATACATGCACACGCACGCGTGCGCTCGCGTGCGTGCACACACACACACACACACACACACACACCTTTCAGCAGGCTCTAGCCAACTAGTGGCCTACTTGGAGAGAGCCAGTGAAATTATTAACATGTTACTTGGCAAATATAAGCAAATATATTCACTGTGCTTCCTCCCTTTCTCCTTGTAAGAATGCATATTTATATGCATATTTTAACATATTGCTGTCTTCATTCCACAAGAAGTTTTTCTTTCTTTTATTTTTTTTTTTAATGGCTTCATAGTATATTGTCAAAAGAACACTTAAAATATGAGATAGAGAAAATGCTTTGGATTACCCCAAGAAGCCTGCAGCCTCCATTAGAGCCAGAGTTAAGAAGTCTGGACATTCTTCAACAAAACAGGTAGGCAATATTACTGGCAAAATTCATATTTTAGTCAAGCTCTTTTTAAAGTGAATTCGGTATCTATTCTTACTAAAAACATATTTTTCTACAGAAAAACTTAATTCTATTTCTCTCTGGATCCATGGTTCCTACCAGGGTATGGTCTGTTTACTCCACACAGCATCCCAGGCTCCTTACAGATGAGTGGCCCATCTGCAAGCTGAGGCTATCACACCCTATGTCCTCCCCACTAGTGACTGAGACTAAAGATACTAAGTATGAGTCTTGGGTCCTTTCATGTAAGTGAGATCCCACCTTCAGTCACTACTAGCCTGGAAAGAGAGCAAACCATTGAGGAACAGTAAGTACTTGATTAAAAGAACAGTGACAGTCTAGGGATTTATAGGCACACACTTCCACATCCAGGAGAGCCAATGTATTCTTAAGGTATTTCTTTAACCACACCTTTAACAACATTGTTCCTTTTCCCCTCTGTGGTGATCCCCATAGAATCATAGGGAGTGGCATAACTGGAGGTGTGGCCTTGTTGGAGGAAGTGTGTCACATCCAGGTGGGCTTTGAGGTTTTAGAAATTCAAGTCAGGCCCTTTGTCCGGCTCTCTTCCTGTGTGTGGATCAAGATGTACAACTCTCTCAGCTACCTCTCCAGCACCATATTTGCCCGAATGCCCCCACACTTCCTGCCATGGTGATAATGGACAAAATAAACCCCTTAACTGTAAGCCAGCACAGATTAAATGTTTTCCTTTATAAGATCTGCTTCTGGGTGTGGTGGTGCATGCCTTTAATTCCAGAATTCAGGAGGCAGAAACAAGTGGATCTCTGAGTTCAAGGCCAACAGAGATAAACCTTGCCTGCCAGGTGTGGGGTGAAGTGTGTGTGTGTGTGTGTGTGTGTGTGTGTGTGTGTGTGTGTGTGTGTGTGCGCTGTGGTCATGGAGTCTCTTCATAGCAATAAAACCCTAACTAAGACACCCTCTATGTAGAGTTTGGTAATTGCACTCTGCTTTGAAAATGTGGCCAGTTCACAGAGAGGAACAAGGGTTAAAAATCCAGCTCAAGACACAGGGCAGGAGCAGCAGAAACAGAAGCTATGCATGAAAAACAGAGATGTGTCTGAAAGAGCTCCTGTGTCAGATCTTTCAACTCAAAACAGATATAATTTGACAAACATACCCCAGGACAGAGGCAATAAGGAAGCCCCTACCTCACTCAGGCTGGGTCACAATAAATTAGTGCTAGCCTGAGCACAAGGCTGTATCTCCAACGTATCAAGAGGCAACAAGCCCCACAGAACAAGCTGTGAAGCCCAAGGCACTGGTACATATTTGGTAACAGGCAAGATGCAGGGTCACTGTTTGTAACATGAGGACCTTCGCCTGCCAATCAGGTTTCTGGAAAAGCCTAGCCATGATAATGATCCATGGTCACTAAACTGCTCCCTTGAAGCCAGTGATCCTAAAATAACACAACTAAAAAAAAAAAAAAAAAAAAAAAAAAGTTTATTTCCCAAGGAATTAAAAAGAAAGGAAATGAAGTGATGAAGTGCCCCACACTTAAACCAGGAAGTTTCCTAGTTTCCCACAAAAGCCAGACACTGAAGTTAACACTGCACCCATGATGCATAATGTGTCATAAATGTGACCCTCTTGGGAGAGGGAAGAACCCCCTGTCTTCTCCCAACAGTGCAGGAAGTGGCCCAGGCCCAGGAAAAGGAACTCACTCTAACCCAGGGCTTCGTCATATCCTTAACATTCTCCATTTTGGTTTGCAGCCTACAAATTTGTCAGATGATAGGCCTATAGCACCATCACCAGCCACTGTGTGAAGACAGCTGCTACCACACTGATGAGTCATCATCGTCTGATGTCTATTGGTGTCTCCCCTTATGTAAGAAGCAGCCACCAAAGCAGCCAGGGCAGTTTTGACCTTGGATGTTCTTCTCATGGTGCTATCTTTCAAAGTTGTTTTATATCATGGAATGTCAGTAAAGTCCAATGTTCTCAGGGTCTATTTCTACACTCACTGTAATTCTAGTGGGTGGCCACCAAACCTCAGGAACACTCACATTTTCTGAAAGCAAGAGAGGCAATACAAAAGCAAGGCCTCCATTCTGAGTTTCCTGGTAGTATGCTTCTAACCTATGTTATGCCCAATGCTTTTCAGACTTCCTTTTCCTTCCTTTCTTGGGGACTTCTTGTTCCCAAACAAAATTTTACATAACAGTTCAAAAGAGATGGCAAAGCTACACAGCTCCTCCACCAAACCCAATGGCTTCCTTGCACAACAGAGAAAGATTAGAGTCTGCACCACTAGATTTAAAGACCTTTCAGTCTTCTCAAATAAAAATGGGGCAAAGCATGAACTCCCTAATTTGATTATAACAAAAAAGCCCTCTTACAAGTAGAGTGAGTGACAAACATTTACACTCTGAGTCGCAATTGTTAAAATGAGAGGAAATCAGCAATTTTACAGTTTATTTCACAGTTAACTCAGGATCACTTATTTGACTTTCCTGGTTTTGGTACTGAGAATTGAGCTCAGGGCCTGCAGCACAACAGATAAGTGCATCCCAATTCTCCTGTTATTCTACTGTTATTCATGTCTAAACTGCAGAGTACAACACTATTTTATGAGATTGTTCTAAGTGTCCACCTACTTGTCCATTCAACGTTTGATCTATATAGAAAAGCCAACATGGAAAAATCCCTGGCATTGGTAATGGCAACTATTATTAATGTTAGAGAGTAAAATACTTACATTTTTATGCAATACCTGAGCTTCCTGTAATAAGCATGGAACAAATAACTTTGTTTTTTATTAAAAAGTGTCACTTCACAATTAGTTACAATGGAACTCCAAATCTAACAACCAAGTGTCTCTATTTCCTGAATAAATATTTAACACTAGATAGTAAATCTCTTTGCTCCACCAGGTACCTTGTGATACAAGAAAGTACCAAATATCTACCCAGAGACTCTTCAATTTAGTTCTTATGGCAACATGACCAATAAACAGTAACAATTAGTATCCAGTTTAAGTCAGAATAGATCAGATGCTAAATCAAATGCTAAGGGCTTTAAGTTGCTATTAGATTTTAGAAACAACAAATAGTAATAAGTATCACAAAAAGATTTATATATGGAAAACATACGATGATCAATATCATCCACAAGTGAAATAAAAGATTAAAACATCAATGAGCATTTCACATTATCCTAAGATTAAAGTTTGCTAATATACTGGGGGTCCTACAATTTAGAATATACTTAAAAGGATAGAACTCCATTAAAAAAAAAAAAAATCAACAACACAATGTATTCACTTTTTTGTGTTACTGTCTTTAGTTTTTTAAATGAAAACAAAACAGGCAATACCACACAACTGACCAAAAGAACCTGGGGAGATAGATGGCTCAGCAGATGAATGCTTGCTGTGCCCTTGAGTTTGAAGCCTCGGAACCCATGTCAAAGTCAGGTGGGTATGGATGCCTGCCTTTAATTGCAGCATCCTGAAGGCGGAGACTTGAAGTAAGCTGACTAGCCAGGCTAGCCAGATGTTTCATAACAGGGAGCTCTGGGCATAACTTAGACCCTGCCTCAATGAATAGGGCAGAGAGCAACCAAGAAAGACACCCAACGCCAACCCCAGGCTTCCACAGCTACACACTGGGATGAACTCCTGGAGTCCAGTTGTACAGAGGGAGGAGCAATAATATGAGCAAAGGGGTCAAGACCATGCTGGGGACACACACAGAAACAGCTGACTCAAGCAAGTGGGAGCTCACTGACTCTGGAGTGACAGCTGGAGAACCTGAATAAGACTGAACTAGGCCTCTTGAACGTGGGTGACAGTTGTGGGGACTTGGGCAGTTTATGGGGCCACTGGCAATGGAACCAATATTTATCCCTAATTCATGAACTGGCTTTTTGGAGCCCATTCCCTATGGGGGGTTGCCTTTCTCAGCCTATATACTGGGGGGTGGGGGGAGCTTGGTCTTGCCCCAAATGATGTGACAATCTTTGATGATTCCCCATGGGAGGTCTCACCCTCTCTGAAAAGTGGATAGGGGGTGGGATGAGACCAGGGTGAACGAACGTGGTGGGAGTAGGTGGTCAGGAGGGAGAGGGACTGGGATTGGTATGTAAAATAAGTTTGTTTTAAAAAGAAAAGACAAAAAAAGACACAGCTAAACCTCAAAGGCCACTGGTGTCATAGATACAGACCTGCTTGGATATGACTCTTGCTGATGCAAATAATGGAATATGATTTTATTGTTTTGATTGCATAAAGAGCACTTTATTGCTCAGTGACATCATTAAAAGCATACAGATAATGCGTCTGGAAAGATGGTTAAGAGTGGTTATCACTTTTAGGGGATGTAAGTTCCAGCTCCCAGCACCCATGTCAGGCAACTCTCAGCCGTCTGTAACTCCAGCTCCAAGCAGGCATGTGCACAAACCCCTTTTTTAAACCTGGGAAAAAGTACTTTGCTTTCATTTTCAGACATCGGTCAGTGTGAGAAAGACAAGACAGCCTGAGAAATACAACTAAGTCTCTGCTCTGTTTCCAAGCAATTCGCAGCATGGGCAGGAAGGAGCCTCGCTGACAACAAAGTGGACAGAAGCCTAGGAGAGCCTAGTCTCTGCCTCCTCTACAAGCCAGTGACCCACAGTGGAGCAAGCTGTGCCAGGCTCTGGGGCATGTCCCTCAAGCCCTCTCATGCATTTGGTGCCATGAGTCTGCACTCCACAATGGAGTTAAGAGGTAGGCCAAGTGTGTGAGGATTCAGGCTACAGTTGCTTGGTCCCTGGATGTTTTAGTTGACAATGACCAATGGAGTCTTGAAAGTGGACAGTGACCACAGACCCAGACCTCCTCAGCCATGAACTGGTTTCTCAGCATGACTAAGATGAGATTCTCCCAGGAGGAAACCAAACCCTTCTGTACTGAAAGGTACTCTTGACACCATTTTTATTTGAATCATCCTACAAAGTGGCTTTAATGTCTTTTTGAAGAGAGAGAAGTCACTGTGACCAAAGGTTCCTGGGATACAATGTATTTCTCCAGAGTTACCAACCTCTTTGAGATTCTATTCATATACAGCTTTAGGAGCTGATGGGACAGCCAGGGTCATCCCGGAACAGAAGTGGTAGACCATGGACACAAACATCTTCTTGGTAGTATTCCACGCTCTCTCACTGCAGTTTTTCCTCCTCACCAGCCTTTCGATATGCCAAATTCTTCATTTGTCCTGTCACTACCTTTCAAGGCACTTAACTTAGTGGCTGTTTTCCTTCTGCTGTCACTTCCTCACAGGGTGACTTCCACTCTGCTGGCTCCAGCCCTTGTTACAGCTGACAGCTCAGAATCACAAGAGCAAAACAGGCTTTTCCTTTTTTTCTTTTTTTTGGAAAAAAAAAAAAAGGCTTTTCCAGATTCCCAGTATTAAATCTTTCAAATACAAAAGCCTTTTACTCTTCCAAGTCATCAAAACAAGAAACAACTTTCAAAGTGATGAAAGATATATAGAAATAAAAAGCACCCTGGAGTTCATACTGTTTCCTGCTGGGCTCAAGAGCCATGGGCTAGCCTCCAGGTCGGCCTTCGGTCAGCAGCACTCAGTTCTGGTCGCTGCTGCTTCACTTACTCTTTGAAACCTCTCTCTGTCATTCTCTTTATGCCACTGCCACACCAAGGACTAGCTCTCCAATGAGAGACTGGCGAAAGCAAAACCTCACTTTCTTCCACTACTCAGCACAGCTCCAGCCCAGGGTAGCCTTCAGTGTTTACAGTTACAGCGTCTAGACACAGCTCAACAGTGAGTGAGCAGGAAGACACTCTGCTCCCACTGCTGGTGCCATCTTTAATGCGGACAGAACCAGTTACATTCTCTGGGAAGTGTGAGGTCTATTCCTAGCAGGAGCATCCAAAGCTTCCTGTCCGCTCCCCCTTCCTGTGAGTGATGATGTCTGCTACCTTGACCAGGGTTTACACTGCTGTATTTCATGTGTCTGCCTAGCCTTTCTCTTCTACTTGCTGTGCCTCTGGATGTAAACCATTAGAGTTGTTCATAATCACTGAAAGTAGTGGAAATAACAGTTTTACCTCCACCGAGTGACATTTCTGGCAGTCCTGACATAGCTGTGAAATAATGAAAAGAAGGACTTCCAGACCACAAACAAACGATGTAGGCAAGAATCATGAATGGTCTGCATTATAAGTAAGTAGAAGCCAGGCAGTCCTGTTTAACTGCACGTGAAATGCTCAGAACAGGTAAATACACACACAGAAAGTAGATCAGCTGTTACTGGAGGACAGGTGATGCTCAGAACAGGTAAATCCACACACAGAAAGTAGATCAGCTGTTACTGGAGGACAGGTGATACCCTATTTTACTTCTAGGGTAAGTAAAATATTATGTACTTAGATCATGATGATAGTTACAGAACTTTGAGAACACTAAGAAACTGATTATATACTGTAAGGATAAATTACATGGTATGTGAGTCATATCAATATAATATACATTTAACATAACAACACAGATACAAAGCTGAGTGATTAAAATGGTGCCCATCCTTTTGTGTTAAACATTTGTTTAAAGAGTAAGAAGACACTGTGATGACCCATCCTGGTTATCACTGGGAAGTATCTCACAGCTGGCCCTAAGCACTGAGTGGGAGATTTGTCTCCATTCCATCATCTGAAGTGGGAAGGCCCATCTTAAAATGTGGGCTGCACCTTCCAATGGCAACCCACATAAAAGAATCTTAGAAGATGTTTTGCTTTTGCTCCTTGCCTCTGCTCCTGTTGCCAAGCTCTTCTACCCCACTACTGAAAGCCTTCACTGATACCAGAATCCTGCTTCTTCAGGATTCCAACATGGATTAGAGACAGTGGCTCTTCAGGGACCCTCTGGGCCATCAGCACCATACTAGGACTGATGAGGCAGCCAGCTGCATTAGCTAAACAGATACAAGCTCTTGGCCTCCAGGATAAAGACAGTGACTGTCAGAGTATTCAGACCATGCCACGTGCAAGCCTAAGACAGTGATGTTCAGAATATTCAGACCAGCTTAGTATGTCCTCTAATAACAGTCATTCTTTTGATTGTTTCCTTAGGGAACACTGACTAATAAAGGAACTAAAAAGTGACTAGGTATACACAAACCAAACAGCCAAACAGCAGGTGAGAATTTAACTACATCAATAATACATAAAATATGAAGAAATTACTTAATAAATGCCAAAAGTATCAGGCTGTCTAAAAAGGCAATATCCAACTATCTATTAGAAACAAAATTTAGCTTCAAAACCAGAAGTTGGTCAAAATGGAAAGGAAGGGAAAGAGATAGGCCATGGAAGAGCAATGCCTGTGTAAGAAACAGAAAGGACAGACATTAGTACATGTCACCAGGGACACTGCCATACTTCAGAGCAGGAGCCACCGAAGAGGAAGACGGGCATAAATGGAGACATCCTCTACAGCACAACTGCTCAGTACACGAACCAATGCTGACAAAGCTCAAAGGGAAGAGGAAAGTTTTCTACTTCTCTCACTAACAGACAAACAGAACTCAGGAAGAACACACAGTCTAACCTAACTGAATGCGGGGAACCCTTCCCTATCAACAGAGGTGAACATCCTATATAACAGACCATGTGTGAGGCCATAAAGAAGGCTCCACAGATTTATAATCTTTGGAAGCACATAACAGAAGTTTTCTGATAACATCAGGGTGAAATCGGAAATAATCAACAGGAGGAAATCTGGTAAACTTCCAAAAATAGTCTTCCTTATCTGCAGTTCTGCTTCTGTGACTTGAGTTATCCAAGACCAGTCATGGTCCAAGGGATAAGTGGAAAATTCCATGAGTGAAGCATCCCAGGTTTTTAAATTGTGTGTTGTTCTGACTTACCTAATGAAACCACATGTGTTGCCCTACTCCACTATGCCCTGGTGTCCTGAAGCTGTGAACTTCACCTCTGTCTAGCACATTGCTACTCACCCATTAGTCTCTTAATAGTCATTTTAGTTTTTAAAACAACAGTATGAACATCATAGAGCATATGTTCATGAAACTCTTATTGTAATTAATACTGGTCCCCAAATGCAAAAGTAATGATGCTTACAATTTTATTATAGCATATTGTTAAAATGTTTACACTTCATTACTGGTTAATATTTTTATTATCTTACTGCACCTAACTTATAAATAAACTTTTTCAAAGGTGGATACATATTGAATAAATAGTAGGTGTAGTGAGATATCCACTCTACCCATACCTGTAGCACTGACCATACCCAAACAGGAGTGGTCAGAGGTACAGACATGAGGAAGGTGGGACTAGGTCTGGGGTCCCAACCCCAACTTGCTCTCTGGTCTGGTCACAGACCAGAGTGGGTGTGGATCCTTGGAGCGGGAAACTGCAGGTCATCGGTTTCTTGTGAAAGTGACTTCTCCCCGAATAAAATAATAATAACCTATATTGAACCTAGTCCCATGTATCTTAATCTGTGTACATCAATAAGTAGGGTTCACAGCTGCCCGTGGCATTTCAGGCCCACAGGAGGCCTTACAAAGAGTCCACCTCCTTCTTAAGGGAGACTACTGCATCTACACACTTCTAACACATCAAAAAGGAAGCCAAAAGAAAACAGTCTGAACTAAATGAGATTGAAACCACATGTCAAAACCTGAGTCCACAGGTAAATATATTACAAGAGAAAATAGATTTAAAATAAGTTATCTATAATGACATTTTAAGAAGCTAGAAAATAAATTCAAAGTAAAAGATAGAATTAAAGACAATAAGTTACTGAAACTCAAGAACAAAGCAAAAAAAAAAAAAAAAAAAAAAAAGTAGAATAACCAAGGTAAAAGGAGAGGAGAGAAAAGTAAAACTACCAAAATCATGTTATAAAGTGAGAAACTACCCTAATCATAGAATGGAAGAGAAGTCCCTCTACACATACAAAAGTCAGTGGTTACGGAAACAGCTAATGATTCCAGCCAAGAAATTATGTGGCTTTTAAGAAAAGCTGTGTCCCCAGAATAGCAAGTGAAGGTCAGTGTCCAAGAGACAACCCAGAGGCTACCCTAACTCTGGATTTCCTTCCCTGTGAAGCAATGGAGGATCCTGCTGTTTAAACTGACTTAAGTCAGACCTATGACTCACAGATGAACTATATTAAGATGCATAGAGACCTGGTCTACTTTGGTCAATAATACAGTCTCAGCACCTAGAATATGGCAGGCACAACAAATATTCCTTGAGTGAACAGGTGAAAGGACCTAGAATAACTTATAAAGAATGAAGACCCTAAAGCAACGAATGCTCTCTATCTAGCCCACCCTTACAGTTCTACTGAGTCCCCAGGGCCAGTAAAATGAGGAGTTGGGAACCAACAAGAAGTGAAGTCATAAAGGCAGAGTAAGCAAATTAATGCTGCTACCATGGGATGAGTTTGTTATAATAGGAGTGGGTCTGTTCTGAAGGGGTGGGGAAGTTTGGATTACACATGATTACACACACACACACACACACACACACACACACACACACACCTTCCTCCCTTTACTTTTGTCTCTCATTCATCTTTTGTCATGCTATGAGGATATTGTCAGATGCTAAGCCCTTCATCTTTGATTTGAACTGGCCCTCCAAGACCACAGCCAATGATACTTTCATCAAGAATTATGTAAATTACATGTAAACTCTCAGGTCTTTTGTTGCAGAATAGACTACAGTGCCCAATTACTGTAGTCATTAAATTCCTTTAAAGCAGGTATCAAGTTAGTTACTACTAACTAGACATAAAAACATTTGTGACAATGATTTTTTTTAATGTCAAGCTAATACTGAAATATCCTACTAACATTACAAATGGAAAATGTCACTATCAAAAACCATGCAGGGCACCAGTTCAGTGGGTAAAGCACTTATTATACAAGCCTGATGATCTGAGTTCAATTCCTGGAACCCATTAAAGGTGAAAGGAGAAGCAGCTCTACAAAGTTGTCCCCTGACCTCCACTCATACCATTCCACACACAAAAATAAAAACCAAACCATGCACTAATGAAGACTTACAGGTTCTTGGGATTCTGTTTCTTCCCATGCTCCCCAACTATCATCTTCCCAGTTTGATGATTTACCTAGAGAGAGAGGGAGGGAGGGAGGGAACACAAAAAATTAAAAGATTTAACATTTTTAAACACTTTTTTTTCTAAACATAACAGAAACAAGCAGTTCTTTGGCTGGTTTTTGTGATTTTTGAGACAGGGTCTCACTATGTCACTCTGGCTATCCTGGAACTTGTTATGTAGACCAGGCTGGCCTTGAACTCACAGAGATACCCCCTGCATTTGCATCCTGAGCACTGTTGTAAATATGTAGCAACAAACACACCTAAAATTCCACACAGATGTTTTCAAAGTGAATTGTCTCTTTCTAGGACAAGGTATCCATGGAAACAACTTGATTTCTGAAACAAGACAAGCTGCCCGCCTCCCCTTTTTTTTTTTTTTTTTTTTGTTACTCCTGTTTCTTATATTTGAGACAATCTTCTTAGATTAAAATATATTCACTGAAATATGAAACAAGGAATTGAAAACCACAGTTAAGCTTAGAAAGCACATTCCTTGCATGGCTCATGTTGATTTTATATAATTTGCTTAGAATTTACTTAAAACAATAAAATTACCATCACCAAGCACCCAGAGACAAGAATGAGATATTTTATCACCCCAAATTAAGTTAAAACCAATGAAATTCCAGTAAGACTCAGGCTGCAGATGTTTCACTTGAATTGTATCAATTTTTGACTTATGAAATGCATTATGAATTCCCTAATACTTCTCCAAATCCCGGATGCAGCACTTCCTACCTCTGAGGAAGCAAATTACCTCCTCTATAAGCTTTGGTTTCCACCAATAGGGCTGTGTAAGGCTGAACCAGACAGAGCACTGAGGGGCTCTGCATCTGACTGTAAGTTCTCACTGACAGCCATCATGACTTAGCCATCAAGCATAACAGCCATGAAGTAGAAATAAAATGTATTTAAGCAATCAGCTTCCAAACCCTGAGCAGGGTCTTGATGACTAATGAGAGAGAAGCAATGAGAACATTCACTGACACACTCGGCTTTAAAGGTGGCTGAAGCAAAGGACACAGATGACTATGGGGTTACAGTCTGGCACTTGGAATCACTGCTCAATTAGGTTGCAGTAACAACAGTCTAATCTTCAGCACTTAAATGCCAAGTAATTACTTCCTAAAATTCTAAATACACTGCTAGACTTATATTAAGTCCTAAAACAGCACCATGCTTTGATTAAAATCACATGATCTGCAGATTTCCAGATACAAGTCAATTAACAACTGTTCTGTTAAATAGCATGTACCAAACATTGTAGCTAAGAAAAGTATAACAGATTCCTTGCTCTTAAAGGATTTATTATCTTATGCAGGGTGTAGATGAACACTTAACTATAGCACACAGTGAGTGCTGTAATTACTACAGTACCTTGAACAAGAGAGTGAAATACGTCAGAGGTATAAAAATGCATACAAACATATACTCTGTGAATAATCACTACCATTATTTATTAAGATTTTGGTTTTATTTTTATCAGAGTGAGTATATATTCATGTGTATATGAGTATCTGTGTGAGTAAATATGCACATGTGTATTTGTGATCATGGGGACCAGAAGAAGACATCAAATCCCTTGGAACTAGATACAGGTATGTTTTAAGCCACTGAACATGATGCTAGAAATTGAATTTGGATCCTCTGGAAAGCAGTAAGTGCTCTTACCAGCTGAGCCATCTCTCTAGCCCCTACTTATTTTTTGAGACAGAGCGCTGGCAGACCTTAAACAGATGGTCCTCCCGTCTCTGCACCCCAAGTACTGGGATTACAGATATATGACACCACACATGGCCAAAATAGTGTCTTTACAAAGTAGCTAGAAACTTCAAACTAACTGGAAAACATGAACATAAGGCAAAAGTCCCAATGCTCAGACCACTGGTGATGGCGCTCAATGCCTAGTGCTGTGTGCACAGCAATTCACTGAAATAACACAAGGTTCCTTTACAACGTAACATTACCATGAGGAAACAGACTCTCAAAAGGTTAAATAGCTTGGCCTAGGTCACAGAAGTGAGGGGCAACCTAGGACTTAACTTCAACTCCGCCATCATTGCCCAACTCATGCCCCTGAGGTTTGGTCACACTTCCTTCCACGTAGCTCATGGACAAAGACAAGAGAAACACTGGGGCCTATGAAGAAGCCAACTGGTAACAGTGTCTGTCTGTCTCTGAAGCAGGGTCTCACGTATCCCAGGCTAGCCTGGATTTGCTGAGCAGCTAAGGATGACCCCTGAACTTCTGATTCTCCCACCTCCACCAGATTGCTAGGATTATAGCTGTGCACCACCATACCAGGATTATGCAGTTCTATGGATCAACCCCAGGGCTTCTAGAATGCTGAGTACTCCACCACCCGAGCTAAAGCCCCAGTCCTTATTATTTATTTTGTTTCTTTTACATTGTTTTTTAAATAGAAATATCCCCTTGATACTGGGACAAAACAACCTTGCAGAATAAAAGCATTTCAGGAATTCATTCATTCATTTATTCATTCATTCAATAAGTAGCATCTTTTCCACGTTAGACATCGGATACCAAAGAAAGTAAGTTCCCAAAGGGCTCAGTTCAAGCACATAATCTCTGTTGAATGTACAACACTATAAAAAGGATTTTATTTTTCCCTTACACTAGTATAAAAAGAACCTGACTCAATTCACAAATGACTCATACAATGAAGCGGAGGACAGCAGTTATTTGGATTTCCTGCCTCTACAGAGACCCAGTCTCTCTTCATGCTTCAATTCAAAACATGCCCAAAGTGAAAGACTGACAAATATATTATCTGTTTCAATAATGGTTTATCCAGTTTTCAATGTCTGGCTAGAAAACTCTTTTCAACTGAAGAAAAAGAAAAAATTAACTGGGCAGCTCCTGCTATCATGGGAATCGTTTCTCAAAGTCATCAGATTACAGACAGATTAAAGGGGGTTTAGGAAAGGGCTGGGTGGGTAAAGTGTTCACTGAGCAAGCACGAGGACCTAAGCAATTCCCAAGACCCATGTTAAAAAAAAATGCGGTCTATATCATTAGTAGTGTTCTTATATTTTTTGTGTGAGCCTAGCCTTTAAGGAATGAGCCATCTCTCCAGCCCTAGTAGTGTTTCATTACAGACTGATCATTGATCAAGGTTATAGGTAAGTAAAGTAATGTGTTTAACATTAAATTAGGAACTATGTGATTTTATGTTAATATGGGACATTTCTGTAAAACCTGAGGTCTTATAAAGTACATGTAATCATGAGGAAATAAGAGTAATTTGTTTAATGTACTATCAATTACTATAAAGAAAAGCTAAAAATATTCTACCATGGTTGTCTCTTAGGAGAGTAACTAGACCCGCATCTTCTAAAGGCTGAAATAATATAAAAGTCCTAAGCCCTGGTCTGTTTTAACATGCAAGTGTGTGGGGAGTCAGGGCCCCTAAGTGGGCAACTCTGGGGAGATCCAGTTGCAATGTGATGATCTCAACACCACTACTCACCACACCACACAGCCGCTGGTAGCTACCCAGTTTGAATCACGAGCTGTGTGGTACTCATTTATATCCAAGGCTAGAGTGCACATTATAGGATGATTTAATTGTTTTTTGACCATTATACAAACATCAGCCACTCAATATGCAAAAGTAATTCTCAAAGTGATACTACCACCAATGTCCGTCAGGTCTCTGGCTTTGTTGAAGTACAACCCAACAAACTGACCAGAGAAAATAGAGCAGTAACCACAGTCATTGCCTTTAAAACCTCAGAATTAGAGATCTCCTGCCAGGTTTCCTCTGGGGGTAAACAAACAAACAACAACAACAACAAAATAATGAGAAAGAAACTAAAAGAATGAGTTGGGATGACTGGTGGCTTGAGGTCTATTTGAGAGGTCTGCTTGGGTCCAGGGCTCCAGTCCTTGTCATCCCTCAATTCTACATATCTGAGGCAGATGGCCCAAGGATCATGTCTCAGGAACACTATCACAGGGCCTGAACTTCAGTGTTTCCTTGGCCTGCCATCAGTCAGACTGTCTTCAACAATAGCCACATGTGTAATTTTAAGTCAATTAGTAATTGCATTTAAAAGTAAAATTTAACACTATATTTTAATATAATATAGCCAGATACTATCACTCCAATATATAAGTGCAATCACTCGTGAGGTATTTTGTATCCTTTTCTCATATTAAGTCTTAGAACCTAGTGTTCTCTGCACTTGGAGCACATCTTGTCTGTATGAGCCACATTCCAAATGCTCACTAGGACATGTGACCAATGACTACAGTGTAAGACAATGCAAGTCTAGAGTAAGGAATGATGTATCATCAGGCTGCCTGCAGTGGAGAGTTACAGGATCTTGGGCAGTTTAATTAATCCCTTGCTGCCTCACCTTCCTCTCCAGCAGGATGGAGCTAATAACTCCATCTGCCTCACAGAACTGTGATAGTTGTTTGAAGCACTGAGGAGCGTGACTAAGCACTTTACAATAACCAACCTGCAAACACAACATTCTCATCCACACTCCGCCTACCCTATCACGTTAGCTAAACACCTCCTATAAAGTTATCCTGCCAGAGGTGACTTCTTTGGGGCTCACATTAATCCTTCATGAAGTCTGCTTGCAGATTTTATATCTAGGATCAAAATAATCTGTTTTTGTCATTTCAGAGTTTTATTGTGTTGCACTGAAGGAACAGCAGGGTGGTTACACAGTTCTCGATTTCATTTTTGAAAATCTAAAGAACTTGCAAATAAAATTTTTCTTAAAATTAACAGGTTATAGAGGTTTTCATTAGGAGGTAAATTTGAGTCTTTCAACAAGATTGCCAGCTTAAAATATTTTGTGTATTTTGGTTGTTAAAATTACCCTTTGTTTGTCTCATACCACATCTCTTTAAATAAAAGAAGCTGCTCTATTACCAACTTTCATGGCATGGAGAGAAATAAAGGGGAACAAGAGGTTCTAAGTAAGAGACATCAAAGTGACAACATCTGCACTGACTACCAACCTGCCAGCCTGCCAGCCTGACTGTCAACCTGCCAGCCTGCTAACCTGACTGACTGCTAACATGACTGACCGCTGCTAACCTTACCTTTGAACCTACTGTTTTAACACCAATCACCATTCATTAATCTGAACTGTCTAATCAGGAAAAATACCAAGAAGGCAGGCAAGCACCACCACACCGGGTGGCGATTTCACTCTTACCCAATTAAATGTTTTGTCTCAGGATAAAACCAATGACTTTCTGATGTAAGATGCAACAATTCCCCCCCTAGAAAAGTTGTTTTCCCCCAAACATATTACTCCACTCTAAAACACTGTTCTCTGACTTGCTAAAGAAAACCTTCAAACCACAGGGAAAACATACTCCTCCCCTAATACAAATGTCTTACTTAGGGTTATTTCCAATGAATGAATCCTTCTGCCAACAAAGGCCTTCTGCTTCCTACAGCTTTATTTAATTTCCCAAATACCTTAGTCTAACTTACTTTTGAATAGTCTGTACCTCTAAATGGACAGCATATTTTTCTTCATTTAACAAGAACCTGAAGCTAGAAAGGAAATTGAATTCTGTAAGTGGACAATTAATTTGACAGTTATTTGTATGAGTGTGTTGAGAACAAAAATTGAATGAGAAACAAAAAACTAAATGTCAGAAAAGGGGAAATTTAATTTTTTATAGTCTAAGATCTTAATACAAAACCAAATTCACTTCCTCCTTTATGTATTGCTTTTATAAGACAAAATTTCTATAACCTATGATTTACAATTTATTCACAGGGTTCAAAAGCCTTCAGTGGGTCCTTTAGCTCAGAGAAGGCAAGCACCACCAGGCAGGGCAATGTCAATTAAAAGAATAAAGAAGTCTTTTAATGTTCTGTGCCTCAGAATCTTAGCCTTTTTCCATTTCTAAGAGCATGCAAAATGGGAGATAAATGTCAATTCGGTGACCTAAAATAAGGATGACATCCTGTGCTCAACAGCTGAATTAATTTCTTTCAAACTATCATGATTAAAACAGAGTATTATTTCCAAGGTCCTTATCCACCATAGAATTCTAATATTGCCTCCCATTCTCCAACAAATAACCTTCCCCATATCATAAAGAACATGCATGCAAGAAACAAATCAGAAGTGACAGAATTGAAACTATCACACAACAGAAATATAGCATGGAACATTTTCCTGGCTCAGATAAGCATCATCTAAAGTTCACAAAAATAAGCATGCTCCTTTTGCCCAAACCCTGAGACAGCTTTAGGCTTACTTTTATGAAAATGAACAAACAGATGATCTATAGGCATAAGGAAGCTTCATGTGCTCCATTTTCCTTTTGTTTCTATGAATTGATATGATGATATAGAGCAGTACTTTTTACATTCATTTTATTATTAAAAACATTTCATATATCTTGCACAGAAATCATTAAAAGAAAAAGGTTGTAACTTAAAAATCCACTGAGTTGATATGTAAGCCAGAACATATTTTTTCTATAAAAAATTATGCTTCCCAAACTAGCAAAATAGAAATCAAGTAATAGCTAAAATGTGAATTTATAAGCAAGGTTTAGATTCTGGAACCTAGAATATTAGCTTCATTTACTGCGTCATGTTTTCACTAAATTAAATTATACAAATAAAATTAGTATTAATCTACCTTCTTACTGCTGATTTATCAGTTTTCATTGGGCTAATCTTAATCCTCATCTAGGTTTTGGCATTTCTTCATTAATGGTAGTGACTACATCCTTTAAATTCGCTCATTGAGGCGTTTGTTCCTACATTAATCATCAAGTATTTTGGCTTTGATTAAATCACCAAGTATTTGGGCAAAACCATAATCTAAATTGAATCCAAAAGGTGCACATCAAACACTCTACTCCCCTGTGGCTCTATGAGAAGCAGAGGGAACAAGAATGGTGAACACAAAAACAAAGATCAGGAATGGGATCAGCTTTCCTAGAGCTTATGTTCAAATAGGTTCCCCAGCAGTCAGGCAGTTGGCTATGAGAGCCCTTTACCGAAAGGCTATCATGTAAGAAGTAGTCATACATAATGATCACTGTGCTTTCTATTTACTTTGGTTTTCAAGTGGGTCAGCGCTAAAGGCAAATAATGTATTTTATATTTAGAAGAACTTACCATTAATTGTGTTTAAACCTTTCATCCCTAGTATCCTCCTTTTGCTTTCATGTGTTTCATTATCTTCCTTGAAAGTGGTCCCTGCACCTCGATTTTTTTTTTTCTTGCTTCCTGCCCTCTACAGGTATCACTCCAACTTAAATATGGAAAGCTAAAACATCAAAGCTAGGATCCACATATGAGAGGGAGGTATTTGTCTTTCTGGATCCGTCTTATTTCATCCATTCTCAATTTCATTTTTCTTTCGTGCTGAGAATTCCTTTATACATATGTACCATACTTCAGTTACCCATTTTCCAGGAGGTGGGTATTGAGGTTGATTCTATTTTCTAACTATTGTGAACCGAACAGCCATGAAAACAGACATGCATTACACCAAGGTATACGGTCTTTTCATTAAATGCCCAGAAGTGATGGAGTTGGGTCATACGATAGTTCTAGTGTTGGCTTTTTAAGAACCCTTCACACTGATTTCTGTAGTGGCTACACCAATTATACCTACCTGCTGTCACCACCAATGAATAGGGGGCCCCCTTTCTCCATACCCTCACAAACATTTGTTGTCTTGGTATTAGCCATTATGACTATAATGAGAAGATATCTCAGTCGCTTGAATTTTAATTTCCCTGAGGGCTAGTGATAATGAACACTTTTAAAATGTTTATTAGCCATTTATATTACTTCTTGTGAGGACTCTGCTCAGATCCATTCCATGTTTTCATGGAATTTAGCTTTCTGTGTTCTCTGTATGGTCTAGATATCAATCTTCTGTGAGACGTATAGCTAGCAAAGAATTTTCTTCCTATTCTATAGGTTGCCTTTTTATTGACAGTTTCAGTTACTTTTTTTTTTAATTGAAAAATTTTAATTTTGTAAGGTCGAATTCATCGATTATTGGCCTGATTTCCTGAACAAATGGAATCCTATTTACAAAGTCCTGGTTTCTGTACATACCTTGTAGAGCACTCCACCTTTTCCCCTGAAAGTTTCAGAGTTTGGGGTCTTATATTGAGGTTGTTGATCTTCTCCATGTAGGCATCCAGTTTCCACAATATCATTAAAAAAGATGCGTTCTTTTCTCCAGTGTGTATTTTGTCAAAGATCAGGTAACTGGGAGTTACTCATACCTATAACATTCTATTGATCTATGTGTTTTTTTCTGTGTCAGTACAATGATGCTTTCATTACTATGATCCTATAATAATTAAATCAAGTATAGTAACACCTCCATCATTATTCTTTTATTCAGAGATGCTTCAGCTAGCCAGGATGTTTTGTGCTTCCATATTAATTACAAGTTTTGTTTTTAATTTCTGCAAAGAATGGTGCTGAAATTTTGATCTGGGTTGCAACGAATCTGCAGGTTCTTTTGTTAAGATGGCTACTTTCACAATCCATGAGCTGGGAGGAGGTCTTACCAGTGTCTTCCTTTTTTTTTTCTTCAGTGCTTCAGTGTTTTCAAGTTTCCCCACAAAGGTCACTCATTTCACTGGTTATATTTGTTGTTGTTTTGTTTTGTTTTTGAGGCTACTATAAACAGACCTGTTTCCTTCTCAGTATATCTGTTATCAGTATGAAGGAAAGCTATTTTTTAAATATAATTTTGTATCTATGGCCTTTGCTTAGTGTTTATCAGCTCTAAAGAGTTTTCTGGTGGAGTCTTAGAAGATTCTTATCTGCAATTGCCACACACGATACACAGAAGAGGGAACCCAAACTAGCAAGGCTGGAGAGTATGTGCCAGTATGAGATTCGACGAAGGCATAAAAATTAATGAAACTATTCTCCGCATATTCTAGAGACTTCAGTTCTCCATCTTCCTTCCTTGTGTAAATCATTTTTTTATCTTTAAAATAAATCCCCTGAACACCGGCTGAATCTTGCATTATAGTTATGGGCTTTTTGTTTTCAGTGCACATAAAGAAAAGCTGTTTGTTTTAACAATATCACTTGAGAACCAGTACACAATAAAGAAAAAAAATATATACACGTCTGTTTATTATTGTTCTTTGCTTCACAGTTAGCATTTCTGAAATAAGGACAACATTTAGCTTAGGTATATATTGTATTATACTCTTCAAAGTTGCTAAAAAATAAATAAGTGCTCTGCCTTCCATACCCTCCACAAATAGTATGTGAGTTGTCAGGTGTGCTAAGTTGATTGTAATAATCATTTTTACATGTAAATCATCAAACTTCACACTGTACAGTCTTTAATACACAGAATGTCTGCCAATTACACTCAATAAATTTATCATGACAGAAGAACTCCCAGTCAGGGGCAATGCCAACCCTCCCCAAGTGAATATAAGCAATATAAGCTCATCAAAAATCCCAATGTGATTTTGGCTTTTTAATAAGTTCTAAAGCTCAACTGAGAGGGAAATGTGTAAGACTATCCCTATAATATTCTTGAGAGAGAAGTAACTTGGCAGAGACAATCTACGATGCATTAAAATGGGCATCAATCAATAATTACATCAATGGACAGAAAGGGTCCAAAATAAAAGCAAGTAGCAAGTATGGCTGCCTCTACAAGACCTGCATAAGATCAAGCCAACAACCTTGCAGCTCGTATGAGGAAGAGGCTCACAGAGCCTAACCCCCAGGGAGACCTACTGGAAGTTGAAAAATTCAGTTTCCTTCCGGTGGTACCCAGTAGTTACCCATGATCCAGTGGGTGGCCCTAAACCCATGTGCATAGGGGCAGCTCTAATTGAACTCAGTGGGTTATAAAGGGAAAAAAAAAAAGGACATGGGAGAGGAACACGAGGAACATGGGGAGCTCTGAGAGATGTTGGTAGGGAGGTGGATGAGATAAAAATATTTATACATGTATTATGTTCTCAAAGAACAAATAAAATTTAAAAAATCTTTAAATCGAAATTCTTTCACATTAATAAAGTTAGAGACAAATGAAAAAGTGAGTATAAATATATACAAAACAGAAGGATAGAATATATGAGCTTTTATAAAACAGCTATATATATAAAAATCCAATAAAAAAATCGCTCAGACATGAGAATAAGAGTTGAAACTATGGCACTACTAGAAGAAAACAAACTCTTCAGAACACTGTTGTGAGTACAGGTATTTAGGGATAGGATCAAAAAGTGCTGGCAACAAAAGCAAAAACCAATCCAAGGGGTAACAGTCAAGAAATAACAGGATGATGGCTGCCCACAGACTATACAAAACTCAAGCAACTCACTATCAAAATAACAACTAGGAACTGATTAAAACATGACTTGGATAGACAAAATGCCCAGGAAATGGGTGAAGAACTGCTGAACAGCATTAAATGTCAGAAAGTCAAAACCACAGTAAGATGAATTATGAAATAGCAACATCAAGAACAAAAGACCAGCAAGGACGTGGAGAAACACTCTTGATATGAATATAAATTAAATCAGTACAAATTAGTCTAGCTATCAGGGAAAATGGCATAGAATTCTTTACCACTCTAGAAACATAATTTTTATAAGCCTACATTCCCATTATAGGATACAGAACAAAGGAAATCAACATGTTGAAGAAATACACTCCTATGTTAATTGTAGCATGGTCAAAATAGCCAAGAATTTTGAAATTAAGCCTGGAGATCTATTGATAGGTCAGTGAAGAAAATATAATATGCATATACATAATAGAATACTATTTGGCCATTAAAAATGAACTTCTTTCATTTACAATAACACAGATGAAACAGAAAGGAAATAATGTTAAATGAATTAAATAAGATACACAAATACAAATACCATACATTGATGGGAGATGTCATTCTGTAAATATGTTTCTCTTATTGGTTAATGAATAAGAGAATTGGCCAATAGCAAAGCAAGATAGGCAGGACTAGGAGACCAGGAGGAGAGAGGCAGTAGGAGGGAGGAGTTCCAAGATGGAAGACAGAGAGAGCAGAACACCAGCCCCTCTCTCTGGTAAGATGAGACCACGTGGCAATACTTAATGGGTTAATATTTAAGAGACAGCTAGCTGATAAGAAACAAGTAACTGGCCAACAGAATTATATCTAATAGAGTGTGTGTATTATTTGGGGCTGGCACAGTAGTGGGACCAGACCGGCTGGCGGGAAACTACTCATAACAATACATTTTCACTCATATGTGGAAGTTAAAAAGTTTATGTAGCCATAGCAGTTCATGACTATAATCTCAGAACATGGGGGGCTGAGGCAGATCTTGAGTTTAAAGCCAGCCTGGGCCAAACAGCTCAACCCTGTCTCAAAACAAATAAACAACAACAGCACCATTTAGTTCATAAAAACAGAGAGACTAGAAGAGTGGTTGTCAGAGGGAGGTAAAGGTGTGAGGATGGTGGCAGGGGGCTTGGACAGAGGCTCGTGAGGGTATGACAATGGTGACTGTTAAGGATACAGGTATGAATGGACAGGAAGAGTGAATAATGTTCTACCGCATAGCATGGTAACTACAGGTGGCATTACTAGTTGTGTGTTTCATCATTGACAGTAGAATGGATTTTATCTGTTCCCAATAGGAAGAAATGACAAATGTCTGAGGCAATGGTTACACCAGTCATCTCTAGACACATTCATATGTGTACCGAAATACTATGTTGTAATATAAATATGTATCCCTCACATCAGTAATCTATTAAGACTATGGTGATAACACCTTTACCTGCTGAGCCTTCTCACTGTCCCAGAATTATTGATTTTAAGTTAAAGTACAATTTTTTAAAACTGTGGATTATAAGAAGGAGAGTGTGATTTAAACTATATTGTTGGGGCTTACTGGGAATGTTGTTGAAACTAATTAGAAGAAGCCAAGAGTGAAAGCAGGAAGTAAGTCTGTTAGCAGATGGGCGCTATGGCTGAAATGCTGGTCTGCACCAGGACAGTAGCAGTGAGCCATAGATGTGTTTCCCTGCTCTATCCTCCCTGTTTTTCACTCCAAGTCTGATGCCCTCCACAGCCAAGCTAAGCTCTCTGCAAGCACCGACATCACTACCCAGTTTCCAATTCCTCCAACACCCTACATACATACAGACATACTTGTGGCCACTATGCCACTCAGACAGTGCCAAAGTCCCAGCCACCACCACCTTCCCCAAACTAGAGTGCTTTCTTGATCCTACCTGGCCTCTGCTAACCAACCTTCACCTGCATCAGCTCTCCCCTCAGCTTCTGAAAGATTGCCATCACCTGGCGCTCCTCTCTCTACTACTTTCTTTCGATCTTCTCAGGAACCTTTACAAGGCTCCCAAAATCAGTTTCTCTCTAGGGTTACTTAACTCTTCTGTACACAGTTCACCATAGGAAATCCTACAGACTAAACCACACTTCCACTGGGAATGCCCAAATTAATACCCCTGTCTCCGGATGCCCTACCAAGTTCTGGACTTCTATCTACTGTGTAACCACCTGCTCATTTGGACAAACCCAAGCATTTCAGATATGAAAAGTTAGGATGCCTTCATTCTCTCTCAGCACACACACTTGCCAAGCCAAAGACATCCTAAACATCCTCTCTCTCACCAGCTACAACCTCTATCACCAGACCCTCTCCTTAATATCTATTTCCCCTGGCATCCTGCTTAGGCTATGTTCAAGTTCACAGGACTTTTTATTTGGATTAATCGATTATCTCAATCGATTTTCCTGCTTTCCAGCTCTCCTCACTGCTGCCATAGAACACCAGCTGCCACAGAACACCACAGGTCTTCAACAAGTTCTGTAAACAGGTTCTGTAAACCGGACCAAACGCAAATCTGACAACTTCTTTCCTCTGACGCAGCTCCTTTGCTGGTACTGTAGCCTCTTCTCTCTGTTCTTCCCTGCACACCCTCCTCCCCATCACTCAGCTCTTTCCAGTTCTTTAAACGCAGAGCTGTTCAGACCTGCTTCCTCGCCCCATGCCTTCGCTCACTCATCTATCTTCTACTTCACAGGGAGGTCTACATCTCATTACTTTAAAGAAGCGCCTCACAGGGGCTGGAGAGATGGTTCAGGGGGTTAAAGCCAGAATATCTGAATTTGGTTTCCAGCACCCACTCCAGGCTGCTCACAAAGCACAGCCAACCCCAGCTCCAGGGGACCTGACACCTTCTGCTGGCCTGTCAGGGCACCCTCATGAATGTGCTGACAGACACACAGACACAGGTCTCACAGGACAGAAACTCCCAACCTTAAGTGGCACGTAGCACCAATGATTGGTACAGGCTATTCATCCCTAATTTTGTATTTTTCAAACATTTATTTTTCAGGCAAACCCAAGCTGGCCTTGAATGTGAGGTCGAATCTTCCTAGTGCCCTGTGATAGCTTATAATTTCTGAAAAGGAAAGTTTTGGTTTGGTGTTTGGTTTGGTTTGGTTTGGTTCGGTTTGGCTTTTGTTGTTGTTATTGGGGCTTTCGTGTACACCATTCTGCTGCAGCAGAGAGTAACAACACTATGCTACAAAGCAAAATGTCTTCCATATCAAAAATAAAAAAGCAGCACAAGACACGCTCTTACAAGAGGAGAAAGGAAGGAGCATTTCACAACTCCTAAGGAAACACACAACATCTAATAACCCAGCCCTAGTTTTTACAGCGCAGAAGAAGGGTTTGATGGTAGTAACAGGAGGAAGGCTTCTCTCCTCAATAAATGCCAATTAACTTTTCTTGGCCTTGTCGCTGTAATTTTAGTTCCTACTGTGGACTCTCCTCCCCTTCCTACGTGGTTACTTTTCTTATTTGGGAGTTTATTAACCACCTCAAAAGACCCTCGCTTGCCAATCGGCCATTTATTCCATAAATCCGAATGACGGAAAGGAGAAGGAAGAACAGAGACGGTGGGGACGCTAAACACTTCTGGGAGGGGTAGAGCAAAGGCCACCCGCCGTCCCAGGGATAGAGAAGGGTGGAAGGTGGGGACGAGCACCGGGTGGAGGGCCGACAGCTGGCAGGGACTGGGGCGGGGGATGCGATCCCGGAACAGTGGCGTGCAGGAGAAGAAGGCATGGAGCTGGGACTGGGAAGGAGGGGGTGGGGAGCGGTGACAGACAGACCACAGGGCGCTAGGCGCCGAAGGCTGGCGCCGAGGGGAGGCTCTCGGCCGCGTCCCGCTCGCCGGCCACTTACTCGGGTCTCTCCTCAGGGCGCCGGGGGTCTCCTCCCGCAGCTCGGGGAACAGGAAGTCGCGCGCCGACTGCAGGTCCTGGAAGGAGCAGAACTGGACGATGGAGCAGGCCATGGATGCAGGGACCCCTCTCGCGGGGGTGTCGTTCCCTAGCCGCGCCCGGCCCGGCCCGGCCGGCTCTACTACCCCGCGGCTGACAGCACCGAGCCCCGAAAGCTTCAGCCACCCGGGAGGGCGGGGACGCCAGACCGGAAGCTGTCAGCACGCCCCTAGAGGCGGTCCCGGGATCTGCGCATGCGCGAGCTGCTCCGGCGTGGCGCGTGCGCGGGGCGACCCGGCCGTGGGTGGGAGGTGCCGCTCGGGACACGTGACTCTCAGCGGCGCCGCTGAAAGTAGGACGTGGCGGTCCCCTCCTTGCGGGAGCCTGCCAGTCTGGCCACCCTCCAGAGGTGACCTAATCGGACTTGGCGTGGGCTTTTGCGTCACCCCAGCAATCTTGTGCTTCTACGGACACGGCCTAGGTAGTTCACAGAGAGGACAAGTACCCGTGAAAATGTAGGTGTCATCAGAACTTCGTATTTTTCTTTTAACGAGGAAGGCTATTCTCACCATGCAGTATACATTTGTACCTCACACACACACACACACACACACCACACACACACACACACACACACACACACAAAAGGGGGGGGGAAGTGTGCCTTGCCCATGCCTGTAAACCTTCCTGCGTTCAGAGGCTGAGGCAGGTGGATTTCCTGGTGTTGAAGCTACTAACCTGGAGGGCAGTGTAAGACAGTGTCTCAGATCTAAGAAGGCTTTGGAAAGAAAGCCGCTCGTATTAAATACTCCCATAGATTGCCACGGTACCGTGAAAGCCTAATGCATTAATATGAGCTGCCCTGTATTAGACCCCGTGTTTTAATCATTTGATTTTTCAATCGTTCATTCATTCAGTCACTCAACAAATACTTAGTGTTTTCTGTGTCAGTTACACTCAAGGCACTGAATTTGAGGAAGAGGAGGAGAAGGAGGAGGAGGAGGAGGAGGAAGAGGAGGAGGAGGAGGAGGAGGAGGAGGAAGAAGAAGAAAAGGACATGCTCCCACAGAACTAAGAAGCTAGTGACTGACACAGACCAAGTGAAGCAATTACTTATTAACTAAAATTGAGAGAATGCTATGCGGGAAAGGAGAAGAAAACACCATGACAGAATATAGCAGGACAGGGGCTGGCCTGGTGACTTTTCCTTCCTTTGGTTTTGGAGTAGGAAAGCACCATCCTTATAAACTCCTGGAGGACTGGGGACCGTTAAGCCCCTTATATACCAGGTTTCTAGCTGTGGTCCGACACAGAGTTGACTCCTTAATACATACTTGCTAAAATGAGTGCACATAAATTAAATAGACCAACCTGATTCTTTCACATGGATTTAAAAACTACTTTCCCATATGTTACCTAACTGGACTGTCACAAATGCCATCTTCAGAGAGTCTTGTTTCTCTTCTTTGAGATACATTCTAGGTACGTAGTCCAGGTTAGCAGCAAACCTTCAATTCCTCTCTATGTCCAATCTCAGGAATTACATGTGTGGTACTACACCAAGCTGTTTTAGAAAGTATGTCTCACCTTAAATTTTTAAATAAAGAAATTGCTCTAAATGTCTCCGAAAAGGCTCATGAAGCCCATTGAAGTTATTTTCTAAGGTGTATAAAAGCAAAAAAAGTTATTGTGTTAGTGTTAGCACCAAGGCCTGTGGGCACTCATTTTCCAAAGGAAACCAAGATGCAGTCTACTATTTACGAGGCAGATGGTATTACAGGAATAATTTTATGACAAATAGATGGGGCATGGAGCACTGATTTCTGACAGCCCCATTATATAAACTTAGTCCCATCAATGATGCAATTCTAGCTGTGTATCCACTTGTTATTCTTAATTCCCGCTCCTAAACTGGAACAACTTTTACAAAATAGGGCGTTGTCGACATCATCAGGTTGCAGACATTAGTTTTCCACCTGTAAGATACATGTTGAAGTGGGTGTGCTATGAAGCCATCTCCAGCAGCAGGAACCTGTAATTCTGTGATCACAAACTGCAGGAAAGGCAGTGACCTGCCAGGGTAACCCTTTCAGAAATCATCTGTTAATAGGATGTTTGGCTGAGAGGTGGCTGAGCAGTTAAGAATACTTGATGCTTTTGCAGAGGATTTGGGTTGAATTGCCATTTACCCCTGTGGTGGCCCACAACCCTCTGTAACTCAAGTTCTAGGGGACTCCCCCCTCCACCTTCTGCTGAGTTCTTCAGGGACCAGACATGAGTGTAGTATACATGCATTGTATGCATATATTTGGATAAAACACTTATCACACAGAACAAAAATAACTAAATCTTTCTTTTTGAAAGCCCTCAAGGCTTCCTCAGAACATCACTCAGTAGATGTTCTGATAACAATCCGATACTGATAAGGTTTTCCCTAAAATCCTGCAACTGTGCCAAACTAAAATAAAATTTAAATTTGGATCTGTAGCTTTACTGATAAATACAGAACATTTGACACTTCATGGAAAAATACAGTGCCAGGGTTTGAAAAGCATTCAAGTTCCTCTTCGGGTAAATGCATTTTGTGGAAGTAGTCACACTTGGCTGCTTCAGCTGGCTTTTGTTCTGTCCTAAGGCATTCATAAAGCTCCTCCGTGGCACTCACTGAATGTCATTACCGCCTTGGCTCGGTCTCAGAGAGAAGTTCTCTGACTTCCTTCCAAGTGGTGTTGAAAAGCCTCATTGCTGACTGTTCTGAGGAACTTGAGAAACCCTTTGCAGGAATCACAACAGGCACTGAGCTCTTCCCTGCCTACAGCTCTGCCTCCACAGCTTCTGTGGAGTACCTGGGGCCTGTGTCAAAACAATACCACTAACCACAGTGTCCAGAAAGCGCTGTGGCAATGGGTGCCTCTTAGATAGACTGGTATAGACAGGTCTGATACAGACAGGCAGAAAAACAAACTACCAACAACAAAAACAACCAATTCTCCGACCCATTTAACAACATGCTGGTGGCAAGGACTACCGTAACCATTCTCCAATGCCCATCACCAGGAGTCACAGCACCAGTGGCTGTACTTAGAGATGGCTGATAAACCTGGTTAACAGTAGTTCTTTACCAACCCTTAATGGCAGCCTGAGGACAAAGGGCTGAAGCTTCAGGATTTGAAGCAAAGTAAGTTAGAAAAGAAATGCACTTAGAGCCAGGAGACCTGCCGTCTGTCTTAGTTTTATTGTTAGTTAGTTTTATGAACAAGGCTGTTGTGGAATATTGTTTCAGGATGTGTTACTTTCCTTTATGAGTTGGAATATTTGTTTAATGATGCCAAGATGTGTGCATTCTCTTATGCTGCATTTGTTTAACTCCATGAAGCTGTGTTACTTTGCCTGCCTAAAACACCTGATTGACCTAATAAAGAGCTAAATGGCCAGAACCTAGGCAGGAGAAAGAAAGGCAACACTTGCCACCTTTCTGGGCCCTCTTTGTTTCCTTTCTCTTCTTAATTCTATATGTGTGAGTGTTTTGCCTACATGTATGTAAGTGTTCCACATATGTACGATACTTGGGGAAGCCAGAAGAAGACATGAGAGCTCCTGGAACAGAAGCTACAGATGGTTGTTAGCCGCCCTGTGGGTGCTGGGATCTAAACCCAGGCTGTCCACAAGGGCAGGAAGTGTTCTTAATCACTGATCCATCTCTCCAGCTCCAAGGGCCTTATTTTCTTTATCTATAAAATCAAGGGGCCGAGAGCTTGGGTCAGTCCTGGGAGTATGCAGGTTTAGAGAAGAGACCAGAAAGAGGGTCGAAGCTGCTCCAGAGCTACCCCAGCAAGAGGACAGTGGCTGCATTCCTGATTATTCTGTTGCCGTGACAAAACATCATGACCAGAAGCAATTTAAGGGGGGAAGATTTATTTTGCCAAGGGAGAGTCTATAATGATGGGGGAGGCATGGTAACAAGCAGACAGAGCACAAAGTGGAGAGATCACATCTTCAACCATGAATGCGAAGCACAGTGAGCGAGAAGTGGGGTGAGGCTGTAAATTCTCAAAGCCCACACTCAGTGGCATACTTCATCCAGCTAGGCCCCACCTTCTCAATATCCCATAACCTCCGCAGACAGCGCCACCGACTGGGGAGTAAGTGTTCAAATACCCACAGACTACCAGGGACATTTTAATCCAAACCACCAAAGGTGGCCCAGCAGGAAGCATGATGGGCAGGGTGGACATGGGGACTCTGAACATCCCATGTTCAGAAGGGTGAAAGAGTGACAGAAGGCTTACCTCCTGACTTTGCTGAGGGGCATTTTTGAAGACTGGGATCAGGAGCAAGGGTTTTCAACAAGATCTGTTGATTCAGCTAACATCTGTGTATGGCTTATTACTCTGTAAGTGCAGCAGTGATCACAGAGGGGGGAGAAAAGCAAGCTCTGCCAAGACTCCATCCCGAAAACATGTTCACAAATAACTGACAAGAAGCAGAGTGTGGTGGGTGCCTTCCTGTGGTGGCCAAGCTTGGTCATCAACTTGTCATATGTAGAAAGGGGGAATCACAACTGAGAATCTGACATATTGGCCTGTGGGCTTGTCTGTGGAGCATTTTCTTGGTTGCTAATTGATGTACAAGGGCCCAGTCCACTGTGGGTGGTACCACATCCCTTGGCAGGTGGGACTGGGCTGCATACGTAACTAAGGTGGGCAAGCTCTATAAATATGTTTCTCATACTGGTTAATTAATAAAGCACTGTGGCCAATGGGAAAGCAAGATAGGCGGGGCGGGGCTAGGAGACTAGGAGGAGAAAAGAGGAAGGAGTAAGGAGGAGTCAGCATGTAGAGCTCATAAGATGACCACGTGGAAATACTTAGATAAGTAGAAATGGGTTAATAATTAAGACAGAGCTAGCCCATAAACAATAATAGTAACTGGCCAACAGGATTGTATCAAATACAGAGTCTCAGCATGTTATTAGGTGCTGGCGTGGTAGCAGGGCGGTGGGACCAGACTGGCGGGGAAAACGAGCTTGTAACAGTGGTGCAGTCAGCAACTGAGGCAGCGATGGGTCAAGTGCAGCTGCAGATATAAAACAACAGACTCTAATTTGTGAAATAAAATAAGCCCTTTCCTCCCCAAGCTGTTTTTGTCATGGTGTTTGTCACAGTAGCAGGAAACTAGAAGACTTGGGTACCTTGGATGAAGAACTAATTTTTCATAGAATAATGGAGAAGAGGTGTGTGTGTGTGTGTGTGTGTGTGTGTGTGTGTGTGTGTGTGTGTGTGTGTGAGCTGTTTCTCTTCTGTGTGCTGGTGCAGCTCACCTCTGCGTGTAACACCAGCTTCAGGAGAATCTGATGGCCTCTTCTGGTCTCCTCAGGCACCATCGTATGCACACACATGAGTAACACATACATGCGCATAAAAATAAAACAAAAAAATGCTCTTTTAAAAAGAAAAAATGACTAGAAAGATGGTTCAGCAGATAACAGCACTAGTTGCTGTTGCAAAGGACCTGGACTCAGTTTCCAACACCCACTTGGTGGCTCACAACCATCTAAACTCCAACTCCACAAGTTCTGACTCCCTCTTCTGTGGTTTCTGTGGACACTGTACATAAGTGGTACACATGTAGGCAAAATATCCATACACATAAAATTTTAAAAAAAAACTTAAAAAAAAGAAAGAAATACATTAGTGCCATGGACCACCCCAGCCGAGTATGAGGGTCCCTGAGATGAGGGTTCTTGAAGACTAGGTGGGTAAGGATTAAGCTGTGACAAGCAGAAACAAACGCAGAGGCAGTTTGAATCTGAGTGCATTTTGCAGCTTTCAAGCAAGGCCTTTTATAATAAAACAAATACCTTCTCAGAGTTTGTGTTCAGTGAAGCAATACCAGTTGACATCATCATTAGTAGGCATAGTAACTCACAACTTATCCAACAGTAAATCAGAAAACCATTCAAGGCTATCCGCAGCTAACCACCTATTTCAGGTTAATACATTTTTATGGTCAGTTATTGTTTGACATCTGTTACCTAGTTCACAATTGTTTGATATCTGTTGCCTCGTTCTTATAAGTCTTTGAAATATTGAGCTATTTTGACTTTTTCTTATCAAAAGAGCTTTCTTATTAAAAAGCTTTCTTTACCAAACATTTGAACTCTCAATTACACATGTACAGCTATATGAAGTTTTATTGTTGGGAAAGTTTTCATCAATACTATTTGTACTTATATGAATGATGTGAATGATTTGAAAAGCGCTGCTCTCCTGAAAACGAGGTCATGGTCAGTGGCCACGTTGCAGGGGACGGTTTCTCATTTGTATCTTTTGTTTAAAATGTCAGCGTAGGCTTTCAGGAACATTTCGTTAATATGAGAAAAGAATAGAAGAGCAGAGATTGTCATGAGAACTACGGCCCAGTTCTTTTCTCCAGCTGAGAGTTCCACAGCCATTTCCAGGAGACCTCCTTCTTAAGTTATCACCTCAGTCTGTGGAACTTGTCACACAGAATCTACTGGATTTAGTGTGGCACTTTAGCACAGCTATCTTGCTAAAAGACAGTGCTGTTGTGCATTAGGTCCTATCTTGTTTTTTTTTTTTTTCTTTTCATCAGTGCACTTGGGACTTTCCAAGCAACAAGAACTGACATTTGTGGAATGGATGCTTAGCTACCTACCCACTCACTTTTGCTCCTTATTTTTTAACAAGATAAACCTTCTACTACCGAGGTAAGTATGTTCCTACATTTGAAAACAAACCCAACTTCAGTTGATTATGTGCAGCAGTTTGACTAAGTTCTGGGCAATGAGATGGCACGCAGAGCTGTTAGGCAGCAGGCAGGGACATCCAGGGAGCTAGCAGGGGTCTCCAGAAGAACAGGCAGCTCAGGAAAACTGATCTCTCCTTTGCCTTTCCTGTTTCCTACCTAGAATTTGACATGGCTACAACTTCAGCGTCCCTTTATGTGTTTGTTAGACTGTATTTTTTTTTACTGTACTAATTATATATAATAATGTATTACATTGAGGGATTTCCACACATGTATAGAATGTATTTGCATCATAAGAGCCCCCATTACCTTCTCTTGTTTTCTTCCCACCTCAGCTGATCTCCTTCCTTTCCCCAAGTGGTTTCTCTTCCACTCTGTGTTGTGTGTGTGTGTGTGTGTGTGTGTGTGTGTGTGTGTGTGTGTGTAGTGTGTGTGTGTATGTGTGTGTATGTGTGTGCGTGTACTATGTGTATATGTAGTATGTGTGCAATGTGTGTACATAGTATGCATGTGTGTGGTGTGTCTGTGTGTTCCAGTGAGTTGCTTATAGGAACATGGATGAGAGATTATTTATACAACAAAGCAACTTGAACTAGGGTGAATCATTAATACAAGAAATTGAATTTCTGCTGTATGGCAGAGCTATTGTCACATGCTTGGATGACCACATCTGGATTTCTTACAGGTGAAAAAATAGATTTCCACACATTTCAGTCTCTAGTATTTGGAATTTCCCGTTACTCTGACTGAATCTAATCTTGACATGATATGAACCAAATAAAGAAAAAAATTTCCATAAATCTAAGATAAACTAAGAAACCTTATTACACAAATATTCCTTTTTTTCCCCTCTCTAAGCATAATTCAGAAAAGGTTAGGTGAATTACTTGGATGTTTTCAATTGTTTTAAGTAATTTGGTTTCGTTGGAACATGAAAACAAGTCCCCAAAAGCCAAGTGTTTCTTGTTTTCTTATTTTGGTTGACCCTAAACAGATCTATAAAAAATTCTGTTAATTAAAATAATGCCCCAGTGTTGGGTGGCTGGATGGTAAGTTTTAGGTAACAGTTTCCAGAGTGAGAAATAAAGGGCAGAGAGAAGAAGGCAAACATTCAGGAAGGAGTTGTACTTGAACAAGGGACTTAAAGTCCAAAAAACAAACAAAACCCCATTGCATTGTGGGTTGTGAGTGGAGGCAGCAGCTGGCACATTTTCACTATCCATTCATCTGTGGAAGGACGTCTAGGCCCTTCCATTCCCTGGCTGGTGAATAGAGCAGCAGTCAATGTTGCTGAGCAAGTACCTGCGGTATGGGACACCCAGTCACTGGGCACACGCTAAGGGATGGTATAGCTGGGCCAGATGATCGATTTAGCTTTTAGTTCTTTGTGGATTCTCCATTCTGATATCCATAGAGGCTGCACTATGAAACACGGGACGAAAGTTCTCTCTTCACAGCCTCACCAGCATCCGTTGTCGTCGTCGTCTGCCGTGTTCTTATCTTAGTCATTCTGACTCCCTCGAGGTGAAATCTCAACAGTTGTTTTCATTTCCACTTCCACAACACTTTTTGAGGTCTTTTTTAGCTTTTTATTTCTTTCATGGAGAACTGTTTAGATCTAAGCTATTTTTCAACTGGGTTATTTGCTTCCTAGGCCCTTTGGTGTTTTTTTTTTTCCTAGTTTTTTGTATAATCTAGTTAGTAATCCTCTGTCGGGTGTATATCTGGCAAATATTCTCTCCCATTCTGTGGGTTTCTTCTTCACTTTATTGATTATTTCCTTAGCTGTAAAGAAACTTTTTAGTTTTATGAGATCCCAGTTATTAATTATTGGCCTTCTTAATTCCTTGGCAAATGAAATCCTGTTCAGGAAGCCTTTCCTACACTATGCCATGTTTTCTTCTAGTAGCTTTAGTGTTTCAGGTTTCAAATTGAGGCCTTTCATCCATTTGGATCTAATTTTTGTACAGGAAGATAGGTATGGGTCTAATTTTATTCTTCTGAGTGTGGGCATCATTTTCTAAGCACCGTTTGTTGAAGATGCTGTATTTGGTTCAGCATGGTTTTGGACTCTGGAATATCTGATAGATGTAATTATGAGTACTAATTCTTGGGTCTTCTATTTAATTCTTTTGGTCTACACATCTGTGCCAGTTCCATATTGTTTTTATTTCTTTAGCTCTAATAATCTTGAAGTCAGAAATAGCAATCTCTTCAGTATTATTCTTTTTGCTCAAAATTGCTTTGGCCTACTGGTGTATCTTCTGGGCAACCCAAACTCACATGCACATATCCACACATAGATACATACTCATAATTAATAAAATAAACATTTACATACTCAAAGACATTGTTTTCAAAAAGCTTAGAATGGTGATGCACACCCTTAATCCCCATGTTCATTGGGCAGAGGTAAGTGATCCTCTGTGAGTTCTGGGCTAGCCTTGTCTATCTAGCAAGTTCCAAGCTACCCAAGGCTAAATCACAGTGAGATCCTGTCAAAACAAAATGAAATAAACCAACAAATAAACAAGGTCACCTAGCGGTGCAGGAAAATTTTGTCAGATTAAAAAAAAAAAATGAACCTTTTAAGCTATCTTAGCTGGCTTGTGAGACAGAATGGGACAGAGGATGACACATTGTGACCTAAAGCTAGCGGGACAACAGCAACTGTGTGTGCAAGGGGAAGCAGCTATTTCTAGATTGTGAAGTGTGATGCTGTGGGTGGGGTGAGCCTGGAATGGTGGCCCCATTTCCTCCAGAAATGTAGGGCTAATTAAGGTTGCTTAGCTTGCTTAAAGGTGAGGACTGTCTCCTTTTATATTTTTCCACTTTCTTCATCAACAGCTGCAGGAGGGGACCAGGTGTAGCAGGCCATGGACGGGGGTGGGGGGGGGCTGTCTCTGATTTGCAATGACCAACATCTGTGTTGAATTTTTACTTCTGTTCCTCCTTGCTAAGATGTTCACAGTTAAATTGATTTCAAAGCTGATGACATTGCCCTCACTGTGTTCTTCCAAGAGCTCCCCTTGGCCATCTAGTTTCTCCTTACACTGACATCCAGTAAGCAGATGGTTTTGTCTTTCTTGAGGCAGTCTCTTTCCGATGGATGGAACCAATGACAGCTGTCCTACTAGTGGTCATCAATGCATTGTGACTTTGCATTTAAAACCTTTGACTACTGAACTATTACATTCGCTGGCTCATTTTGTGACAGAACTGAAAAGGCTCTGGAAGTCTGCAGACTGAAGGTTCAAGTCTTCCAGATGCAAGGATTTTGTATAGTAATTTCTGACCATTTGTTAGGACTTTGTTTTTCCACTCAAAATATCTAGAAATCTTTCAAAAGCAAGCTCAGATATTGACACCTTTCGAAAAGTATGATTTCCCAGGCAAAATGAGTCAGCTTGGCTCTTTATAGCTTTAAAATCTATGAGTCTTCAAAATGCATCAACTTCTCTTTAGGTTTGTCTGCGTTTTTCCCTCTCTCCACTAGATGGTGATGTTCTCAAGGGCAGGGGTGATGACCTGTTTGCTTCTGTGAAATTCATTCACTTTGCTTAAAAACAAAACCAAACCCAACTATTTAGCACACAGGACGTTAAAACTGACCTCGTGACTCATTCCAAGCACGTGCACACACTGGTGGAGTCGAGGGGTGGGGGGATAGTCAGACAGAAAATACTCTTTTTTTTTTTTTAAATTTTTTTAAATTTTTATTTTACATCTCCATCCCAGTTCCCTCTCCTTTCTCCATTCCTCCCTCTCTCCCCCCTCCCTCCCTCCCTCCCTCTTTCCCCCCACACATGTACTCTGACCACCCTCCCATCCCATCCCCCCCTCCACCCCCCCCCTCCACATGTAGGGTGATGCCATCCAGGAAGGGTAATCTAAATCTGTCAAGTCATTTGAAGTAGGGACTAGGACTTCTCTCCTGTCTCTAGGTTAAGGGAGTATCTCTCCATGGGGAATGTGTCCACAAGGTCCTTTTGTGCACCAGGAATACATCCTGGTTCCACTGTCTGAGGTCCCTTAGACTGCCCAGGCCTTCTAGCTCAGACCCATGTTCAGGGGGGTCTGAGTCAGTCCCATGCTGGATTCCCAGCTATCAGTCTGGGGGCCCATTAACTCCTCCTTGTTCAGGTCAGCTATCTGCATGTGTTTCTGCATCATGGTCTTGTCCTCCCTCTCTGCATCTGGATTCTGGTTCGGCTCAGTGTTTAGTTGTGGGTGTTTGCTTCTGTTTCCAACAGGTACTAGATGAGGGCTCCATGATGGTGGATAAGTTAGTCATCAATCTCATTATCAGGGAAGAGCATTTATGGCAGCCTTTCCTCTGTTGCTCAAATTGTTAGTTGGAGTCAGTCTTGTAGATCTCTGGACATTTCTTTAGGTTCAGTTTTCTCTTCAATCCTATAATGGCTCCCTCTTTTATGTTTCTCTCTCTCTCTCTCTCTCTCTCTCTCTCTCTCTCTCTCTCTCTCTCTCTCTCTCTCTCTCTCTTTCTCTCTCTCTCTCTTCTGTCCTCTATTCCTCCCCTGACTTAATCTTCCTAGTCCCACGTGCTTTCCTCTCCTCCCCTTCTCTTTCTCCTAGTTCCCTCACCACTTACTGCCTTTCCCCCTTCTGTGAGGGACCTTATATGAATCTCATAGAATCCACCTTGTATCCTAGTTCCTCTGGCGGCATGAACAGAGTTGAGCACATGTCTTTGTTGCATGGATGTGGATCATTTGGGTATATGCCTAAGAGGGGGATTGCCTGGGGCTGTAGCCTAGTTGGTACAGTGCTTTCCTAGAATGTAGAAAACCCTGAGCTCAACCCTTAGAATCACATAAAGCCAGCATGGGAGGTGGTGGTGCATGCCTTTAACCCCAGCTCTCTGGGAGATAGAGGCAGGTGGATCTATGAGTTTGAGGTCAACGTGGTCTACAAAGAAAGTTCCAGGACAGCCAGAGAAAACAGAACACACCTGTCATCTCAGTACTCTGGAGATGGAGTCAAGAGGATCAGAAGTTCAAGGCCATCCTTGGCTACATATTTGAGTTTGGGATGAATGAGGAATACAGTTTTCTTTATAAAAACAACCAACACCTTATAAACTTCAGGCAAGAGTTAACTGAAAAGAAATTCTAGGTGCTTATGTGAGAAGACTCAGTGAGTAAAGATGCTTGCCCCAAGCCCCATGACCTGAACTGAATCCCCAGGACCCACATGGTGGAAGCAGTCAGAGTAGCTGTGGGGGGTGGGGGGTGGGGGATTAGAATGCCAAGGGACAAATTATGTTCTTCAAAGTCACACCCCCTGCCATGTCCTATTTCCCATGTTCAGGTCCCATTTCTTACAGTTTCCACTACATCCAGGTGTTACCATCAACTGGGACCAAGCTTTCAACATTTGGGACATTCCAGATGCAAACTATCACTGGCTCTTTAAAGTCAGGAATTTAAGCTTAAATCACAGCACTGTGTTTTTAGTGGTTGCTACGACTGTATCTTAAGTGTCCCCAATACAGCAGTGTCCAGAGGCTGGCCTTTGGATAGTGATTGGGTCCTGAGGGCTCTGTGACACCACAAACAAATTAATCCACTGATGGGTTAATAACACAATGCTGCTGGGAATGGGGGAAACCATGGGGGGCGTAACCTAGTCGGAGGAAGTGGGTCTTTGAAGCATGGCCTCAAAGTGTTTTGTCTTCAGCCCCTTTCCAGAAGCTAAGACTCTTAGTACATAGCTTTCACCTGTGTCTTCCATAGCCATAACCTGCTTCCAACATTCGTTTTTAATGTAAAATTGACCCTGATCTGGACAGGATTCAGTTCCTGGTCCCCTCACTAAGCTTTGTTTTAGCACAAAACAGCTGTGATTGACTTGGTACCTGCTACTGAAAGGAAAAAATCAAACCTTTGCATTCAAAGAATCAGTGCTCGGGTATCCTACGTTTAATAACTGTTAATGTTTAAAGTTACACTAAATGAACATGGCGTTCATGTTCGGAGATGAACCATCCACACGCCACTTTTTGAAATCAGAGCAACCTCAGTGTTTCATGGCAGTAACTAAATGAACCATTGACGTGGCAGTCGCTGCCACTCGTCAGCACTCTGCTTTATTTCTCCGTTCTGCTCCGTTCTGGCTGTGAGGGCCAAAACCATCTCTGCCCCACTTCATCTCTGCGCACCAATTACACACTTTCTGTTTACCTGACATTAGGCGATATATAGGCTTAGTAGAGCTTAGACATTCTGGCTACGCTGAATTCTCTGAAACCAACTTTTTCCCTTTGGAGGACAATTTTTTTTGTAGGTTATGATAGTAAGCTCCATAAACTTGCAAAATCTATTTTGGAATTTTTTTTTTCAAAAAAATTAAATTTCAAAAGTGCTGAGATGTTAAGTAATGAATAAATAAAGGAATTAATAATTTATTGGTGTATTAATAAATATTTCAGGACTAATGGAGCCCTGGTAAATGCACATTAATATCTTAGTAAATGAAATTCTTTGAATGTTTTCTATATTTCAATTTAATGTCTTTAGTATTGAGCATGGATCTATAGATGAGAGGTTTAACAAAAGTCACTAATAAATATGAAAAGGGAACTTTGGGAAGTTTTAATAAATGAACTTATTCATAATGTAAGACATTTAAAGGCAAAGACAACCATCAATTGCTTCCCAACTGTGAGTTCATTTCACTAATTAGTATTATTCTCTCTTGAAATTTATTAAGAAGCATTCAGACACTCATTAACAGTCAGGGCTGTTTCCATGAAGTTGTAGTCGCTCTTTATGCATCCCTGAAATGTCTTCAAATGAATACTTTTAACTCGGAATTTTACTTCAATATTAGCCATAACTTTGGGGAGTGTGTGTGTGTGTGTGTGTGTGTGTGTGTGTGCTCACATGCACCAATAACGCTCTTCTTTCCAGGATACTGCAAAGGTCAATGGCACTCAGGCCAGTTGTGAGGACCAAAACCATCTCTAAACATTACTAAATGTCCTTTAGAACAAAAAGTCACCTCCTAAGGGCTACTAGCTTTATAGTAATGTTTTCTACAAGGATCTTGATCTTAAAAGACCTAAAGCAGAAAAATCCCAAGAACCCACAATTCATTTATTAATTTACTTATTCATCTATTGGTTGTCTTATTCATTCATTCCAATTTTGTTGAAGCATCACTCACAGCTCATTCATTCTTTAGCCATGCCTTCAAAATCCAGCCCTTGGGAGACAAAGGCAGGCAGATCTCTGTGAGTTCAAGGCCACCCTGATATAAATATGAGTTCCAGGACATCTAGGGCTACATGGAGAGACCTGGTCTCAACACAACAAAAAAAGCTACTTGCCTTCTAGGTCTCATAAACTCACCCACCTACACACACACACACACACACACACACACACACACACACACACACACAAAACACACAAACACACACATTCACATACACCCACACAGACACACATGGAATACACACATAAATAAATTAATGAATAAATACATTTTGCCACCCTATTTTCTTTTTTTGCTTTATTTTGTTTTTGTCTACGTCACAGAAGCTAGTTATCTGGAAAGAGCAACCACAATTGAGAAAATGCCTCCCTCCACAGTCTGTAGGCAAGTCTCTGGTGCATTTTCTTGATTAACAATTGATATGGCTGAGCCCAGCCCGTGGAGACAGTGAAGCCACTGCTGGCAGGTGGTTCTAAGTTGTATTAGAAAGCAGATGGTGCAAGCTATGAAGAGAAGCCAATAAACAGCATTGCTCCATGATCTCTGCTTAAGTTTTGCCTTCAGGTTCCTGCCTTGAGTTCCCTCAGTGATGGGCAATTATCTGGAAGCGTAAAATGAAATAAACCCTTTCCTCCTCAAATAGTTTTTGGTCATGGTGTTTTATCACAGCAATAGGAACCTAAGACAATCTTCAAAAAAAAAAAAAGTGCAGAATTTAATCAGAATGAAGATTGCATTCTGATTAAAACTGAATGTCTAACTTTTTGATATAACCCCAAACATATTTTCATCCTATACTATGTATTTAAGAAACTCAGCATTAACATCATTATTGATTATAAAATTAAATGTAGCCAATACTGAAGAATGTCAAAGATGTCAGCTGCGGAGTGAGCTCAGCTGGTAAAGCACTCACTGTGCATGCAGCCGGGTCCGAGGCAAAGCTCAGACCCCATGTTAGAAAGCCGGGCATAGAGTCAGGCTGTGGCATCACACGCCCTCAATCCCAGCACTTAGGAGGCAGAGGCAGGCGGATAGAGCTCTGAGTTCAAGACCAGCCTGATCTGCAGAGCAAGTGCCAGGACAGCCAGGGCTAGGTAGAGAAACCCTATCTCTAAAAACCAATAAATAATAATAATAATAATAATAATAATAATAATAATAATAATAATAATGTTACCATGCCTGACTTTTTAGTCAGAGACAGGCAGATCTCTAGGACCCTTAGACAGCTAGCCTAGCCTGCCAGATGAGTTCTAGGCATGAAAAACCCTATGTGGTGATTTAATGAGAAGAGTTCCCCTTAGGCTCAGCATTTGAACACTTGGTCCTCAGTCGGGGATGCTGTTGGGAAGGAAGGCTGTGGGGAAATGTAGTCTTGCTGGAGAAAGCTTGCCACCTGAGGGAGGGCTTTGAGAGTTCATAGCCCTGTTCTACTTCCAGTGAAACTAAACAAACACATTCATCTCATTAGTATGCAAATTTGCCTTAATTTTGATAAATATAAAATTACATGCCTATCAAACAGTTGTTTCAAAATAAGCCTTTATTTTTTTGAGAATTTATTACATGAATACTGTATGTACATTATTGCTGCTCTGCCTCTCCATCTCTTCCTGTATGTACTCCAACTCCCTCTCAAGTTTATGACTTCTTTTTCTATAATTATTGTTACACACAAACTCACATGTATACAACCTCCTGAGCCCACTTACTGTTGCTATTATGCACATGTTTAAGGCTGACAACTTGGGAATGGATACCCTCAGGAGGTTCAGACATAGAGAAAACTGATTTTCCCTCTTCACCACCCATTGAGTTGACTACCTGTAGCTGTTTTTCAGGGATAGGGCCTTGTGAGGTTTCCCCAACCTTATTGGCATTTTGTCTGGTGTTGTCATTATGCTTGTCTTGTTTAAGTGACCATACTATCAAGATTCATACGGGCAGCATCCCCGTTGTCTCTAGAAGACACTATTTCACAGCAGACATTTTGGTTTCCTGTATTTATAATCTTTTTATCTCCTCTTCCACAATCTTCCCCGAGCCTTAGATTGTGGGATTGTACTGTTCAAATACTGATTGGAGCTGGGCACCCCAAAATCTTTTCTTCTCTCCATTTTGACCAGTTGGATAATCTTGAAGTATCTCCAGATAAATTTCTTTGTGAGTTATCAGTAGATATTTGATTGATATGCCCATTTTATGCATCTACAGGGCAGGATCAGGCATAAATTTTCTAGACCTAAGGGGAGTTGCAAGGAGTAGAGATTTAATAAGCTCTGGTCTGGACACAGGCTTTGTTATTCATAAGAGCACAAGCTTATCAACTGTCTATTCAGAAAGGATTCACTTCCTAAGGCTTGGTGGCTACTAAGGCATACTTTGTTATATTCTGCACACAGCCATCAACATCATAACTAGGCTTGATTTGCAACCACTGCCTTCTGGGGCTACAGCTGTGATAGACTCCAAGCCTTCTCCTTTGTCCTCCATACATCATTGTGAGGCAATATTGTCTTATCCCTCCGTGCATCCGCAGGTCATGGCCTAGGTTAACAGTTCACATAATGTCTTTTAAAAACTTAAAATAGCTATCATAATTTGAGTATTATTTGTCCTGTTTCTGACCTAGCCCAGGACTGAACTGGTTCCTCCTAGTATTCAGAGAACTCAGCTGTCAAGTTCGTCCATATTGAAAATGTCCTGGAAGGAGGAAGGAGCCGTGAGACAGACTCAAGACTAAGCTAACCTCACAAATCCCGGAGAGTGAAGAGAACAAGGTTCCCAAGGACTCTAGGGGGAGCCCTGGCCCAGGGCCTTGCCTCCCCAAGGTGATAGAGGCAACAAGAAATCACTGAGGAGACAGACTTGCCTGGAGGGGGGGGGGTGCCAAGCTGTCCAGCCATTGGCAGGTTGGCAGAGAGCTCCAGGGATACAGTTGTCCTGCATTGTCACCGGCTGGGTGGTAATTTTAGAGATGTGGCTATCAAGCAGCCACAAGTAATCCTAGGAAATTCATTTGCTTTTGCTAGAATCATTTTTAGCCTGTCATTGTTTCACTATCTAGGGTGAAGGGACATTTGTGTTGTGTCTCCCCAGGTAAGCCTCCCAAAAAAATCAGTTTAAAGACCACTTCCTTAACGACAGTTTCCTTGATACTGTCAAGGTGTGCATTTACTGTTACCACGGTAGTTCAGAGAACAACTTAGCCCTCTACTTTATGGCAATGTTCATTCCTTAATTTATTCAGTCTGTAAGGCCCAAGAGATCTAGAAACTCAGGCTCTCTCATTTTTGGCATTGCATTCCATGACACTTCACCCAGAAGGGGGCAGCTCTGGCCCGGGGGTCTGGCCTCTGCTGGAAGGGGGGGGGGCTGGACCATCCCCAGAAGGGGGGAACCCTGGCCTGGGGTCTGACCTCCCCCTCTAATGGGGGGAGCCCTCCTGGCCCTATGACTGTCCTCCCCCTCTAGGTTGGGGGGAGTCTTGACCAGGGGCCGAGTGCCCCAACGGGAGCCCTGGCACTGGCCCAAGGAGGGCCCTGGCACGTGCCAGTGAGCTCTGGTGCCCCTATGCCCTGGCCAAAGAGGAGCCCTTGCCCCCTTATGGGGGCCCTTGTGTCCCTAGGGTGCCTCTTTGGTCCCTAGCGAGGCCCCGAATTTCACAGAGGGGCCCTGGCGCCCATAAGCAGGCCCTGGCTCAGGCACAAGGGGGGCCCTGGCCCTGGCCCTAGAGGGTCCTAGTGCACTTAGGGGCTCCCTGGTACCCTAAGGGGACCCTGGTGTCCCTTGGGGGTCCCTGGCCCTGGGCCAAGGGGTTCCCTGGTGCCCCCAGAGGGGCCCCAACCCTGTCACAAGGGAAGTCCTGGAGCCTTTAGGGAGGCTCAGGGCCTGTATGGTGTCCTGAACCCCTAGGGGAGCCTTGGCCCTGGCCAAAGGGCGGCCTTGGCTCCCTTCGGGGTGCCCTGGAGCCCATATGGGGCCCTGACACACATGGGGGCATGGAACCCATGTGCCTGGCCCAAGGGGGGAACTGGAGCGCTTAGGGGGTCCCTAATGGCTCCAGAGGGCTCCCTGGCACCTCTATGCTTGTCCTGGCCCTGGCGCTCCTGGGGGCCCTGGGTTCCCTAGGGGGCTCTGGCATCCCCAGAGCGGCTCTGGCGCCCATAGGGGGGCCTTGACCCTGGCCCTAGGGGTTCCCTAGAGCACCTTGGAGGGCCCTGGTACCCAATGGGTCCCTGGTGCCCCTAGGGGTCCCTGGTCCTGAAGGGGGCCCTTGTGCCCCTAGTGGGGCCATGGCGCTCTTAGGGGTCTCCAGTGCCCCCTAGGGGGCCCTGCTCTGGCCCTGGCCATGGGCCTCCCCTGGGACCCCTAGGGGGCATCTGACACCCCAATTGGGCCCTGGTTTTGGCTGTGGCCCAGGCCCTGGCTCTGGTGCTCATAGGTGGGCTCTGGGGACCCTAGGGTGTCCTTGGCCCTAACCCTTGTGCCCCTCAAGTGCCCTTCTCCCCATTTGGGGGCCCAAACCTTGCCCTGGCAATGGGTCTGTCCCTGACATCCCAAACCCTGGCATCCCTATAAAAGCCCGGCCCTAGAGTCCCTAGGAGGGCTTTGGCGGCCCTAGTTGGGGCCTGGCCTTGGCCGAGGTTCTGGCCATGGCCCTGTCCCTGTCACCCCAAGAGGGCCAAGTCGCCACTAGGGGGCCCTGGCGCCACCAGCTGGGGCATGGCGCCCCTTGAGGGACCCTGGCAGCCCTATGGGGGCCCATGGCCTTCGCTCTGACCTTGGTGCACCTAGGTGGATCCTGGGGTCCTATGGGTCCATGGCACTGGCCCTAGTGCCTTAGGGGGCTCTGACACCCATACCGTGGCCCTGGCCCTGGCCCTAGGCCTAGCCTTGGCCTCAGCCCTGGCCCTGGCACCTTCAGGGGCTGTGGTACTCCTAGGGATCCCTGGCCCTGTGCCAAACCCTGGTCTTGGGTGTCCCCAGTGGGGTCCTGAGGACCCGAGGGGTGCCCTGGCTCCCCTCGTCCTGGTCTCGGCCCTGGCACCCCTAAGTGAGCCCTCGTGCCACTAATGAGGTCCTAGCTGGCAAGTGAGCCAGGACATCCCTATGGGGGCCCTTCATCCTGGCCCTGGCCCTGGCCCTGGCCCTGGCCCTACCTTCCCTAGAGTTGTCCTAGCCCTGCCCCAAGCCAAGGCCCTGGTTCCCCTAGGGGACTCTGTCTCCCTAGGGGCCCTGATGTTCCTAGGTGGGCCCTGGCACCCCTAACTCTGGCCCTGGTCCAAGCGGGGAGGCCCTGGCCCAGACCCTTGCATGCCCCTTTGCAGGGGGGGGGGACCTCTGCCCAATGGTGGTGGCACTGGCCCTGACCCACCCTTTTGGAGGTGTACCCTGGCCCGAGATGGGTGTCCCTGTCCCATGCCTGCCCCTTGGGGCTGCCCCTCCCAAGGGGGATTGTTGCCCTTCACACCCCCAAAGGTGGCCCTGGCCCTGGCACCCCCGAGCAGACCCCTGGCTCTGCCCCACCTTTGCAGGTTCAACACCCCTCCAGGGGGGTCCCCTGGCCTAGCCCTGAACCCCTCTTAGGGGCCCTGTATCTCCCCTCAAGTGGGGGTCCTGGCCCTGGCCTCCCTTACAGGGCCCTGAACCCCCCAAGGTGGAGTCCTGGCCCTGGTCCTAGCCCCCCCTTGGGGTCCCTGCATCCCCCTCAAGGGGGACTCTGGTCCTGGCCCTGGCCCCCCTTGGGGTCCCTGCATCCCCCTCAAGGGGGAACCCTGTCCCTGCCCCTTCATGGGGTGCCGTGGCCCTGGCTTTGTCAATTGCTGATATGTTAGCAATATGTTCAGTTTTTAAGTTTTGCTAACTCACCAACATTTTTGCTTAAAACATAATTTTAATAATCTAAATATAGGCTATAAACCTTCCCAAGGCCTACTGACCTTCTGAGAAATATGTGAACTATAAAAACCAAAAATAAACCAAGCCCCTTTTCTAAAGCCTTTACCCATCTGAAAGTCAAAAGGGGCCATGGATTCCTACTGTTCAGTTCACTGAGACTTTGTTACCAATAGCAACAGATGGTTATTTTGAGCACAAGCTCCAACATCGCTGTCTTTCTCCATATTCTTATTGGCAAATGGGCAGAAAATCTATAGTAACCTCCTGCTTTGAAAATTCGAGATAATTTTAGATAGTCCCAGACATACAGCAACTTTGCTCTTCGACTCCTCATACATTCTCAGAACCCACGGCTTCAGTTCCATCGTCATTTGTGTTCTGATCAGAACGCAAGGTTCTTTCATGGTGAGGGGCTCCCCAGAAGCCACTGTGTTAAAGAGGGTTGCTCAATCCTCGTGGCTTCTTATCCTCTCTGGGTTACCCTTCAGACCTTTCACGTGGAACACCCTGGGAGTGGGTAGGTAGAGGGTATCGGGTAGGGGCTGATCATCCAGCCAATCCAAGTGATGCGAGCTATTGGGAGAATTAATAACTGCTTTTAACATCCTAAGAGTGGCCATCTGAACAGGTTTCCTTGAATTGTAGGAGTTAAAGGATTGAATTTTAAGGTGTAGAACCGGTTTATCCCTTCTTGATTCATAAAGTGTCTCAAGAAGCTGCATTGAAGAGAGCTTGGGCATGCTTCCTCTGTCTTGCAAAACACCACTTGCCCTTTCTTTTCCCTAAAGAACAATGGTCCCATTGGACCTGTGTGCAGGAACAGGAAGAGTTGCCCATCAATTAACTCTGAGAGACCTAGTCTTAGGAAACAGACAGGAGAGGTGTGAAGTCTTCACGGGACCCCAAGCATTGGTCTCGAACCTCCCCAGGCAGGTACACACTGAAATATGAGTGTGTGCAGGCCATGCATGTATACAAAAAACGCTATACCAAAGGGCAGCAATCCAAGTTAGAGGCTGAAATACATGGCAAAAATCTTGCCTAAACACCTGTTCCCACAGGATCAAATCTCACACATTCTCTGTGCATTTTCTGACCAGAGTTTTGATCCATTTGGAGATTTGAAAGTAAAAATGAGTCCTAGTTTCTGCTTTCAGGAGACCTACATTTAATTCAATTCCTCCTGTGAAGTGTGTTCAAAGGCATCACAGGAGTGATGGGTTCAGATCCTGCGTGGGCTGGTAAGACATAAAAGGACTCGGGGGCAAAGCTCTCCTATCTTCAGTGTTCCTCACAGAGAGGAATATGAATTAAGACTGAGATACGAAGTCAAACACTGTGGTTGTGATACTGTAGCAGCATCACAAAACACAAGCTCAAACAAAGCAGACACTACCACTAAGAAACACAGAATGGGCTGGGTAGTGGTGGTGTATACCTTTAATTCCAGCACTCGGGAGGCAGAGGCACCTGGATCTTTTAGAGTTCGAGGCCAGCCTGGTCTGCAAGAGCTAGTTCCAGGACAGCTTCCAAAGCCACAGAGAAACCCTGTCTCAAAAGAAAAAGAGAAAAGAAACAAAATGCTAAAATTAGATTTCTTACAAAATTTAAATTTATATTTTTTTTTCTAGGCTATTTTTGAAGTCTTGTTTCCCAGTAACACCAGTGCCTTTAAATGTAACAGGGACCCTTTCCAAGTAACATTAGTGGAAAAATGCACAGGAAAAATGTTTCATGAGGCTGTGTTTTTCAGAAGTGGTACTTAAACCTGTATTGTAAAATCTTATTATGAAATATTCATTCTAGTTGTAACCAGTGTTTATGTCATCTTATAAAAATTTAAAATTAGTTTTAACTCATTTAATAAAAAAAGTTATACGCAAGTATCTTTATAAAAATTGATATGTTTATTTTATTGTGATTATCATACTTAACAATCATGCACAATGATGTGATCTAATATTTTTCTAAATAACATCTTAGGTTATAGAAAATTAAGAATTAGATTAAAAAATTTTTTAGCTAATAGATTTTTATTAAAGATAGAAAGGGATTATTCAAGACATTCAGTCATTAAATATATTAAGACAGATTTTGTGCATGTGTTCATTTGGTGGTTGGGGTGTGGAGGGAGCAGAGTGAATTCACAAAGTCAAATGGAAGAAAGAAATATGTGCTATCCATATATTTGAGAAATGAGTTTTTGAGTGCATGCGGGTATCAAATGGTTATTATAATGACTGAATGTGGTGGAGTATGCCTATCATGCCAGCCCTCAGAAGAGGGCAGTAGAAGGATCAAGAGATCAAGGCCAGTTTCAGCTTTGTAGAGAGGACAGGAGTGGGGGAGGGAAGGAGGAGGGAGGGGAGGGACGACACAGAGATAGAGGGGGCCAGGGGATAAAAGGATAATTTGTTCTTTATCAAGACATGTGCTCATATTTGAGGGCACTGCAATGATAAATTTTAAGCCATGGAGGAGTAAAATTCCATTTCCCATCTATTGGTAGAAGAATGGCTTTTAGCATGGGAAAGCACCAAGGATGAAAAGAGAGGAAATGTTTAAAACAAAACAGAGATTCTGGTCCTCACAAGCTGCAGGCCATCCCAGAGGAACCCCCAGAAGCCTGGAAAGATGATTGCACCAGCCCAGAGCTGTCAGGGTCTCTGTGCTGGCAGTTAAAAATGTATACAGTTAACAAGGAATGAGGAAGGAGGGGTGGGGGGAGAAAGAGGAGGAGGCGGAGGGGGAGGAGGAGGAGAGAACTGACATTGGATGACACAAAACTGCTTCAGAACTAAAAAAGGAAAAGATGTCAACAGTAAATGGTGGCCAAGATAAACAAATCCCAAAGATTTTTTTTTTAAATTAAAACTACAACTTACTGAGAATTTAACTCTGATTTTACAAGTTCAAATTGTCTCTCTGCCTTCAAACTATTTGAAAAGACATTTGCCTTATGGTGACATTTAGTGTGCTTCAGATTGTCAAAATACAATGGCCATTTCAGACATGACAGCCCAAATTACATAGATTCAAAGAACCCAATTAACAAGCAACTGGTCCACCAAAATTGCTTGTAAATGTGAGCCAGTGGGAGCCAGGAGCTGGGAAGAGATCCCTGCAAGTTGCAAAGTCAGTCTGTGCTATTAAGTAAACTCCCAAGAATTCCAAGTTCAAATGCATTGGTTCTGAGGATGGTAAACTTGCTGTTACCGTTTTGGATTTAAATCTGGAGTGGGCTTTATGTGTACTCAGTAAAGACAGAGCTGTGGATCAAAGTGAATTTCTGGATTTATTGCTATTAAAAAAAGAGAGAGAACTGATGGCTGCAGTGATCTTGGAGAAGCAATAATGGAGCCAGAGGGAAATATCTACCTAGCCCATGGCACAAAGAGAACCTTGTTAGTGGCTTGTTGTTGTTGCTTTGTTTGTTTGTTTGTTTTTCAGGTATTGATGATATGTGCTTAACTAGTCTTATTACACATCCTTAAAAATACTATGAATTTTCCCCCCAGAGTCTCACTATGTAGTCCAGGCTGACTTGGAATTGACCCACATGAGCTCTGAATGAGTAACTCACCTGCCTCAGTCTTCTGAGCGCTTAGATTATAGGCATGCACTGGCTATTTGTAAGTATCTTGAAAACAACAGCATAGCTTATAAAATATATCAGAGCTGGGGAGATGCCATGATAACCAATGTAAAAGCCATAGTGTTGGGATGCCACATATGTACACGTGTACACGTGTACCTGCATACACATGTATGAACAAACATGTACACAATCCATACATGTCCACATATAATTTAAACACTATGAAGAGTTAAAATGAATTGCTGTAAAAAGGAAAAATTATACAAATACTATTCTATTTCTTTATTATGACTACTACTTTACCATCTTTTCTAGTATTATTAAAAGAAGCCTGGGAAAGTTAGTTTAGGGTGGGTCCTAGAGGAGAAGGATCTACATGACATGACAATGTGACCTAAGTTGACCACCAAAAAAAATGGTGTTATCTGATTCACCAAACCGTGTGTGTCACTCTACAAACAATGGCACCTTCCTGTAACTGTTAGTGATCAAGCTGGAGCAGGTGTGGAAGGTATGCTCAAGTTCCATGAACGAGCAAACAGATCCTCCTAACCCTTCCTACAGACAGGGCTGCTTAGATGCTGGTTCAGCCTGAGTGGACTGTCATAGCCTATCTGCCCACTCAGGGGCATCACTAAGTGACAGTGAGGAAAAGACCTTCCCAAGAGGTAGGAACCTTGCCAGTAAACCCATCTCAACAACGTGCACTTAGCAAGGCTGACTCAGGTCTCTGCCACCATTAAGTGAGTGCTAAGCAGACAGCCAACATGGGTCTGAATGTGTCACACTGTTAGGGGACAAAAGGAGATGGCCAGCTTGGGCATAGGACTGACCTCCGATTGCCTCCCCTGGAATTCATGGTAAAGTCATATCTCCAATTATGTCAGAAAGTGACAGGTTTGGGAGGCATGCCTTTAAAGAGGTCATTAGAGATAAAGCAAGGGCATTAGAGTGGATTTGAACCCTGCCTCTGCCTCCCAAGTGCTGGGATTAAAGGTGTGTGCCACCACCTGGCTCCTGATGATGGTTGGTTTATTATCACCTTTGCACAGTTAGAGTCATCTGGGGAAAGGAAACCCCAATGGAGGAATTGCCACCATCAAGTCTGTGGTGAGTTTTCTTGGTGATTTATTGCTGTGAGGGGGCCTAGGCCACGGTGCCAGTAAGCGGCATACCTCTTTCCAAGCTCCTGTCCTGTGTGGAAGATCTCTCCTCTCCCTGTCAGCTAATTCCACTCAATCTTAAAATCTGTTTGCAAATGCCAGTCTCTCCGAGATGTGCCTGACCTCTTCCCAAACACCATGCAGTGTCTACTCACAGAACTACACGTGAGGCGGAACACCCAGCATTCAGTAAGGTCACGGAGTAATGAATTGATTTCCTTCCATTGAATTGAACTGTAAATGAGATCCAAGACCTAAGATCACATTTTTTTAAGGCACCATTTTATTTCCAGCATATACAGCACCTGTCTGATTCATACAAAACGCGATGTATTTGTTTAATAAGTGAAGGGATGAGTGAATAAGTGCTCCCTGGCCCCTGATTTCCCCTGGAGTGTAAGTTCTTAGCCTTCATTGCATAGTCTAAACAGTAAGGAGTTTTTTTAAACATGCCGTTCACCAAAGTCCTAACCCACACCTTTTTAACTGACGTGTGGACAGAATGTCGGAACTTTTGAAAGCTCTCATGCTAATTCCAACATGCAGCTGGCCTGCAGACAAAATGCCAGAACATACGGAGGTGAAATGTCTGTGTGACATTTATATATCCACACACCGGGCCAGTCTATGTTCAGTCAGTAGTTTTTTTCTCCCCTAGTATTTAGACAGATTGCTCTTTCAACCCTTTTTATTCCTATTCAGTTTCTCTGAGAGCCATAGAAGGCTGCCTTCTGCTTGCTTAGATTAAATCATTTCTGAGGTACTTTACAAGTTTGATAACTTAACTTTTTAATTAAAAAAACCTTTATGTTGCTGCCAAGTTGAAAAGAACATGAGGGTGTTATGGCTTTATAGTTTAGGTGGAAGAAATGTCTTTGGCCTTGGAATCCATGCTCTGACTTTGATCCAACACCTCTTGACATTCTACACTCCTTGTAGAAAAATCTCACTGTATTAAAATTTCAGTCACATGACCCTGCCAGGATCCCTCTCCATCAGGAGGTCACCTTAATGGGACTTCCAGCAGGCCCCCTCCAACAGCATCTCCTGTGGTTTCCAGGCAGTGCGCTGCCTGGCATCAGCGATGACTCACTCAGTTTCTCTGTGAGGTTAATCTATTACTCTATAAGCCTCCCAGACAGTTCAGGCTTCTGTCAGTGAAATCCCACTGAAGCAGAGGGGGCAAGTCTTCCTGGAATCCAGCTGGTTAATGTAAACTGATTTTTTCTGTGGACTCAATTGCGTGAAGGTCAATTGATTATCATTATAAAACACAGAGTTTCATGGCAGGGGACCTTGAAGCACTCCTGGCTTGCTCTATCTGTCTCTGATGCCCCTGGCAAGGTCAGGGTCAGATCCAAGCGCAGGCTCTCAGTGACTTCTTTAAGGCCCACTAGGATCTAAGAAAAGTGTACTTACTCATTGTGTGGTCACAAGCAAAAGCCGATAGGAACATTCTGGAGCCCTGCTCTAATTCCTTTGTACTAATAAGCAGTGGCACATTGATCCTGCTTTTAAAACCCACAGCTCCTTTTGGGAAATCTTATCACCACCTTCTCCTTTGAAAGTACATGGGTGTATGTGACATTCTGTAGTGTGTATAAGTATGTATGTATGTGTATGTGCATATGTGGGTATGTGATACCCTATTGGATGTTTAGGCATGTGAATATGTATATGTACATGTATGTGTATCTATGTGCATGTGTGTTTGTATGTGTATGTAGGTATGTGATACCCATACTGTGAATGTATATGTGCATATATTTCTGTGCATGCATATATATATATATGTTTATGTATATACATGTGTATGTTCATGCATGTGCATGATACTCCACAGTGTATGTAAATGTGTGTACATGAGTGTGCATGTGAATGTGACACCCTACAATGTGTGTGTATGTGTGTTTGTGTGTGAAGAGTGACAAGTGACACCACCCCACTCAGGAACAGGCCCAGTGATTCTAGACGACTGTGGAACCAAGACTCCAGTGTCCTCCAAGGACATGCACTGTGGGCCCTGAATGGGTCAGACTCACACCTGTGGCTCCCACTCGGGCTCCCAGGATGAGGTGAAAGGGAAGTTGGGAAGCATGCGTGCTTGCTCCGTGGCCTCATGGCCTCTATCTTAAAGTGCACGTGGGTTTAGGAAACTCCCTTCTGCTGACCTCTGCATGACCACTGCCTCCTGTATGTAAGCGATTAGCTTTCTTTGCAGGGTATTGAAAGGCCATTTTCCTCTCTGGAGTGACCCCCCCCCAGGCACACCCCTCTCTAATGGAGTGGTTTTTAAATGTGCTGATGTAAAGCAAGCTGCCCTGAGCATAGAGGAGTCTTCAGTTCCCTCTGTTGATTGGAGAGTCATAACTCTTGGCTTTGGAGCTCAACTCCTGTCACTTTTCTGTTTCTGAAACATTCATTTTCACTCTGATGGCTTCTCCATGATCACCCATGCTCTCTGCCTTTCTCCTGAGAGTGTTGAGATGGGCATTTGACTCCATCTCTGTGCATCTCCATCCTCTTGTCTGGTTTTCTAAAGTTATGCGCAGGCTGAGGAAGAACCCAGAGCAAGTTGGAAATGAGCCTGGAGAAGAGTGGCATTGGAGGCCAGTGTGAGTCATTGGGAAAGACCCATGTCAGCAGAACTTAGATTTCACAGGTTCAAAGTCACATGTTGATAACTAGATTAGAGGTCAAGACCAAAAGAAGAGGAAACCAGTCTGGAACAAAGGGGTTGTGACTGTCACCCTCAAGCTGCTTCATAGAATTTGGAGACTGTTAGAGAAGCCCAGCCTTAGTATCAGTTAAGTGTCAATTCAGACCTTGGCTGTCCCCATTTTTCTGGTCTTGGAAGACCAAAGTCTCTGATGACCTTTTAGTAAATTGCATGGCACTGACCAGTGCTCCATGATTTCATTGTCAGTCTTGTGAGATGTTCTGTCCTCTGGGACTCTCCCAAGTGTGCTGAAGGCTGCAACCAATGCCTATCTGTCTACTAGGGACAGTTCACCGGGAAGCCCCTTAGCCACGCTGGCAAGCTGGATGAAAGACTGGATGGATTTAAGTCCTGTTTCTCAGACTGTTTTCAGACTTAGTGTGTCTCTGGAGAAGGAGGCTTGAGCCATGCCACCATTGGCCAGGCTTACAGAAGTCTCTAGAACAGAACCTAGAAATTGAAAAATGACATTGTTGTTTTACTAAGGCATTGATCTTCTTTTAGTTAACTAATGAATAGCTGTTTCAAAGAATTTCCCCTTTCTTCCTTCTTGTTCCTTCACTTTATACACTGACCTCATGTAACTAAATCCTTGTCCCTTGCTTGAAAGAAAGAAGTGGGGGGGGCGGGGGAGCCTCTTTCCTTCAGTCCAGCCAAGTTGCATTTCACTTGGGTCTGTGTTTTTGTTCTATTTTTGTCTGTTATTAGTTATGAGGAGGAGAATAAGGTGAAGAGCAGGTTCTAGAGGCATTAAGTGTAACACAAAAGAAAGCTTCCTCCCTGATTGAAACACAAGAAAGCATGTGGGTTTCCCATGCTCTCAAGTGACCTGAATGATACATAAAGCCTTGTCCACATGTGGCTGGGGGACATCAGATTCTCTCCTGTCTCTGCTCTGTGGCCTACTTCCATTCTGGGGAGTGACTGATTTTCTGCTTTCTAATAAGTTACTTCTATTTCTATTACTCTCCACATGTCCATATACAATCCTTGTGCTCAGACAAAAGAACCGGGAGGTCTCACTAGTCTCCCTCCAGACTCTGATCTATGCTTATAGCAGTTACACAATTGTGTAGTACGCTAATAGCAGACAAGTGGCTCTTAAGTTTGTTGATTTTAAGTGTCTATCCATCTTCTACAAGAGTTTCAGATGGTGCCTTCATCAGCTCAGGCTGCTATAACTAATTGCCATAGGGTAAGTGGCTTAAACCCTAAATATTTGTTTCTCACACTGTAGTTGGCTGGGAGACCAAGGTGAGAGAGCCGTTACGGTTGGGTTCTGGTGAGGGATTGCCGATTGCTAATTTCATACTGAGTCTTCACACAGTGGAAAGAGTACGAGGTAGCAATCTGAACTTTTCTTATAAGGGCTCCAATCTCACTTTGATGCATTTATCTAATTATTCTTTATCAATAAAAACTCAGGATTCAGATATCCAGGTAAGAACCTGAATGATCAGAGAAGTAATGAAGAAGCTACCAGTGACCTCCTATCTCTTTTGTTTCTCCATCCCAATGAGCCAAGAACCTCTCTAAGCCCCTACTACTACTTCCTGTCTCTCTATCTTTTCTCAGTCCTCCAAAACCTCTATGGTTTGTTTTGGTCAGCTAGGAGCTAGCTCTGTCCTCTGATTCAAAGCAAATTTTTATTGGCAGTCTTGGGAGCATCAGAATGCAATCAAAATATCATACTGTTGTAATTTATAAAAAAGTGACAGACTTTGATGATCTCTCATGGAAGGCCTCACCCTCCCTGGGGAGTGGATGGGGGATGGGATAGCCCGGCCAGTAGGGGGCATGGGAGGATGGGAGGGAGAGGGAACTGGGACTGATATGTAAGATAAAATATATGTATATATTTTTTAAAAGTACAAAAAAAAAAGTGGCATGAAAGACAAAGATGCCTTGTGGATGGTTTTTTATTAGGGGAAAGGGAATGAGAAAAGGTGGGGGGGAGGAGGGAGACCCACTTCTGGAGACAGGTACAACAGAAGCAGGGAACAGAGAGACAGAGAGGAAAAACAACAGAGAGAGAGAGAGAGAGAGAGAGAGAGAGAGAGAGAGAGAGAGAGAGAGAGGGGAGGTGGGCAGGGTCATTTTAAAAGGGATGTAGTGAATGTGCACAGGTGGTGCTCTCTGTTAGTGGCTGCAGCTGAGGGCGTATCCTGTCAGAACCCCAAGGGCAGGCCAGTATAGATGCCTGAATACACACAACACTCGCAAAGGCTTCATGGTGCTTCCTCCCAAAGGACCTACCTCCAAATGCAGCCACCCTGGGTGTTAGATTTAAGCGCAGAAACCGGGGTTGCAGAACATCAAAGCTATCACTTTGTTTTAAACTCAGGAGCCAAATAAATGTCTCTAGCTGTAGCTAGCTCTTTCACAACTAGGAGAGATGGGTGTAAGGACACATTGCTTTCTTCTCATTTCTTTCTCCCATGTGTGTACAAGAAAAGAGACCTATACTCTTGTGTGTGATGTGCATACATGTAAGCATACATGTAGGCATGTGTGGGTGTGCACATGTGTATGCATATGGAGACCCAAGGTTGGCACTGGGTGATATCTTACAACACTCTCCACTATTAATTGAGGTAAGGTTTCTTGAATGAACTGAGTTCATTGATACAGCTAGTATCACTAACCAGCGTGTTCCAGGTCCCCTGTCTCTCCCTTCCATACTTTGGAATTACCAGTGGGTTCTAGGGATATTCATCCGGAGCATGGATTCTAGGGATCCGAACTCAAGTCTTCATGCTTACAGGTCAAGCTCCTTAACTAAGGAGCAATCTCCCCAGTCCTTGTCATGTGTTTTTCCAAAGTTTGTAACCACCAGGGCTACTTAATTCCCTGTTGCTGGCCCAATTGACCTCTGTGCTCTCAAACAATTTAGACACTATATACCAAAATGCTAAGTACATATTAAGAGTTCAATAACAAGTTTTTTTTTAAGATTTATTTATTTTATGTGTATGCGTATTCTATCTGCATGTACACCTTTATGCCAGAAGAGGGCATTAGATCCCATTATAGATGGTTGTGAGCCACCATGTGGTTGCTGGGAATTGAACTCAGGACCTCTGGAAGAGCAGCCAATGCTCTTAACCGTGGAGCCATCTCTAGCCCCAATAACAAGTTTTTTTGTTGTTGTTGTTGTTGCTTTTTTTTTTTTTAATTCAGAAACAGTAACTTGTTTCTCCTACCTCATGTAAACCATCACTGGAACTGGTTGAGGTCATGTTAGCATGATGTTCAAGTTGTGCTGGGGACTTACACCTTCAGTTAAACACGGTCCCCTGCAGAGCCTCTGGCCATGACGGTCTTCCTCTCAGCACTCAGACTGTACTTTCCATGCCATCTTGTTCCCAGCATCCCTCCCTTGGCTCATGGACTCTAAGATGACTAGAACTCCCAAGGTATTATCTGCCGTGTCAGCGACCCATTAGCTATGTTTGACTCCTGTAGCTACTCAGAAAAGTCACCCTACTGGAGATCTGTCTATGTCCCGGACATCTGGGTAATGCCCATGTAATACAAGCCGCCTTTTAGAATCAAGCCTGAAGACTCTGGAGTCCAAGCAGCACATGGGAACAAGGCTTAAGGCACTTTTTTGTAGAGTACAGGGGCCAAATGTTATGTGTGGAGTCAGTTAAGAAGGAGTGGGTGGTGAGTGCTAGCAATAACATTCTCCAGTGCTGGCTGCCTCCCTGGATGGAGGTCATTTTCAGAGGTCTGGACACTTCCAATCAAAGGTCACATCAAAGGCACTCACTGAGAGCATATGAGGATCACATCCCCCGGAGGAGGCTGCAGAAGGCCAGAGTCAGCAGCTGTAAAAAGGTGCAAAGGCCAAAGAGCTACAAGTATACTTACTACCATGTGTGACACCTGCTCTCTTAACATGGTCCTTCTTGTCTCTAATTCTAATGTTAGGATGAAAATAATTTAAAGTTGTTGTTTATTTGCGTGTGTGTGTGTGTGTGTGTGTGTGTGTGTGCGTGCGCGCGCGCATGAGTGTGTGGTGTGCATATGCATGTGAGTAGAGGTAGCTGTAGAGGCCAGATGCATCAGATAGTCCTCAACCTGGAGTTTCGGGCAGTTGTGAGTCACTACCCATTGGCGCTAGAAACTGAACTTGGTTCTTCTGCAAAGGCAATGTGTATTTTTAACCTCTGAATAATCTCTTCTGGCCCAGTATGAAAATAATTAAACAAAGTGCACTTGATTATCAAGGATCCTGGTCATTCTGCCAGGGATGTCGAGGGGACGCAGCCTGGCACTACCACAGTAGCCTGAGGAGTCTCCCTCCTAAGTCTTCTACTCAGGTAAAGCCAGACCTTTGTCAATAATACCACTGTGGAAAAGAATTTCAGGACAAGTCTGAATTCTGAATGAGTCTTAAAAGAAAAACATTTAGCAGAAAGACATTTAGCCTTATGCCTTCTGGGATACACTAAGGATTCAAAAACATTAAGGGGGCCAGGGTAGTTGGGGAGATGGCTCAGTAGGTAAAGCACTTGCCTCATAAACATGAAGACCTAAGTTCGGATTCCCAGAGCCCACACACAGCCAGGTGCAGTAGTGTTCATCTGTCATCACAGTGATAAGAGACTGGGGAATCCCGGGGAAGCTCCAGAGCCAGCTAGCCCTGTGTCCACGTAGAAAACAACAAAGAAACCTCGCCTCGAGTAAAGTGGAAGTCAAGGACCAGGATGTCTTCTGATCTTTATAGGCACAGCATGTCATGTGCCCACAGTCACACAGGCATGTATGTAAAAAAGTGTTTAAAAAGAGAGATCAGAAAACACCATTCCCACATTAACAGCTAAATCATCATTGACTACATAATTTTAGAATCATTTTAGACTACATAATTAGGACTAGAGAGATGGCTCAGACATTAAAGACCAGGCTCACAACCAAAAAGACATGAGATTGCATTTTTAGCATGGTATTTATTTATTTACTTATTTTAATCTGCTTTTAATTATAACAGAATTACATCACTCCCCCCTCACTTTGCCTTCTCCAGCCCTCCAGCTAATCTTCCCCAAACCCCTCCCATGTCCCTCAACTCTCAAGTTGATAGCCTCTTTTTCTTTGATTATTCTTGTTATATACATAGTGTGTGTACATATATGCATGTGTAAGCACAAATAAATATGTATAAATACAACAGTGTTCAGTCTGTTTTGGTTGGTGGTGTGTGTATGGTTTCAAGGATGATCACTCTGAACTGAACAGCCAAGAAGGGGGCCCATCCCTGGGGGAGACTGATTTTCATTTCCCAGAAGTCAGTAGTTGCCTTCATCAACTTCATCAAGTCAGTTGTGGTCCTTCATCTGGAAGTGGGGTCCCATGAGAAATGTTCCTTTTCCATGTTAACATGTCCATTGATGTCACCATTGTTTCAACCCTGATTAGTTAGCACGATATTTATTTATTGTAGGATTTTGTTTTATAATAAATTTTATTTAAATTAGAAACAATCTTATTTTACATATCAATCCCAATTCCCTCTCCTTCCCATCCTCCCATGCCCCCCACCAACCCTCCCATCCCATCTTCCATCCATTTCCCAGGGAGGGTAAGGCCTTCTATAAGGGATTATCAAAATCTGTCAAGTCATTTGGGTCAGGGCCTAGGCCCTAACCCATGTATCTAGGCTAAAAATTTCATTTGTGCACTAGGGATACATCATGGTTCCACTACCAGAGGCCCCTTAGACTGCCCAGTCCTAGCTTACACCCACACTGGGGGTCTGGCTGGGTCCTCTGTTGGTTCCCCAGCTGTCAGACTGAGGTCCATGAGTTTCCACTTGCTCAGACCAGTTGTTTCTGTGGGTTTTCCAAGCATGGTCTTGACCCCTTTGTCCATCACTCCTCCAACTGTATTCCATAAGTTCAGCTCAGTGCTTAGCTGTGGATCTCTACTTCTGCTTCCATCAGCTACTAGATGAAGGTCTAGGATGGTATTTAAGGTAGTCATCATTCTCATTGTCAGGGAAGGGCATTTAAGGTAGCCTCTCCACTGTTGCTTAGGTTCCTAGTTGGGGTCATCCTTATGGACCTCTGTATAATTCCCTGGTGCCAGATTTCTCTTTAAACCTATAATGGCTCCCTCTATTGATGTGTCTCTTTTCTTGCTCTCCTCTGTTCATCTCCAAACTAGATCTTCCTGATCCCTCATGTTCTCCTCCCACCTCCTCTTAAGAAATTGCTCAACATCCTTAGCTATCAGGGAAATGCAAATTAAAATAACTCTGAAATGCCATGTTACACCCTTCAGAATGGCTAAAGTAAAAAACACCAAAGACAGTTTATGCTGGAGAGGATGTGGAGATAGGGGGACACTCCTCCACTGCTGGTGGGAGTACAATGTACAGCCACTTTGGAAATCAGTATGGAGGTTTCTCAGGAAAATGGGAATTAGTCTTCCTCAAGATCCAGCAATTCCACTCTTAGCAATTCCAAAGGATGCACATTCATACAACAAGGACATCTATTCAATTATGTTCATAGCAGTATTATTTGTAATAGCTAGAACCTGGAAGCAACCTAGATGCCTCTCAACCGAAGAATGGATAAAGAAAATATGGTACATTTACACAATGGAATGCTACTCAGTGGAAAAAAAAACAATGAAACCTTGAAATTCGAAGACAAATGAATGAAACTAGAAGAAACCATCCTGAGTGAGGTAACCCTCACAGAGAGACAAACATGGTATGTACTCACTCATACACAGATATTAGACATAGAGCAAAAGATTACCATACTACATTCCACACCTCCAGAGAAGCTAGAAAACAAGGAGGGCCATAGGAAAAACATACCTGGTCCCATGGTGAAGGGAAAAGGGACAAGAGCTCCTGAAGAAATTGTGAGCATGGGGAGGGGGACTAGGAGAAAGAGAAGGAGAGAAGAGGAGGGGGAGGAGAACATTAGCATGATATTTAAATAGATATAATCTTAATGTAGGTTCAATCAGGGGCATTACAGAGGGGGGAGAGAGAGAAACAGAGACTATGCTTTTCAAGTTACATTGTTTAAAAGATTAATTTTCAACAAATTTTAAAGATTAGTCAAAGTTTTAAAATTAAGCACTTTTCTTTCGTTAATGACAGCTGTGAGGTGACTTCGTGAGATGTGTGGTTTTGGTTTAGATTCACAGTGACAAGTTAAATGCAAGGCTACAGACATTCTGGCCCTAAGTCAGGAAAGTTTGCTTTTTAGCATCCTTGTTGGAAATGTCTTCAGGACAGCGAGCATTAGCTTTGTAGGCAATCTTGGTTTTATCAGTTGTGTTGAATTTCTTTACTCTAAGCCATGTCCCCTTAATTTTCACTGTCTTTCTGTCTTGCCTCAATTACAGGTCCCGAGGCAGGGAATGAGTGGACTTATCCAGACTGACAAGGCATAGGCAGAGATGACACACAGATACAGGTCTTCAGGGGTCAGAAACAGGGCTCAGAAATGGAAGTTGTTTCATGGAAACAAAACAGAATGTTGTCTCTTCTGTGGGGACAAGAAGGAGCTAGAGCCATGTTGAGTATATGACTATGCCATTGGAGCCAATAAACCATGTGGATGGATGCATAGCTGTGGTTTGCAGCATGTACAGAGAGTGTATTAGTTACTCTGTCATTGCTATGACAGAATTCCTAACAGAAACAGCATAGAGAGGAAAGATTTGTGCTAACTCACAGCTCCAATCTATCACAGCAGGGAAGACATGGCAGGGAGGATCCACTCACGGCAGGGGAGTGAATGGAGATGGCTGTTCATCTAGAGCCTCCTGAATGTTAGGCAAGAGCTCTACCACTAAGCTGTGCTTCTAGCCCTAATTGCTGTCTTTTACATTTCTTTCCAGATGTTTGTGGCCTTGGGCCTTTGAGTCAGCTGTTGGAAGAGGCCTTTGGGTTTATCTGCTTCAGAAAGAACAGAGACAAAGTTTCCAGCACAGCCAGGAGTGTCCTCCACAGTCAGTGTGACAAAATAATGAAGTCTTCTTGAGTCACAGAGGATTTTCCTTGTCCCGGGATTTACGTAGGGCAGTGGTCTGTTCACCCGTGCCTGGTGCTTTGCTCATATTTGTAAGAAGATGGCAGGAAGAGGGCTGGGGATGTAGCTCAGTTGGTAGAGTGTTTGCCTCGCCTGCATGAGGCTCTGGATTCAATCCCCAGCACTAAATCAAAACCAGGCATGAAGGCATATGCCTGCAATCCAGCACTTTCAAGGCAGAAGAAGGAATAATCACAAGTTCCAGGTTTTCCTTGGCTATATAGTAAGGCCAGCCTGGGTTACGTGAGGCACAGTCTTAAAAGTAAAAACAAGTTTGTAGAGGGGCTCAGGAGTGGGTCACAGATCGAAAACTGTGTGTTTGTGTATTTGCTATTTGGTAGGTGGGATCACAGTGTATGGGGAGAACTAATAAGAGTCTGTGAAGTTTTGAACTTGTGTGTGTGTGTGTGTGTGTGTGTGTGTGTGTGTGTGTGTGTGTGTATACATATGTGCTAAGCACCTTGAGGTCTCAGATGAAAGGCTTCTATTAGATCAGAACTCCGAAGAATGATAATAAACATTGCTTTTGGGAAAGGCTTTGGCTCTCCGAATGTCACTGACCAAGGCCTGTCATCTTCTTACTCTCTCAGCTGTATAATTTATCAAATGACTCCTGCTGTGGGATATTATTTTAACTAGGCAAAGATACGTTTCTGCTGTGGACTATTACTTTAACTGTGTAAAGATGTGTTACACTTGTTTATGCTACATTTGTTTAACAGTGTACCGATGTGTATTTAATTATGTAAAGATGTGTCATTTGTTTCACCTTGCCTGCCTAAGATACCTAGTTGGTCTAATAAAAAGCTGAACAGCTAGGATAGGCAGGGTTAGCACACAAAGAGAATAAATAGGAGGAGGAATCAAAGAGATGAATGAGAGGCAGAAGAAGAAAGAAGAGAAGGAGGAGAAAGAGAGGGATACACCCTGGGCCAGCCAGGCACTCACCAGCTAGCCAGACAGGAAAACAGTGAAAGTAAGATATACAGAAGGAAGAAAGGGAAAAAGCTACAAGGCAAAAGATAGGGAAAGAGAAACAGGTTAATTTAAATTTAAAGAGCTAGCCAGAAATGAGCCTAATCTAGGCTGAGCATTCATAACTAATAAAAAGACTCCAGTGAGCAATCACAGCAAGTATTACAGAAAGCAATTGAATGTAAAATTCTACAAGGTAAACATTGCTAGAATGCTCTCTTCTTGTACTTTAGTGTAATTAGCTAATATTGTTGGCTAGCTCTTTATATGTGAGTACCAAAAATAAGAGGGATCTAGAAACTTCTGGGGGTAGGGGTCAGAAGGAAGGTCTTCTAACTCACCTTTCTTCCTTAGGTTCAGAACTGAACAAGTTTCCCCATAGGGAAATACATATTTTTCAATGTTTTTAAAAAGATGTATATGTGTGCATGTCCACGTGCGCACACATGTGCATATGTGCGTGCATGCATGTACTCTCACGAGCACGAAGCCTAGAGAACAACATGAGGCACCGTTTCTCAGCTACCATGATCCACCTTTTAAAACAGCAACAACAGCAAACACCACCAGCAACAGACTAAAGCTTCTTACTGGCTTGGGCATCATCAGTTTAGGCTGGCTGGCCCACTAGCCCCAGGGATCCATGTGACTCTGCTTCCCCAAAGCCACGGTTACAGGCATGTGCCATCAAGCCCAACTTTTTATGTAGGTGCTGGGTCCTCGATCAAGCATGCCATGAACTGAGCCAGCCCCAATTTTCAGTGCTTTTGCATAGCCCTGGTTCTTGAAGCGTGAATGACGAGGTTAAGCTCTGTTCCTCAATTTTTCCCTCCTTCAGTTGTTAGGCAGAGCTTATTTCCATTGTGAATCTCTGAGAAGAATGCAATACTGATTAATGACAAGTTCCACGTGGCCCCAAGAATTGCTTTTGCTTTTAGCAGTAAGTCAAGTCTTCTACTAGACTAGGCTACCCACTTCTCACCCTGTTTGTATAGCCCCTGTATCTAGGGACCACAACATTGTACATGAGGTTAACATTGCTAATAGCTCAAGGTTGTGACATCTTAGGTATTTAGGGCTAGTTTTAATGGTCACTTAGTAACAATTCACCTCTGGGTTTGGGAAGTGACTCAGGTAGGGTCATTGTCTTCATGGAGTCTATGACCTGGCCACTGTTGATATCATCCTTGGCTCTGGACACAAATGTGTGTCATATTCTGGTGCAGTCTCTGATCTATGTGTGATCACAGCATCCTTTGCTGGCTTCCCTGGACTCAGAGATGCCACCAGGATAGTTTTCTGTTGACTCACTCTCACTAGTGAGGACCCTGCAGGTCCAAGACTTGCCTTCCTCTTCCAAGGTTAAAGTTTTCCCAGATTTCACTAGGGGCTCAGCTTTAGAGTGGCCCATGTGGGAAGCTCCCTTCTATGTCCACTGATTTTCACTTGGGGAGCATCTTAGCCAAGGAGGAATTTAAAAAGCAAGAAGAAGCCTCCCTCGTGTCACCATCTATGTCCACAGTGTACCTTGAAACTCAAATCCAGTGTGCTATGTAGAAGCCCTGAACGGTGGCCCTGACTCTGGTCAAACCTCAATGAAGCAGCAAGGAAGCACCAGGGACCCCAAGTAGATGGATAGTTACAGTCTCAGCTGTCAGTCTCCTGTCATGCGGGCGCCCACCCGCTGTTCCTCTCCATCTAATCTCAGTTTGATCTCTCTTTTCAGGGGAAAGTTCTTGGGACATCTCCATTTCTTCTTCCTCTGGGGCAGGAGCTGAGGGGTCAGTCTTCTCTATGACACTCATGATCAGTTACTGGTAATGGACATGCCTTAAAAACATAGAGCTGTTTATATTAGTGAAGATTGAGAAGTATTTAAATACCAATCTAGTTAGATTGAAGAGCTATAAAGTAAAATAATATGAAGCCACATAAAAGACTGGAGCCAGTGTTTAGGCATGATATGGGAAAGTATTGTTGTTACAGTGTTAAAATGAAAAGGTCTCATAACAGTGGATAGTAAGATCCCATTTAGAGAAATTTGTGAATAAATACGTGCCGAGCGGTGTCTCTGGTAGCATCTTTCTCTGCAAGAGAAAAAGGTTTACAAAAGACATGGTTAATCTGTGTGGCATAATGCCACATTGAATTTGTAATAGAGTAATAAATACCTTTCTGATAACACTCTGTCCATCTTAAATTATATCCAGCTCTGGATTCTGTAGCATGCATGCCTTGTTAGTGAGTAAAGGGTGCTCTAGTCCACACCTTCTACCCAGAGATGACTTCAAGAATGTTTCTTTCTTTCTCCCTCTCTTTCTCCTTCTCCTCTCCCTCTCTCTCCCACCCTTCTTCTCAGTTAAGAGTTTTGCCTTGAAGCAGACAAGAACTCACCTCAGGTGAAAAACTGGGACTTGTTGGAGCGATTCTAAAGGAAGAGTTAAACACGGGCCTCGGCAAGTCTGGAATGAGGTCCACCGAGAGCCTCCATGTAGGAACCCATGCACCATAGTGATAGGTTCACAGTGTCAGGTGTCACGGGACACAGCCTCTGCAGGACCCAGGTGCAACAGTCTTTCAGTCACCATGTGCCTGGACAGGAGTCAGATCCTTGGGAAAGAGAGTCTGCTTAGGGCAAATGTGTGTCATTATAGACTTGTAATACCACCATGCCAAAAATAGTACTATATAACTGATGCTAATTAGCTCACAATACTTAAAACTGTGTCCTTGACCTTATTAATGCTGTGTTTGAGCCAATGAAGCCAGGCATCTGAATTCCCATAGCTCCCTGTTCCTTACTGGCATGTAGTATGTGCTCAATAAATATTAAGTTCAGTCAGCACCTCACAGGAAGACCTTGAAGTCTTGGAATTAGGAAAGGGTTGGCTACTAACTACTTTTGATCATGGGTAAATTGGAACCTGTATAAAATATGAATCTCCATTCTAGTTTCATTTCTGTTGCTGTGATA